>CACSLI010000002.1:140000-637413 GCA_902706615.1 Meloidogyne luci | reverse complement strand
AAGACAATCCCGTACCTTGGTATATGTAACCGGGAGGTATGAAAGCCCGATCCTATTGAAATATATTTTGAAAAAAGGGGGTTGTCAGTTCAGTGCGGAATTTTCAGTGTGGGTGTCATGGACAATTGATCACTGGACATTTGGTTCATGGACAATTGATCACTGGACATTTGGTTCATGGACAATTGATCACTGGACATTTGGTTCATGGACAATTGATCACTGGACATTTGGTCAGTGACAATTGATCACTGGACATTTGGTCAGTGACAGTTTGTCGGTGGCATTTTGTCGGGGGGGGGGGGGGTTCAGGAAGAAGGTGGTCTAATCTAATCAAAGGTCTAAGTGCCCTACTGTCTGTACCTATGGAAGACCATCCCGTACCTTGGTATATGTAACCGGGAGGTATGAAAGCCCGATCCTATTGAAATATTATTTTGAAAAAAGGGGGTTGTCAGTTCAGTGCGGAATTTTCAGTGTGGGTGTCATGGACAATTGATCACTGGACATTTGGTTCATGGACAATTGATCACTGGACATTTGGTTCATGGACAATTGATCACTGGACATTTGGTTCATGGACAATTGATCACTGGACATTTGGTCAGTGACAATTGATCACTGGACATTTGGTCAGTGACAGTTTGTCGGTGGCATTTTGTCGGGGGGGGGGGGGGGTTCAGGAAGAAGGTGGTCTAATCTAATCAAAGGTCTAAGTGCCCTACTGTCTGTACCTATGGAAGACCATCCCGTACCTTGGTATATGTAACCGGGAGGTATGAAAGCCCGATCCTATTGAAATATTATTTTGAAAAAAGGGGGTTGTCAGTTCAGTGCGGAATTTTCAGTGTGGGTGTCATGGACAATTGATCACTGGACATTTGGTTCATGGACAATTGATCACTGGACATTTGGTTCATGGACAATTGATCACTGGACATTTGGTTCATGGACAATTGATCACTGGACATTTGGTCAGTGACAATTGATCACTGGACATTTGGTCAGTGACAGTTTGTCGGTGGCATTTTGTCGGGGGGGGGGGGGTTCAGGAAGAAGGTGGTCTAATCTAATCAAAGGTCTAAGTGCCCTACTGTCTGTACCTATGGAAGACCATCCCGTACCTTGGTATATGTAACCGGGAGGTATGAAAGCCCGATCCTATTGAAATATTATTTTGAAAAAAGGGGGTTGTCAGTTCAGTGCGGAATTTTCAGTGTGGGTGTCATGGACAATTGATCACTGGACATTTGGTTCATGGACAATTGATCACTGGACATTTGGTTCATGGACAATTGATCACTGGACATTTGGTTCATGGACAATTGATCACTGGACATTTGGTCAGTGACAATTGATCACTGGACATTTGGTCAGTGACAGTTTGTCGGTGGCATTTTGTCGGGGGGGGGGGGGGTTCAGGAAGAAGGTGGTCTAATCTAATCAAAGGTCTAAGTGCCCTACTGTCTGTACCTATGGAAGACCATCCCGTACCTTGGTATATGTAACCGGGAGGTATGAAAGCCCGATCCTATTGAAATATTATTTTGAAAAAAGGGGGTTGTCAGTTCAGTGCGGAATTTTCAGTGTGGGTGTCATGGACAATTGATCACTGGACATTTGGTTCATGGACAATTGATCACTGGACATTTGGTTCATGGACAATTGATCACTGGACATTTGGTTCATGGACAATTGATCACTGGACATTTGGTCAGTGACAATTGATCACTGGACATTTGGTCAGTGACAGTTTGTCGGTGGCATTTTGTCGGGGGGGGGGGGGGGTTCAGGAAGAAGGTGGTCTAATCTAATCAAAGGTCTAAGTGCCCTACTGTCTGTACCTATGGAAGACCATCCCGTACCTTGGTATATGTAACCGGGAGGTATGAAAGCCCGATCCTATTGAAATATTATTTTGAAAAAAGGGGGTTGTCAGTTCAGTGCGGAATTTTCAGTGTGGGTGTCATGGACAATTGATCACTGGACATTTGGTTCATGGACAATTGATCACTGGACATTTGGTTCATGGACAATTGATCACTGGACATTTGGTTCATGGACAATTGATCACTGGACATTTGGTCAGTGACAATTGATCACTGGACATTTGGTCAGTGACAGTTTGTCGGTGGCATTTTGTCGGGGGGGGGGGTTCAGGAAGAAGGTGGTCTAATCTAATCAAAGGTCTAAGTGCCCTACTGTCTGTACCTATGGAAGACCATCCCGTACCTTGGTATATGTAACCGGGAGGTATGAAAGCCCGATCCTATTGAAATATTATTTTGAAAAAAGGGGGTTGTCAGTTCAGTGCGGAATTTTCAGTGTGGGTGTCATGGACAATTGATCACTGGACATTTGGTTCATGGACAATTGATCACTGGACATTTGGTTCATGGACAATTGATCACTGGACATTTGGTTCATGGACAATTGATCACTGGACATTTGGTCAGTGACAATTGATCACTGGACATTTGGTCAGTGACAGTTTGTCGGTGGCATTTTGTCGGGGGGGGGGGGGGGGGGTTCAGGAAGAAGGTGGTCTAATCTAATCAAAGGTCTAAGTGCCCTACTGTCTGTACCTATGGAAGACCATCCCGTACCTTGGTATATGTAACCGGGAGGTATGAAAGCCCGATCCTATTGAAATATTATTTTGAAAAAAGGGGGTTGTCAGTTCAGTGCGGAATTTTCAGTGTGGGTGTCATGGACAATTGATCACTGGACATTTGGTTCATGGACAATTGATCACTGGACATTTGGTTCATGGACAATTGATCACTGGACATTTGGTTCATGGACAATTGATCACTGGACATTTGGTCAGTGACAATTGATCACTGGACATTTGGTCAGTGACAGTTTGTCGGTGGCATTTTGTCGGGGGGGGGTTCAGGAAGAAGGTGGTCTAATCTAATCAAAGGTCTAAGTGCCCTACTGTCTGTACCTATGGAAGACCATCCCGTACCTTGGTATATGTAACCGGGAGGTATGAAAGCCCGATCCTATTGAAATATTATTTTGAAAAAAGGGGGTTGTCAGTTCAGTGCGGAATTTTCAGTGTGGGTGTCATGGACAATTGATCACTGGACATTTGGTTCATGGACAATTGATCACTGGACATTTGGTTCATGGACAATTGATATCTGGACATTTGGTTCATGGACAATTGATCACTGGACATTTGGTCAGTGACAATTGATCACTGGACATTTGGTCAGTGACAGTTTGTCGGTGGCATTTTGTCGGGGGGGGGTTCAGGAAGAAGGTGGTCTAATCTAATCAAAGGTCTAAGTGCCCTACTGTCTGTACCTATGGAAGACCATCCCGTACCTTGGTATATGTAACCGGGAGGTATGAAAGCCCGATCCTATTGAAATATTATTTTGAAAAAAGGGGGTTGTCAGTTCAGTGCGGAATTTTCAGTGTGGGTGTCATGGACAATTGATCACTGGACATTTGGTTCATGGACAATTGATCACTGGACATTTGGTTCATGGACAATTGATCACTGGACATTTGGTTCATGGACAATTGATCACTGGACATTTGGTCAGTGACAATTGATCACTGGACATTTGGTCAGTGACAGTTTGTCGGTGGCATTTTGTCGGGGGGGGGGGTTCAGGAAGAAGGTGGTCTAATCTAATCAAAGGTCTAAGTGCCCTACTGTCTGTACCTATGGAAGACCATCCCGTACCTTGGTATATGTAACCGGGAGGTATGAAAGCCCGATCCTATTGAAATATTATTTTGAAAAAAGGGGGTTGTCAGTTCAGTGCGGAATTTTCAGTGTGGGTGTCATGGACAATTGATCACTGGACATTTGGTTCATGGACAATTGATCACTGGACATTTGGTTCATGGACAATTGATCACTGGACATTTGGTTCATGGACAATTGATCACTGGACATTTGGTCAGTGACAATTGATCACTGGACATTTGGTCAGTGACAGTTTGTCGGTGGCATTTTGTCGGGGGGGGGGTTCAGGAAGAAGGTGGTCTAATCTAATCAAAGGTCTAAGTGCCCTACTGTCTGTACCTATGGAAGACCATCCCGTACCTTGGTATATGTAACCGGGAGGTATGAAAGCCCGATCCTATTGAAATATTATTTTGAAAAAAGGGGGTTGTCAGTTCAGTGCGGAATTTTCAGTGTGGGTGTCATGGACAATTGATCACTGGACATTTGGTTCATGGACAATTGATCACTGGACATTTGGTTCATGGACAATTGATCACTGGACATTTGGTTCATGGACAATTGATCACTGGACATTTGGTCAGTGACAATTGATCACTGGACATTTGGTCAGTGACAGTTTGTCGGTGGCATTTTGTCGGGGGGGGGGGGTTCAGGAAGAAGGTGGTCTAATCTAATCAAAGGTCTAAGTGCCCTACTGTCTGTACCTATGGAAGACCATCCCGTACCTTGGTATATGTAACCGGGAGGTATGAAAGCCCGATCCTATTGAAATATTATTTTGAAAAAAGGGGGTTGTCAGTTCAGTGCGGAATTTTCAGTGTGGGTGTCATGGACAATTGATCACTGGACATTTGGTTCATGGACAATTGATCACTGGACATTTGGTTCATGGACAATTGATCACTGGACATTTGGTTCATGGACAATTGATCACTGGACATTTGGTCAGTGACAATTGATCACTGGACATTTGGTCAGTGACAGTTTGTCGGTGGCATTTTGTCGGGGGGGGGTTCAGGAAGAAGGTGGTCTAATCTAATCAAAGGTCTAAGTGCCCTACTGTCTGTACCTATGGAAGACCATCCCGTACCTTGGTATATGTAACCGGGAGGTATGAAAGCCCGATCCTATTGAAATATTATTTTGAAAAAAGGGGGTTGTCAGTTCAGTGCGGAATTTTCAGTGTGGGTGTCATGGACAATTGATCACTGGACATTTGGTTCATGGACAATTGATCACTGGACATTTGGTTCATGGACAATTGATCACTGGACATTTGGTTCATGGACAATTGATCACTGGACATTTGGTCAGTGACAATTGATCACTGGACATTTGGTCAGTGACAGTTTGTCGGTGGCATTTTGTCGGGGGGGGGGTTCAGGAAGAAGGTGGTCTAATCTAATCAAAGGTCTAAGTGCCCTACTGTCTGTACCTATGGAAGACCATCCCGTACCTTGGTATATGTAACCGGGAGGTATGAAAGCCCGATCCTATTGAAATATTATTTTGAAAAAAGGGGGTTGTCAGTTCAGTGCGGAATTTTCAGTGTGGGTGTCATGGACAATTGATCACTGGACATTTGGTTCATGGACAATTGATCACTGGACATTTGGTTCATGGACAATTGATCACTGGACATTTGGTTCATGGACAATTGATCACTGGACATTTGGTCAGTGACAATTGATCACTGGACATTTGGTCAGTGACAGTTTGTCGGTGGCATTTTGTCGGGGGGGGGGGGGTTCAGGAAGAAGGTGGTCTAATCTAATCAAAGGTCTAAGTGCCCTACTGTCTGTACCTATGGAAGACCATCCCGTACCTTGGTATATGTAACCGGGAGGTATGAAAGCCCGATCCTATTGAAATATTATTTTGAAAAAAGGGGGTTGTCAGTTCAGTGCGGAATTTTCAGTGTGGGTGTCATGGACAATTGATCACTGGACATTTGGTTCATGGACAATTGATCACTGGACATTTGGTTCATGGACAATTGATCACTGGACATTTGGTTCATGGACAATTGATCACTGGACATTTGGTCAGTGACAATTGATCACTGGACATTTGGTCAGTGACAGTTTGTCGGTGGCATTTTGTCGGGGGGGGGTTCAGGAAGAAGGTGGTCTAATCTAATCAAAGGTCTAAGTGCCCTACTGTCTGTACCTATGGAAGACCATCCCGTACCTTGGTATATGTAACCGGGAGGTATGAAAGCCCGATCCTATTGAAATATTATTTTGAAAAAAGGGGGTTGTCAGTTCAGTGCGGAATTTTCAGTGTGGGTGTCATGGACAATTGATCACTGGACATTTGGTTCATGGACAATTGATCACTGGACATTTGGTTCATGGACAATTGATCACTGGACATTTGGTTCATGGACAATTGATCACTGGACATTTGGTCAGTGACAATTGATCACTGGACATTTGGTCAGTGACAGTTTGTCGGTGGCATTTTGTCGGGGGGGGGGGGGGGGGGGGTTCAGGAAGAAGGTGGTCTAATCTAATCAAAGGTCTAAGTGCCCTACTGTCTGTACCTATGGAAGACCATCCCGTACCTTGGTATATGTAACCGGGAGGTATGAAAGCCCGATCCTATTGAAATATTATTTTGAAAAAAGGGGGTTGTCAGTTCAGTGCGGAATTTTCAGTGTGGGTGTCATGGACAATTGATCACTGGACATTTGGTTCATGGACAATTGATCACTGGACATTTGGTTCATGGACAATTGATCACTGGACATTTGGTTCATGGACAATTGATCACTGGACATTTGGTCAGTGACAATTGATCACTGGACATTTGGTCAGTGACAGTTTGTCGGTGGCATTTTGTCGGGGGGGGGGGGTTCAGGAAGAAGGTGGTCTAATCTAATCAAAGGTCTAAGTGCCCTACTGTCTGTACCTATGGAAGACCATCCCGTACCTTGGTATATGTAACCGGGAGGTATGAAAGCCCGATCCTATTGAAATATTATTTTGAAAAAAGGGGGTTGTCAGTTCAGTGCGGAATTTTCAGTGTGGGTGTCATGGACAATTGATCACTGGACATTTGGTTCATGGACAATTGATCACTGGACATTTGGTTCATGGACAATTGATCACTGGACATTTGGTTCATGGACAATTGATCACTGGACATTTGGTCAGTGACAATTGATCACTGGACATTTGGTCAGTGACAGTTTGTCGGTGGCATTTTGTCGGGGGGGGGGGGGGGGGGGGGTTCAGGAAGAAGGTGGTCTAATCTAATCAAAGGTCTAAGTGCCCTACTGTCTGTACCTATGGAAGACCATCCCGTACCTTGGTATATGTAACCGGGAGGTATGAAAGCCCGATCCTATTGAAATATTATTTTGAAAAAAGGGGGTTGTCAGTTCAGTGCGGAATTTTCAGTGTGGGTGTCATGGACAATTGATCACTGGACATTTGGTTCATGGACAATTGATCACTGGACATTTGGTTCATGGACAATTGATCACTGGACATTTGGTTCATGGACAATTGATCACTGGACATTTGGTCAGTGACAATTGATCACTGGACATTTGGTCAGTGACAGTTTGTCGGTGGCATTTTGTCGGGGGGGGGGGGTTCAGGAAGAAGGTGGTCTAATCTAATCAAAGGTCTAAGTGCCCTACTGTCTGTACCTATGGAAGACCATCCCGTACCTTGGTATATGTAACCGGGAGGTATGAAAGCCCGATCCTATTGAAATATTATTTTGAAAAAAGGGGGTTGTCAGTTCAGTGCGGAATTTTCAGTGTGGGTGTCATGGACAATTGATCACTGGACATTTGGTTCATGGACAATTGATCACTGGACATTTGGTTCATGGACAATTGATCACTGGACATTTGGTTCATGGACAATTGATCACTGGACATTTGGTCAGTGACAATTGATCACTGGACATTTGGTCAGTGACAGTTTGTCGGTGGCATTTTGTCGGGGGGGGGGGTTCAGGAAGAAGGTGGTCTAATCTAATCAAAGGTCTAAGTGCCCTACTGTCTGTACCTATGGAAGACCATCCCGTACCTTGGTATATGTAACCGGGAGGTATGAAAGCCCGATCCTATTGAAATATTATTTTGAAAAAAGGGGGTTGTCAGTTCAGTGCGGAATTTTCAGTGTGGGTGTCATGGACAATTGATCACTGGACATTTGGTTCATGGACAATTGATCACTGGACATTTGGTTCATGGACAATTGATCACTGGACATTTGGTTCATGGACAATTGATCACTGGACATTTGGTCAGTGACAATTGATCACTGGACATTTGGTCAGTGACAGTTTGTCGGTGGCATTTTGTCGGGGGGGGGGGGGTTCAGGAAGAAGGTGGTCTAATCTAATCAAAGGTCTAAGTGCCCTACTCCCCGTACCTATGGAAGATCGTCCCGTACCTTGGTATATGTTACTGGGAGGTTAACGATTCCAAGACGAATTGGAGAAAAAAAAGGTTAACGATTCCAAGACGAATTGGAGAAATTAACGCATCAGTGATTCCAATCAATTCCAGCAACGAATAACTAATTAATGCCTAGAAAAAATCTTTAAAAAAGAAAGGAAACTCTAAATAACCTGAAACACTCGTCGACATTTTGCTACAAAAGCAATAACTTTATACTTCTTTTGATCCTTTTTCTCGAGTGATGAATTGAGAGAACAAGCGGCAGGTAGACTAGCACGAACTAAAGAAAGTACACCAGAGATAGCAGCAGCTCGGTAATTGTTTAAAGAATCGCGTATTGCAGCAACAGCAGAAGTAGACGTGCCGGGTTGTGCAGCATTTGACTGGTTTGAAAGCGGATAAATTAAGCTTGGAGCATCGGATGCTGGGATTGCTTTGTTAATATCATCAAAAATTGTTGCTAAAAAGTGTTAAAAATTTAAAAAAATAAAATTTCTACAGACCAAGTAAAGTTCCATTAGCCTCTGGCGAAAGCAAAATGACCATAACAAAAAGACGAATAACTGAACGGACAAATCGTTGAATTAAAAAATTGAAGTAAATTAAGAAGTGTGTCAAGGCTCGATTATTCACACCAGCCAAGTAAAGTTAAAACAAATTTGTCCAAATGTGTTGAACCGTTATGTTCGAGCAAATGAAAAACATTTTCCAAAATTGGTTGATCATCTTCAGTTTTGAAATTAATGAGAGCATTCGGCTTTTTGATACCAACATCAAGCAAACTTTTTACAACATCCCAATTTCCTATTGCCAAATCGTGTGCTAAAAAATAAAATATTAGAATTTGAGCATATTAAATTAAAAAAACCTTTTCTAGCAAATTTTGGTGGTTCAAGATCATGTTCAGGAATAGGAACTCCATAAGCTGTAGTTGTGGTAGTAGGTCCAGTCATCGTCATGGATGTCAAAATATGGCTCAATCATCATCAATGTCGTCGTGATCACTTCCATACGCATCTTCCTAATGATAAAAAATATTTCTAAAAATTTTCGAGACTAAACAAACCCCTTCATTTCATCCAAACTCTCGTCTAAACCAGTAGCATTCTCTTGACATGTAAAAATAAAAGGTTAGGGGCGTCCCCACCCGTTTAAGGTAGCCCAATTTTCTAATTTCAAAATAATTATTAAGAATGGCTCAGAGAAAGCTTGTAATCATAGAAATTATTTAAAGTTCTCATCATTGCCATTAAAAGTTATTTTGCCTATTTAAACTAGCAATTAATGTCAGTAATATATATGTACACCAGCAATTAATGCCAGTAATATATATGTACACCAGCAATTAATGTCAGTAATATATACGTACACCAGCAATTAATGCCAGTAATATATATGTACACCAGCAATTAATGCCAGTAATACATAATACACCAGCAATTAATGCCAGTAATACATGTACACCAGCAATTAATGTCAGTAATACATAAGTACACCAACAATTAATGCTGTAAGAAGTATGTACACCAGCAGTTAATGCCAGTAATACATATGTACACCAACAATAAATGCCAGTAATACATATGTACACCAGCAGTTAATGCCAGTAATACATACTAACAGAATTAATGCCAGTAATACCTATGTACACCAGCAGTTAATACCAGTAATACATGTACACCAGCAGTTAATGCCAGTAATATATATGTACACCAGCAGTTAATGCCAGTAATACATACTACACCAGCAGTCAATGCCAGTAATACATACTACACCAGCAGTTAATGTCAGTAATACATACTACACCAGCAGTTAATGCCAGTAATACATACTACACCAGCAGTTAATGCCAGTAATACATACTACACCAGCAGTTAATACCAGTTCAAACACGTTGGCAATCTAAAAAGATAAAGATAATATTCTTGAGAAAAAATATAATAAATATAGACTGAATAAAAAATCAGATATAACCGATATATGCATAACCGATATATTTATCCAAAAATTATAAAAAAGGACAAAAAAGTCGTAAGTTCATTCTGGAAATTTGGCTGTTATGTAAAACATTTAAAACTAAATCCGATTTATAATTTCATCTTTCTTTGTTTCGTCAATTATATTAGGAGTCTGAAGGTTGGTTGCTTTTATCGCTGTATTATCTCGATAAAAATTCACCAGTTGAGTTCCAATCAAATACTTAATATTTTGATCATTTACATACAATTAATTCTCATTTGTTAGTATTTATTGAATTTCATAAAATAAACTAACCTTATCGTTTCGAATTTTCTGTGCCAACATCTTCAATTTTTTCCATTGCCAGATAAGTAAAGCTACTATACAAATCGAACCAAGAAAAAATGGATAGGAATAGCGTATTATAATCACTTGATTTTCACGATCTGCCTCTGTTGAAATTGGATATTTAAAATTAAACGCAATCCAATTTTTACTCACCAACGAAAAGCATGATAAATTTGCTGGCCACATAAGGGAATGCGATTAAAAATGAAAGTGCATTCCCGATTGGTATAACCATATTAATATATAAATCCTTTAGTTGAAAGTTCCAAATTCCATCAGCATAAATCTGCATTAGGATTTATATCATTTTTTAGAGACAAAACCTGTTCGAAAGCAGTTTTTAACCACCAGTCCGGTCCCATTAATACAGATGCACAAATTATTTTAAAATGGACAACACCCATCGCCCATTCCTTCCACGGGAAAAATAACGGTGATTGAAAAATAGCCTAAAAAGATTTTATGCTTTATTTTGTGAAGATAAAAGATAAAGAGGTATGAAATATAAAGATACTAAAAACATTAACCCTAAAAAATATTTTATACGTACCACCCTAAGTGGACTGATAACTAGCATTTGAAAATAAAATCCAAGCATAAAAGGAATAACAACAAGCAAAGGAACAGCTGCAGCAATAACTCGAAAACCTAACCAAACAGCAGTGCTGAATACCTAAAAAAATAATTATGGCAATGGGAATAATTGTTGGGTTCAGCAAAAACATAAATTTTAAATAAAGACCTTTTTCATATAGCTCCATCCTTTGTGCAACCATTCTTTAGTCATAGAAATAAGCCGCGTTAAAATCCAACATATGTACACACCAGTCGCAATACTATAAAGATCATCTGTAATTTTTAATATTAGGGATACAATTTTTAGGGTTTTCGCATTAAGGTTTCGCATTAAATTTCATTGTATCTACAAATAAAAACAAAAACTGACATGAGATCAATTGAAACTAATGAAAATTACTAAAATATTACTTACGGATTTGAGAAGACTGGCTTGTTAATGCGAACTTCTTAAATAATGTGCGTCCGATTGTAACTAAAATATTGTATATTTTCTACATTCGGAGTAAAAAGGCATTAAAATATAGGGGATACAAAATAATTTTGGGCCCGTTTTCCATAGCAAAAAAAGCTTGATATTTAAGGAAATGATATAAGCTCAAGAATTGCCCTTATTTATTAAAATAATGAAAACCTGGTATAAGAAATGCTGAAAGAGCCAATAATATTGCTGTTATGGCAAAACATATTAATAACAATACAATTCTTAGTGGAAAAAGATTAGGACGAACATATTCCACAGTTAAAGCAGTATCACGGAAATGCAGAAGTGCATGATGCTGTGCACCTAAATTTCGTTGTTCACGCTGCTCTTGAACACGTTGTCGAGCTTGACGATGCTCTCCTTGCTCGTTCTGTTGTTGCATACCATCATCCAACATTACATTATTGGGATTGTTTTGTTGCGGTTCTGCGTGTGCTGCGTTGTTTTTTATATCAGTATTAAAAGGTGCTGCGCTGCTCGATTCACCGGCTTTAGAAGAATCAGCCAGTTGGCTAGAGTTTTCACAAGCTTCTTAATAAAATGAAACTTGTTTTATTCAACATATTTTAATGAAAAACCTTTATCATTATTTTGTGCATTATTAGTGTCATTCTCAACGTGATCATTTTCATTTTCGTCAGCAGGTTCGTCATCCGTTGTGTCATCTTCAATAGCCTCGAGAACTTCCAAAAGCCCAAGCTGTTCATTCTGATCACCACGCATGAGACGTAGGCGAGCTCTTTGTCTTTGATGCTCTCGTTGATCTACATTGTTTTTGTCCTTTTCGCTTGGTAACAAATATGAATCTAGCTGAAGCCATCCACCAACAATTCTACACCAACATCGAACAGCTCGTTTAAGTAGCGAAAAAGCCTTCGAATACTCAAGAATGGTTGGCATAATTACCTTAAATGAGTTTAAAATGTTCAAGATTAAATCAAATAAGAGTAAAATTAAACCTGCAGAAGGACGAGCTCAAACGAATATTCGACCAGTGGAGTGTCTGCTGATCTGAAATTATAATTTGTCTGAATACAGCAAGAAATATAAATTATTTTAGTAAAATAGTTACCCAGAAAATACATATGGAAGAGTCGAAGGATGGCCCCAATTTATTAGGCGCAATGGTAGATAAACAACAATAAGTATTATTGAAAAGAAAAGCGTTATTGATGCTACTAAACGACGAAGGTGATGCGTTATTGGTTGCTCAATCATCTCCTATATAAAAAATATTTTCATGAATATAGTTTCTAGCCTTTTTTATAATTTTAAGACTTACTTGAATTGGGTTAAAATCGGGATCGTGCAAATTACGAATGAACCAAAGAACACCAGGTCGAAGAAGTTCACGAAGAATTAACATAAAAGACGCCGAATAAAACACGTAAACCTTAGGGTTTAATCAAAATTAATTATTATTGAAAGAAAAACCATTCCGGCGAGCCAATGAAGAAAGAATGAACTAGTAGGGTAATGTCGGAAGCTTCGAATACGATCATCCAGAGTTACACCAGTCAGAGGAAGCTGTAATCTTATAACTTTATCGAATTATACTGTCAAAAAATCACATACAGAACAAATGTCAAGCCACCAACCACAGAGTATTAGAAAAATTATTAGTTCAGTGATAACCAAAAGAAAAACTTTGAGCATCAAACAAATCATGCCAGATATTGTGTAGATACTAAAAAGTTAAATTTTAAAAATTCATGAGGTTTTTATTGTCAAATTAAAAAACCTTTTTAATCGGAAGATTTTGGCAAGTTGATGTATGACAATCCCATGTAGAAGAATAACCAGTAATCCAATGAGCTGAACAAGTTATAAAATTATAAAATGTCATACTTACAATAGAAATCGGCACTTCAAAGTAAATCAATTTATTTCCATAGCCAAGCCCTATAAGAGAAAGCATACTAGCGCCAATTTGTGAAGGAAAATATACTTAAAATTGAAATTTTGATTGTAAAAATTAATCAAAACTCACGAAAAACTATATTGAAAACTGCATTCAACGATATAGTCCAAAAAACATGTTCAATAAACGCAAATGAACCATCAAGACCAAGAAGTCGTTGCCAGGTCAATTCATCAGCAAATCGTTGCTGTTCAACCACTTCGGCTGCAACAGGAGGAACGGCTGCATCCTGATCACCATTATCTTGTTGTTGTTGTATATTCTGTTCTTCAAAATTTTCAGCTTCTGTAGTGGAATGTTGATTCTGCGAATTAGATTCCTCGTGGATTAACGCATGTTGAACTGGCTGAAAATGTTGTAATGGAAGTGATTTATTTGAAATGTTGTTTGTTTTTGAGGTTCCTTTGTCGCTTGGTTCATTGGCATTATCACTCTCCGCATTATTAAGTGAAGCAGAAGTACTTGGATTATTTTCTGAATTAGGAAAATTTATGTCAAGATAAATTTATCGAAACCTTCATCACTGACTGGTAAATGCTGTTGATCTTGTTGTGGACGAGGCGTTATTGGAGCTGATAATTGCTGATCATCGGGTAGATATAGGACATCTGGAGGACCACCAACCTATGAAAAATAGAGATATAGATGAGCTATCGATTGTTACATGAATTAATATAAAACAAAAAAAAACTAACCATTATTTGTTCACGAAGCCAAACTAATGAAATAAATGTACATAGAAACAAAGTAACGACAAGAGAACCACGTATAATATCCATAGCAATATTTTCAGCAGAAAATAAAAGAAGAAACCGAGAAGAAAATATTGATGAAATAAACCCGGAGAATACCTAAAAAGATTAAATTTCCATGTTTCATAGTTGAACCTAAAATCATTATTTTTAATATTAAAAATTAACCAGTCGATGCGTCCGAGCCGCCATTAAGGGAACTAGGCCTAAATTATAAATAAAGATCAATAATTGAAGATAAATAACCTAGCCAACAAGTAAGAACCAGAGTGTACGTAAACCCGAGGCGCAAGAATCGAGCAACAATCAAAAATATTCCTAACATGCAAAAAAATTTTGAAACGGAAAATATTAAAAATAAACCTCGCAGTAAATCCCTCAATGGTAAACGTTCAGGCATGTCAGCTCGGTAGAGGGGACGAAAGGAAAATTTATGATTGCAAAGTTCACAAACATCCTTTTTGCTGTACTTTAGCCATTGTAACAAACAATCCTGATGGATGTATTTGATGCTACCAGTGCAGAGACAAGGATGGTAAAGAGCATCATTTCCCGTCAAACGGCAGACTCGGCAAATATCTAACAATAAGTATCTCGAAATTAATTTTTAAAGATAAAAATGAAACCCATATCTCCACTCCCATCATTGTCATTAGTTGTACCCATCACCTCGTAATAGTGGTTGATGTAGGCAAATTCTTTTGAAAAGGGTAATAAACGTTAAATTAAAATCTTAAATTAAAAAAAAAGGCAATCCAGGAGAATTGGGGTTTCTTCGAAAAAAAAAGTTTAAAAATAAGAAAAAGGATTTTTCTAGGGTAAAAAAATATGCTGATTACGAATCTGAACTCAGATTTTTAAAAAGTCGAATCCCGGACCCGAATTCGGAATTTGACCCTGGACATTGTCGGACATTGTACAAAATGGTCAGTCTATCATATGCAGGTAGAACTCATCGAGATACATCGAATGACACCAAATTCGATGAAATCCGACGTGATTGGACCGAGATACAGACCCCGGAATATTGAAAAACCATAGGGGTGATTTTTTGGAGTAAAAAAAAAGTTTAGGCAAATTATACCTCATTCGAAAGAGCTCGTCAAGCTGAGTCGAATGACACCAAAATTACAGTGATTGATCAAGTTTTATCAAGGTTATGACATAAGTCGCTGACTCACACAGTACTCCCATAGGTGTACTTTATGTCATAATTTTGTCTAAACATATCCAATCACGTTGATTTTGGTGTCATTCGATGCAGCTCGACGAGCTCTTTCGAACGAGCTATCATTTGTATATTCGAAATTCGGGTTCAGGGCTCGAAATTTGGTTCGAGTCCGGGAAACTCGACAGTAACTAAATTCGACAGTGAACTATTTTTTCTTTTTTCACCGTTTTCCTCGATTTTCGTCAGTGATTAATTTCGACAGCGACTAAATTCGACAGTAAAGCCTAATTTTTAAAAAGTGTGAGTACTTAGAGAAAAAACTAAAAATTTTTCAGTAATTTAGAAAGATCTCAATATTTATCGAGGGCTTTCGAATCGGTGCCGTGTGATTTCGACAGAAGTGAATTGGGCAGTGAGTAAATTGGGCAGTGAGTGATTTGGGCAGTAACTGTTGTTTGAGTCTTGAACTTAAAAATTTCCAAAAATTAGTGGGTGATTGTGGCCCGGAGACGTATTTAGCCACCCATATCTTTTCGTTTAATCTTATTGCGATGCAATTTGTCTTTATAATTATTCATTTTTAAAAAATTCAAGTAAAATATACTTAACGACGAGATTACGCATAATTATTCTTCTAGTGTTACTCGAATTGTTTTTGCGTGAAAGAAAATTTTTTAAAAAATATTTACTGCCTAAATCACTACTGCCCATATCACTCACTGCCCAAATAATTCACTGGCGAAATCACCAGACACGTTCGAATCATATATGATTTACTCGGATTGGACTACGGCTTAAAAAGTTATAGCGATTAAAGACGAGTGGCACTCAGTTGACGGCGCTCAGCTGGCCCGTTCCGCAGCAACATAAGATGAGAAAGGCGACTTTGAATCTGCCTTTAACGAAAATTCCTCGCTTTTTTCTCTAATTCTCCATACTTTTTAAAAATTAGGCTTTACTGTCGAATTTAGTCGCTGTCGAAATTAATCACTGACGAAAATCGAGGAAAACGGTGAAAAAAGAAAAAATAGTTCACTGTCGAATTTAGTTACTGTCGAGTTTAGTCACTGGCGAATTTCACTGTCGAATTTAATCACTGTCGAATTTAGTCACTGACGAAATTATCAGACACGAACGGCGCACGACTAAAACGGCGCAAAATTCGCCATTTCGTCACGACGTTTTGACGCGCGTCACGACGTTGATGATGGAAAAAGAAAAAGGGGCGTGGCTAAAAAAAGCATACCCAAACCATATAAGTTCCCACTCATTGACGAAAAGTCGTTGACGGAAAGTCCATTGTCGGAAAGTCCGTTGACGAAAATTCGTGCCACCGGCCCACTCACTCTGTCAGGATTTTGTCAAAGGTCCACTTTGCCATAAGAACATTTTGTCATAGAATTTTGCATTTAATCATAATTTTATCAGATTTCTGCTGCAAATGTTTTTAAGACAAGCCTATAATTTTTTCTCACGCAATTGTTCTACTTATTCCCGACATTCATTTCCAATTGGAGAATATGTGGAGCGCCGCCAGCAATTAATTGAAATTCTTGGCAAAAAATGTTTGTTTTTAATAATTATCTATGTTTTTGAAAGATTTAGATGGGAATTCCGTCGACAAACCTGCAGTCTTTGCTCTGTTGATCTCTCGGCCCAAAACTTTCAGCGCTCCTGACGTGCCGCATTCTTACAGGCAGTGCTCACATTTTCGATATATTTGCGGCATAGACGAACCTCGTGTTCGTATCTTAATTGGTCATTCAGAAAGTGGTATTTTTTACTTTTATTTTAATTAATTTAAAGTAATTTTCATGGAGCCTCAAACTAACAATAAACACCAAGTGCTTTGGGATGGTGCTTCTCAAAATTTTGACGAAGTTCGTGCTATTTCTGGTGTGGATCAAGTAAGTTTCAGTTTTAATTTTTAAGGGCATATTTTTAGTTTATTCTGTAAATGAAAAAATCTATTTGCAAGAAATTTTTATTGCTTACAGATTCTTGGATTAATTTTTCAATTAATTTTTAGCTAAAAGCCAAATCATTTATACACCTTTAATTTTATAATCAAGGTTCTTCCGATTAGCGAATTTCATAAATATATGTCAAGTGTATTAAAAAATGGAGCGGCACTTGCTGTTGACGTTGATGCTTTAATGGACGCAGTTGTTTATGAACCTGACTTAAGATCCATCCATCAAATGTTATATAATGGTGGTTTGACTCATCAACCACTGAATGATAAAATTGATCAACTTCGTTGGAGGAAATCTAAACATGAGCAGGATTTGATGCGTGAGACTTGCAGGATCGGGTCTGAGTCGCTAAATGCACTCTTAAGGTTAATTCAATATTAGTATTATATAAAATTATAAGGGATTTTTTAGGGAAGGCTGTGAAGAGAGGAATGAATCCAATGTTTGCATTTTTACCTTTATTATTATTTTTTAATTATTAATAAGATTGTTGGCTTTTTGGACCACCAATGTCGACGTAGAGGTGCAGATAGATTAGCATACCCCCCTGTTGTAGCTGCTGGAAACAATGCAAACACAATTCATTACATTTCTTCTAATAAAGTATTTTTATATTTTCTTTGGCCCGTATTTCTTGTTCCCGCACATTTAGCCCTTCTTATGAAGGAAAAAGAATATCGGATACTTGTGAGTTATCCCAAGCCAGTTTTTGCGGAACATTTCTGCGGACCTTTTTTAGCCTATTCGAAAAACCGATTGTGTACTAGTAGATGCTGGTTGCGATCTCCATGGATATGTTTCTGATATTACAAGATGCTTTCCAATATCAGGAAGATTCTCCGCTGTGCAAAGAACACTTTATGATGTCCTCAATGATATTCAATCTCAACTCCTGCATTATGTTCAAACTGTGAGGCCGCTTCGTTTAAATGAGGTTTCTATTTAATATTTATAGAATTTGGTGTTCGAATATTCTAGTATTTAATTATCCATTTCCATGACCTATTTATTAAAACATGCCTCGGAAAATTAAAAAAAAGATTTTTTAAAAATTTAGAAATTTTAAAAACCTTAAAAATTTAGTTCTTCGTTTCCTATTCTTTAAGACAAACATCAAGAGAATTTTTAGATTAGTTAAATTTTAGATTTTTAGTTAAACTTTAAATCTTAATTATAATTTTAGCTTTACAAACACATGGTCGAGCGCATGGCAGATTCTTTATCTTCAATTGTTTTCTTTAGAAAAGATTTGTCACAGAAGGAATTGCTCAAAGTTAGTTTTTTGTTTTGTTTCAATTTTATTTATTCTTATTTAGGAATGCGACAGACTCGTAATTTTTTCATCAAATTTCTTTCAAATTGTTTAATTTTTCGAGTGTCCTCATCACGTATCCCACTACCTTGGCATGGACGTGCACGACACCCCTTCAATCGCCAGAAATATTGAATGCCCTCCAGGTGTGATTATTACCGTGGAACCTGGCATTTATATCAGGCCGGAGAATACAGCCGTTCGGAATGAGTTCAGAGGTATTTGAATTAAATAACTCAAAATGGCTCTTTAAAGGAATTGGATTCCGGATAGAAGATGATGTTCTTTTGACGGAAACAGGTGCGGAAATTCTTACGGCAAACTGCATCCGTGATCCAGAAGATATTGAATTAGTTATGGATTCGTAAATTTTTCTTATTTGTTGTTTATTTTTTAGTTAAAATAATTTTGTTTAGTCCATATAATCTAGATAAATCGTTCATTTATAATTTTTATCAGGAATTTAAACAATTAGGAATTTTTCGAAAATACAAGTCGGAATGTACAGAATAAATATAGAAATATACATGAATTTTAGCTCTAGACATTTTCTATTCTTAAAATAAACTAAGATTAGGTCGAACATATTCCACAGTTAAAGCAGTATCACGGAAATGCAGCAACCATTCTTTAGTCATAGAAATAAGCCGCGTTAAAATCCAACATATGTATACACCAGTCGCAATACTATAAAGATCATCTGTAATTTTTAATATTAGGGATACAATTTTGTGTTAGGGTTTTCGCATTAAGGTTTCGCATTAAATTTCATTCTATCTACACATAAAAACAAAAACTAACATGAGATCAATTGAGACTAATGAAAATTACTAAAATATTACTTACGGATTTGAGAAGATAATGTCTTAAATAATGTGCGTCCGATTGTAACTAAAATATTGTATACTTGTTACATTCGCAGTAAAAAGGCAATAAAAAGATAGGAGATACAAAATAATTTTCGACCCGTTTTCCATAGCAAAAAAAGCTTGATATTTAAGGAAATGATATAAGCTCAAGAATTGCCCTTATTTATTAAAATAATAAAAACCTGGTATAAGAAAGGCTGAAAGAGCCAATAATATTGCTGTTATGGCAAAACATATTAATAACAATACAATTCTTAGTGGAAAAAGATTAGGTCGAACATATTCCACAGTTAAAGCAGTATCACGGAAATGCAGAAGTGCATGATGCTGTGCACCTAAATTTCGTTGTTCACGCTGCTCTTGAACACGTTGTCGAGCTTGACGATGCTCTCCTTGCTCGTTCTGTTGTTGCATACCTTCATCCAACATTACATTATTGGGAATGTTTTGTTGTGGTTCTGCGTGTGCTGCGTTGTTTTTTATATCAGTATCAAAAGGTGCTGCACTGCTCGATTCACCGGCTTTAGAAGAATCAGCCACTTGACTAAAGTTTTCACAAGCTTCTTAATAAAATGAAACTTGTTTTATTCAACATATTATAATGAAAAACCTTTATCATTATTTTGTGCATTATTAGTGTCATTTTCAACGTGATCATTTTCATTTTCGTCAGCAGGTTCGTCATCCGTTGTGTCATCTTCAATAGCCTCGAGAACTTCCAAAAGCCCAAGCTGTTCATTCTGATCACCACGCATGAGACGTTGGCGAGCTCTTTGTCTTTGATTCTCTCGTTGATCTACATTGTTTTTGTCCTTCTCGCTTGGTAACAAATATGAATCTAGCTGAAGCCATCCCCCAACAATTCTACACCAACATCGAACAGCTCGTTTAAGAAATATTGATGAAATAAACCCGGAGAATACCTAAAAAGATTAAATTTTCCAAATTTCATAGTGGAGTCTGAAATCGTTATTTTTAATAAAAAAAATTAACCAGTCGATGCGTTCGAGCCGCCATTAAAGGAACTAGGCCTAAATTATAAATAAAGATCAATAATTGAAGAGAGATAACCTAGCCAACAAGTAAGGACCAGAGTGTAAGTAAATCCGAGGCGCAAGAATCGAGCAACAATCATAAATATTCCTAACATGCAAAAATTTTGAAACGGAAAATATTTAAAATAAACCTCGCAGTAAATCCCTCAATGGTAAACGTTCAGGCATGTAAGCTCGGTAGAGGGGACGAAAGGAGAATTTATGATTGCAAAGTTCACACACATCCTTTTTGCTGTACTTTAGCCATTGTAACAAACAATCCTGATGAATGTATTTGATGCTACCAGTGCAGAGACAAGGATGGTAAAGAGCATCATTTCCCGTCAAACGGCAGACTCGGCAAATATCTAAGTATCTTCAAATTAATTTTTAAATATAAAAATCAAACCCATATCTCCACTCCCATCATTGTCATTAGTTGTACCCATCACCTCGTAATAGTGGTTGATGTAGGCAAATTGTTTTGAAAAAAGTAACTAAAGTTAAAACCTTAAATTAAAAAAAGTATAATAGATCGGTCAGCACGTTGACGGAAAAGAATAGACAAAATTCACTACACTCTCCTGGGCATTATTGCGACCAACTCGACGCAAGCAACGCGCAAACATCCTGAGAAAGTACAGCGCAAATGGCAAAGGCTAAACGTCGCGACCGAAACGGCGCATGACTAAAACGCCGCAAACTGTCGAAACAACATAGCCCGCTGTCGGAACAACTTTCCACGCGCCGTTTTGGCCTTGCGCCGTTTCGGTTTGTGTCAATTCGATTCCGCCGTTTTGTCACGACGTTATGACCCGCGCCATTTTGGGTGTGTATTGATCCGGAAAAATCAGGCCGGATCTGGTCCGGCATGAGTTTGGAATTCAAAATCCGGTTTCCGGGCCCGGAAAAATAATTTTGCCGGTCACTAATCAGAAATTTTAATTTAAAAGCTTGGCGACTAATCGGGCGGCGACTAGTTGGCCGCGCGACTAATCGGTCGCGACTAGGTGGCCCGCGACTAGTCGGGCGTGTCCCTAGAATTTTACATTTAATCATAATTTGATCAGGTTTCTGCTTCAAATGCTTGTTAGGCAAGCCTATAATTTTTTCACCCGTTATTGTTCTACTTATTCACGACATTCATTTCCAGTTGACGAATATGTGGTGCGCCGCCAGCAATTAATTGAAATTCTTGGCAAAAAATGTGTGTTCCTTTTCATAATTATCTATTTTTTGAAAGATTTAGATGAGAATTCCGTCGACAAACCTGCAGTCTTTGCTCTATTGATCTCTCGGCCCAAAACTTTCAGCGCTCCTGACGTGCCTCATTCTTACAGGCAGTGCTCACATTTTCGATATATTTGCGGCATAGACGAACCTCGTGTTCGTATCTTAATTGGTCATTCAGAAAGTGGTATTTTTTACTTTTATTTTAATTAATTTAAAGTAATTTTCATGGAGCCTCAAACTAAACACCAAGTGCTTTGGGATGGTGCTTCTCAAAATTTTGACGAAATTCGTGCTATTTCTGGTGTAGATCGAGTAAGTTTCAGTTTTCGCATTTTTAAGTGAAAATTTTTAGTTTATTCTGAAAATTAAAAAAATCTATTTGCAAGAAATTTTTATTGCTTACAGATTCTTGGATTAATTTTTCAATTAATTCTTTTACTAAAAGCCAAATCATTTATACACCTTTAATTTTATAATCAAGGTTCTTCCGATTAGCGAATTTCATAAATATATGTCAAGTGTATTAAAAAATGGAGCGGCACTTGCTGTTGACGTTGATGCTTTAATGGACGCAGTTGTTTATGAACCTGACTTAAGATCCATCCATCAAATGTTATATAATGGTGGTTTGACTCATCAACCACTGAATGATAAAATTGATCAACTTCGTTGGAGGAAATCTAAACATGAGCAGGATTTGATGCGTGAGACTTGCAGGATCGGGTCTGAGTCGCTAAATGCACTCTTAAGGTTAATTCAATATTAGTATTATATAAAATTATAAGGGATTTTTTAGGGAAGGCTGTGAAGAGAGGAATGAATCCAATGTTTGCATTTTTACCTTTATTATAATTTTTTAATTATTAATAAGATTGTTGGCTTTTTGGACCACCAATGTCGACGTAGAGGTGCAGATAGATTAGCATACCCCCCTGTTGTAGCTGCTGGAAACAATGCAAACACAATTCATTACATTTCTTCTAATAAAGTATTTTTATATTTTCTTTGGCCCGTATTTCTTGTTCCCGCACATTTAGCCCTTCTTATGAAGGAAAAAGAATATCGGATACTTGTGAGTTATCCCAAGCCAGTTTTTGCGGAACATTTCTGCGGAATGTATAAAATGGTTAATTCATTTGCTCGTGGATTATCTAATGGGAGACCATTATATGCACATAAATGAGTCCGCAGAGATAGTATATCCGCAAAAACTGGGTTGGGATAACTTACAAGTTTTATTTCACGTGGTTTGGGATAACTCAACCCCTTTTCTAAAAATAAGTTTTCCAATCAACCTTTTTTAGCCTATTCGAAAAACCGATTGTGTACTAGTAGATGCTGGTTGCGATCTCCATGGATATGTTTCTGATATTACAAGATGCTTTCCAATATCAGGAAGATTCTCCGCTGTGCAAAGAACACTTTATGATGTCCTCAATGATATTCAATCTCAACTCCTGCATTATGTTCAAACTGTGAGGCCGCTTCGTTTAAATGAGGTTTCTATTTAATATTTATAGAATTTGGTGTTCGAATATTCTAGTATTTAATTATCCATTTCCATGACCTATTTATTAAAACATGCCTCGGAAAATTAAAAAAAAGATTTTTTAAAAATTTAGAAATTTTAAAAACCTTAAAAATTTAGTTCTTCGTTTCCTATTCTTTAAGACAAACATCAAGAGAATTTTTAGATTAGTTAAATTTTAGATTTTTAGTTAAACTTTAAATCTTAATTATAATTTTAGCTTTACAAACACATGGTCGAGCGCATGGCAGATTCTTTATCTTCAATTGTTTTCTTTAGAAAAGATTTGTCACAGAAGGAATTGCTCAAAGTTAGTTTTTTGTTTTGTTTCAATTTTATTTATTCTTATTTAGGAATGCGACAGACTCGTAATTTTTTCATCAAATTTCTTTCAAATTGTTTAATTTTTCGAGTGTCCTCATCACGTATCCCACTACCTTGGCATGGACGTGCACGACACCCCTTCAATCGCCAGAAATATTGAATGCCCTCCAGGTGTGATTATTACCGTGGAACCTGGCATTTATATCAGGCCGGAGAATACAGCCGTTCGGAATGAGTTCAGAGGTATTTGAATTAAATAACTCAAAATGGCTCTTTAAAGGAATTGGATTCCGGATAGAAGATGATGTTCTTTTGACGGAAACAGGTGCGGAAATTCTTACGGCAAACTGCATCCGTGATCCAGAAGATATTGAATTAGTTATGGATTCGTAAATTTTTCTTATTTGTTGTTTATTTTTTAGTTAAAATAATTTTGTTTAGTCCATATAATCTAGATAAATCGTTCATTTATAATTTTTATCAGGAATTTAAACAATTAGGAATTTTTCGAAAATACAACAGTCGGAATGTACGGAATAAATATAGAAATATGCATGAATATTAGCTCTAGACATTTTCTATATCATCTAATTGGTGTTCTTTTATGTGCTAAATAGAGGAATAGTATGCTACATAAGGCAGATAACAAAAAGATAACATCAAACCAACGATGGTAAAAATTGAATTGAAGTTCGCCTAGCACTTGAGTTATTATTACCCTGTTGATGATAAAGAGCTTATTTCGATTCTCATAATATTACCTGTATTTAGAGGGCATATTCATACGGATTAATAGGACACTTGATACAAAATACATTCCCTATAAATTTTAAAAAGATTTGTAAAAATTGGGGAAGCCAAATAGGTATTTATATATGCTTTACGTTAACCCCGTGATTTTCCTATTTAAACTAATATAAGTTTACCATCAACTGAGCCAATCCAAGCACTACAAGATTAGAAGATTGTCTATTTGAAATAGCATTGAAGAACTTCGCAATGGTTATTAATAATCCACGAATCGATGTAACAGCAATTATACCAATGACGAGAAAGGAAATTTGTTGAGACCAGAACCTGACCTAAATTATTAAAAATATATTGTAAATACATTTAAAAATAACATCAATTTGATAGCCCATGTGGTGCACGACAATAGCCATTCCTTTTGTAATTGGATCCACCTTTCCAACACGATCAAAGACAATATTAATCTATAAAAGACAAGTATTATTCATCTAAAAACATTCTTCCAAAATCCAGTTAACTGGGCTTATGTCAGGTCGACCGCATGTTATCTCGCAAAAATTTACCGTGCAGATGATAATTTTCCATATACAATAGATAGAGAAGAAATGCCCCACAATGTTGAAATATATTCCCTGCCAAGTTTTGCTATATTCTACGCGATTCTGTAATATTAAAAATAAAAGCACGCAAAAGTAAACAAAAACCTTAGCATTATGTGCTTCAACTAGCTCCAGAAATAGATGCTTTCCAAATTCTTCTAACGGCAAAATTTCACTATTTAGCAATCTATATGAGATATTTTGCTAATATTATTACAAATAAAACCTTATTTGATCACGCAATGTTCCAGTCGGTGCAGCTTTGAATGTTCCAACTACACGTTTGAATAGACTAACCGATTCAACATTTGCTAAAAACCATAAAATAGTTTGAAATTAAATTACTTCTGCTGAGTTCAAGCTCCTTCAATGCTAATTTACGCTTTTTAGCAACTATCATATCAAAATTTTGACGCAATTTTCGTTCGAGTTGTGCGATGTCATCTTCCGTTACCGGGCGCTTAAAATGTTATTTCACTAAATTTTATGGAAAGAAATAATTATAACCATGAAGATGCTCATGCAAGTATAAGGTGCTGTGAAATAATTTATTTTGGGATTTATATAAAAAACAAAATCGCAAACCATTAACAGCACCAAAGCCGGAAAGGTTAGCCATTACTAAAACAATAAATTTTTAACCACTAACTATAAATATTGAACCTGTTACTCCAACGACGCCAACTCTAGATACAGCTTGTTGCATTGAAAAAATGCCGTGCTTAGCGCTAAGTATTGGAAAATTATCACCAAGTCGCCAAAATGCATAGATAGTTATTAGCCAACAAATAAGTGTAAGCGGCATCACCCAACTAAGTGGAACTAAATTTTAAGATTTACATAAAATTTAAATCATTCGAATATGGCCTTTTAGATCGAAAATAAAAAAAAATATTCAAAAATTGCCACATTCGAAATATTCAACAAAATCTAATAAAAAACCGAATCTTTGCATTCTAATGAGCGAGTAATAAAAATAGAGAGGCATTAAACAAATTAGAAGAACCAATATTGTATACAAACAGGTCCGCCATGTGAAAAGACGCGAACTATAAATTTTGAAAATTTATTACTTTATTAGAGGGAGATAATAAGATTAATTTTAACAAAAATTTTTCATATTTTTAAAATTCGTAGTTCAAACCTATTACTCAAAACATTTAGAATTTCGAAGATAACGAGCTCAAAAAGTGTACACGAGATAGCAAATGTTACAGAAAAAAATATTTGTACGGCCTTCTGGTCTACCTAAAATATTAAAATTTATCAATTTTTAAAATTGCGAATAATTTAAATTTTCTTTTATAAAAATACCCGCAGGAAACACGTTAAAAATTCTAACAATTAACCTCATAATCACGGAAAAGTTGCTTCATAAAAAATAGCCAACCAAGTATGAAAAATACTGTCTGAGATCCTAGCACAATCAAGGCATCACCAGCGCTTATCATTTCCATTATATACTAAAAATTAAATTAAAAGCAAAAAAACGTGTTAACAAAAGGTAACCATGGCGAACTATCCTTGGACGAAAACTCGAATTTTATGTGGAATACAGGACGGTTTGGTGCTCAATATGGCAGCTTATTTCCGAAGTAGCTTATTTTTTTTGAGAGAAAATAATCGACTTTTTTTTTCATCCCAGAAGATAATCACCACATCCAGATCATTCGATTGATAAAATAATTATTTAAATTGGTCAAGAATCAAAAAAATTGTGGCCAAAAATAATTGACTTAAATGTCGATTTTGAAACGTCCCTTACCCAAAAATTTTGTTTGTAGCCTGGCTGCCCTTATCTATCGTTTCCTTCTAATTGAGTCTGACGAAAAAAATAAATCTGCAATTTGATAACGTTTTTCATTAGAAAAGGTAAACAATTCCACTGATTATTTCTGGTGTCAACAAACACATATAAATATTTGTACATTAATTATTAATGTTTTACGCTACCTAGGAAACTTTTGAATTTTGATTTATTTATAGTTAAGTATTTAGGCTTTATTCTCTTTCTGATTTGTTTAAGATTCCTTGGTTTTTATTGACTCAATGCAAAAATATGGTCTAGGTCTTCAAATGAAATCAAGAATTTTTCAATATGTTTCTACTGTTTTTTTCAGATTTTAATATATTTGCAATTAAAAAATGAAACTTTTAATTCTTTACACCGCAATATTTTTTATGGTTGCTGAATGTTCTTTCGCTATTCACCTGTCAGTTCCAGATAAACCAAGCAAAAAAACTTTTTGCCTGATATTTGAAGCTGGTATCACTGGAACTCTTCAATACAAAGACGAAGTTTTTAATGAAATCAAATTATTTAACACTAAATATTTAAGCATAACTCCACTCTTACACGTCAGTTCACTGTTCCTGAATCCGGAGAGACAACTTTGGACGAAGATGCTAGTACTTGTGGAGAGAAACTTCAGCGCTTGACTTTTAACTTTGTTCCCTTAATGACACCAACTGTTCCTGAGACTGAGACAAATTATCCATGGTTTTTGAAAATATTTTTTAATTTATTATTTTTATATTAAGGCGTATTTCGTTGGAATTTAACAAATCTGATGATGGTCACAGCTATATGCTGAAGGAATACCTTCTGACTGTCTTTTTCTACAGCACCATGAACTCTACAGAACAAAGTTTGATAATATTCTTTCTTTTATTATTTCCAATAAGAGGACGATCGTTTGCTGTCACCTCATATTTTATATTCTTTTTGGTACCATTAAATATGGGATTCTATAGGCTCATATACCCTGGGGGATTCTATATTTCTATAGGCTCATATATACTCCAGACTTGCGATCCAGCTTTGAACGGCTATAATAAAGACCACTCGGGTCAAAGTCATATTGCAAGAAAACTTCCTCTATCAAGTGGTATCTCTGATAGTTTTTAATTTTAGACGTTACGATTCCGCATTATTATGGTCAACCCAAAAAATCGCGAGTAGACTGGACTGCATCTGTCAATTCTTCTTATGGACCGACTGGGTAAGAATTAACTTGTTTCAGCTAATTTTTTGAGTCAAATGGGCTGTACTTTAGTACGTGGGTGCAGGCTTTAAATTACAAATGTTATATCATTTGAAAGAGCTAGTCGAGCTGAGTCGAATGCCATCAAAATTAGCTCTAGGAAAAATTTTTGAACCGAGATACAGGCGATTGAAAATCGAAAAACCATAGGGGGGACCAAGCACTTTTTTGGGATGAAAAATTCGAAAATGCAAATTATACCTCATTCGAAAGAGCTCGTCGAGCTGAGTCGAATAACACCAAAATCAACGAAATCCGACTTGATTAGACAAAGTTATGATCTTTTATTTTAGCTCCTTACCTATGGCATCTGTGGAGATTTTTGCTGCTACGGAGGCCCCAAATACGTCCAGAGCAAGGGAGATAGGAATAGGTTTATGTTACGAACCCAGACCCATCGCCCGTAGACTCCCCGCGAGGCGCGTGCCGCAAAACCCCGCGCGAAGCGCGGGGTTTTGCACAAGCGCCTCGCCGACGCTCCATAGGTTTAGGTTTTTTGTTTATTTTTTGTGTCATAACTTTGTCTAATCTTGTCCAATCACGGTGATTTTGGTGTCATTCGACTCAGCTCGTCGAGCTCTTTCGAATGAGGTATTATTTGTATAAAAAATTTTTTATTCCAAAAATCGCCCTTTTGGACCTTCGATTTTTAGGAGTCTATATCTCGGTTCATTCAAGTCGGATTCCGTTGATTTTGGTTTTATTCGACTCAGCTCGACGAGCTCTTTCGAATGAGGTATAATTTGCATTTTCGAATTTTTCACCCCAAAAAAGTGCTTGGTCCCCCCTATGGTTTTTCGATTTTCAATCGCCTGTATCTCGGTTCAAAAATTTTTCCTAGAGCTAATTTTGGTGGCATTCGACTCAGCTCGACTAGCTCTTTCAAATGATATAACATTTGTAATTTAAAGCCTGCACCCACGTACTAAAGTGACCCCGTCAAATGTCTTACTTTAGTTTTCTTTGTTCACAAAATGACCTCCCTTTGAATTCCACGGATTCGGTTCTTCATTTCAATCAATTAAAGGTTAGCTTTTTTATTTTAATCTAGTCACTATTTAATCTCAGATTGTCGCGTTTGCGAACCAGACTTCGCCGTCCTTCAACAATACGCAATGTAAGATTACCATTGTTATAAGCCTAAGAAACCCTATTAAATTTAGCTTATCAGTATTGTGCCGCGGATGCTCGTACTTCTGATCTTGTGCCTGTAAGTTTTTTCTATTTTAAGTAAGATTTAATTATTTTTTCCCCTTAGATAATTGTTGGTGCTTGTCTTGGTGGGTTGGTCATTATTGTGTTGGTGGCCTATTTGATCGGACGTGTTCGTGCCAAACGTCAAGGGTATAATTCTGTCTAGAAGAACATAGATATGAATAGAAAGGAGACTGTTTAAAAATTTTTAAAGATGACATTTAACACAACGAACGTGTAAATTCTAAAGCAATGAAGGGTGCGTAGCTTTGAAATTTTGAGAATTTTGTTGGATATTCAGTGAAAATTTGTTTTATTTTCCCGTAGATTAATAGTTTCCGCAAAGTTACGAGCTCGACACATTAGATGACGATGATTCATTGTTATCCTGTTTTTAAACCCCAATTATATTGTATCTGCTGAAAATTATGTCCTCGCTGTAAAGTCTCATGAGATATTAAAAACAGGATAATCCGTATATAAATTCAATGAATTTCTTTCAATTATATATTTGTCGTTCACAAGCTTTTATTTTTTGATATCGATAAATTATGATTTTTTCATCGGTGTCTTCTGATTTGTAATATCATTTTTAAACTAAGTGGAAATTATATCCTTCGTTTCTTGTACTGGAAAGATGTATGGATTTGGCATATTCGAGTGATGATGACTCACTATTATCAACTTTCTGTTAAATACCTCTACACACAAGTACTCCGAATTTATACATATTTAGAATCTTGGTAGCATGTGGCATAAAAGTTCATTGAAAAATATCCAATAAACTTTTAGTGAGCAATGCTTGTTTTATTTCGACATTAGTATTATCAAGGCAAGAATTCCGGCATATGTATGTGTGCACATTTTGAGGGATACTCACAAAAGCATTTCCTTTTTCTCCCTCAGAATTCATACATAAAAAGCCGCTTGACTGCTCAAATTCCTCAATGTTAGTCGTGTTGTTCAATGAGAGATAGCCCCTATTCTATTTTTGTTGCATGCTCGCATTTGCTGATATTTTTAAAACAGTCCCTGGAATTCATACGCCCGCTTTCAGTCATAAACAACTAAGGCTTCCATCCATTGCTGTCCTCTTAGAGACGGCCCCTTATTTAAGTTGTTGTTGACGCTTTGCGATAGTCCCTGGAATTCATACACTGCTTTATAAACGCCCTATTCTTTGTTTCTCTCTTCACATAGTTATTTAATGAGCAACGGCCCCTACTAGTAAAGAAGAAAACATATTGGCTAAGTCTCTATATGATGCTCAGTGTGGCGCGCGTGGTCCCTCAACAAAAGCGGTGTGGCAGAAGTGGTCCTTGCTCCTCCCATTCCCTCACAATTATTCTTCTTTCACTCCTTAGGTTCATCCGACTCCAGGTTCCTTTTGATTATAAACACTATTAGTATTCCTGACGTTTAAAAAGTTCTCCCAACCTAAATATTATTTTAGGAAATATCCTTTCTTGTTTTGAGATTTTGTCCAGTGAAGACATTCATTTTACGTGACTATTTTCTATATTTAGTCTCGGGTGATCTTACACTAAACTTATTTTCCGGTATTTTTCCTTGGGTTTTTAGAGTCTAGATAATCTCATAATCTTCTCGAAAAGTGTTCTTTAAGGATTGAACCTATTTCTTCAAAAAATATCCACACTTTGTACTAAACTTATCCTTTTGATCCTCACAATATCTATTTATTTATAGATCATATTCATAACTTTTAAACTTTATTACTTCGACCTAAAAAATGGCAGAGAATAAGGAAGAACTTGTTCAACGCGCCAAGTTGGCTGAGCAAGCCGAACGTTATGATGACATGGCTCAATCCATGAAAAAGGTTACCGAACTTGGTGCCGAGTTGTCCAATGAAGAACGCAATTTGTTATCTGTACGTGATTTTTCTGACTTTTTTTAATCTTTGTTATTTTTAAGGTTGCTTACAAAAACGTTGTTGGGGCTCGCCGCTCTTCATGGCGTGTTATTTCATCGATTGAACAAAAGACTGAAGGTTCTGAGAAGAAGCAACAAATGGCTAAGGAATACCGCGAGAAAGTTGAGCGCGAATTGCGCGATATTTGCCACGATGTTTTGGTAGGCTTTAAGTTATTGGTCATCTACTATTTTTGTTTCTTCAGGATCTCTTAGACAAATATCTTATCCCAAAGGCTGGAAATCCTGAATCCAAGGTGTTCTATCTTAAGATGAAGGGTGACTATTATCGTTATCTTGCTGAGGTTGTAAGCTTATTTTTCCAAGTTTGAATCTAAAATCAAAATTTTTTAGGTCGCTACTGGTGATGACCGGAACAGTTAGCTTAATTTTATCTTTATTTTCAAAATTCTGTTTATTAAGGTGTTGTCGAGAAATCGCAACAAAGTTATCAGGAAGCTTTTGGTTTGTTATAAATAATATAACTTAAGCAAAAAATATCGTTTTAGATATTGCCAAGGATAAGATGCAACCAACTCATCCAATTCGTCTCGGTTTGGCACTCAACTTTTCTGTTTTCTACTATGAGATCTTGAACTCGCCTGATAAGGCTTGCCAGCTTGCCAAACAGGTTTAATTAGAGTTTGTTAAGTTGTCGGGGGTTTGAGTCAACTTTACTCTTTAAACTGGGAGTAGAGGCCTAGTCTCGACTCTTAAACAAGATGATTATGAGTCGACTGGCTCAAAAACGTTCTTTAAGAGGCCCATAGAAACCATATTTTAAAAGTCCCATATAATTTAAATTAAAAATTTTACAGGCTTTTGACGATGCAATTGCTGAGTTGGATACCTTAAACGAAGACTCATACAAGGATTCGACTCTTATTATGCAACTTTTGCGAGACAACCTCACATTATGGGTTAGTTTTTTAGTTCATATCGGCAATTTCTTTGACCGACATTTGCGTAAAATAGATAACCTGTTGAGTTGGGACAAGTACTGTGACCTAGACATTTTTATTAACGTTAGTGGGTGTTCACAAGTATCGTTCCGTAAATGTCGCTGTCATTTGATTAAAATATTTTGCAAATTTTTCTTATTATAGACAAGCGACACTGCTGCCGACGAGCAAGAGGGTGCTGGTGAGACCGGCGAGACTGGAGGCAATTAATTTGGCTTTTAATGAAAAAAGAATAGTGATGCGTATAAACTTGCGCCATTTGCTTCTGTTCCTCACTAATTCGATTGGCAGTGATTTTTAATGTTTTTTGATTATCTCTATATTCCTCAAAGTTTTTTTGGACAATTTTAACTATCGTAATATTAAAATAGAATTTTTTAAAGCAATCCACTCAGTAATTCTAAAATTTATGTTCGTTAATTGTCCAATAAAAATTTTGTGGAGCATTTTCGACCATTATTAAAATATAAAATTACAAAGACACCACACATATGTATTTGTTGAATACTAAAAAAATATTTTAAACAATTTGTGTATCATAATATTTTTCAATGAACTTTTAAATAAGTTTAAATTTTTTTATTAAGTTTGAATTGATCAAATTTTTATCGATGGTTTAAACCGATAACTCGGGAGCAGGCCAACGTACTGCGAGCCCAATGTTATAGCTCGTTGGTACGTGGGTTTACTCGATTAGCTAAAATTTAAGCAAAAATTTACTGTTATAATATTGAATTAATTTTACGTTTTTCTGCTGTTTGTGATTTTTTATTCGATTTTTTATTTTCTGCAGTTACATATTATTTGAAGCTCTGCCGATGGAAATAAACAATGATAGATTTAATGATGAACCATTTGCCGTCGGAGAATGCGGTTGGTTTCAACGTCAGAAGCTTGCATGGTGGTTCCGGTTGGCAATTTGGATTATAAAGGTTTCTCTAGTTTTTCATTTTTTGTTAGCTTTCGCTGATTTAAAATTTTTAAAGTTGGGCCCTATCCCTCGTCATGTTGCATTTATTATGGATGGTAATCGAAGATATGCTCGCGCGCACAATTGTTCTAATGTACTGGAGGGCCATGAGCTTGGATTTAAGCAGCTTACAAAGGTTTTTTGAAGTTTTTAATTAACCTTTGTTAAATTAGGTGTTGGATTGGTGTGATTATGTAGGCATTCAAGAAGTCACTCTCTATGCATTTAGTATAGAAAACTTTAAACGATCGGAATCAGAGGTTAACGGACTTATGGAGCTGGCAGAAATAAAATTTAGTAAACTTCTGGATTTGCTTCAAAAAAGGTTTTTATGTTATTTTAAAAGGTAGTCTCAAATTCATGTAGAGCACCTTTGGTTAGCGCAAGCGCCTAACATCAGGTGCACCGCAGGTTTGATGCCTACGCTTGATTAAACTTTTCCCATTCTCTTTCGATAGTTACATGATTTATAATCTTAATTTCTAACCTAATTTTTATATAAAAATAGTGAGGAATCTGCCAGCCATAAAGTTTGCATCCGTTTCTTTGGAGATCTTCAGTTGCTGCCTGAGAAAATACGCTCACTGATCACGCAAATCGAGGCAATTACAAGGAACAAAGGAAGGTTTATATTCTAAAATAAACATTTTTCTACAATAAAAATGTTACAGCACTTTTCTAAATATATGTTTGGCATATACTTTAAGTAATGAGCTTTTTCGAGCAGTGGAAGGAGCAAAACAAAAAATTCAGTGTGATCAGCACGATAAAACTAGTGAGTATAGTTGTATTGTCGATGAATGTATGGACACATATAAATGCCTTCCACTTGATATGGTTTATATTTATGTATTAAAGAATTATACAAAAAATTTCAGGTAGTCAGGACTAGTGAGAGACGATTAAGCGACTTCATGCTTATGAGGGTAAGTATCGGAGATGTGCAATATTATTTGAAATTTGATTTTAACTTTGTGCCTAGCATAGGAAAAACCTTAGCATATAAATTGGCAAATTTATAATTATTTTCTAGTTCCGCGAGTTTACATATCTACACTTTGAGGAAAACGTTTTATGGCCAGAGTTTTCACTTTGGCATTTGCTGAAATCAATAATTGCCTTTCAAATAAGCAGGTTTGAATTAATAAAGATGAGAGCCAACATTTCATCAAATAAGAATCGATTTTACGAATTTTATGAATTGTTTAAACTTGCAAGTTGTGATTAAGAATTTTGTAAAATTTTAAATTTCTAATTGTAAGTAAGATGGAAATAAAATTTATTTTTGAAGAGTGTGGACAGATTTAAAAGAAAGTTTATCGTTATCAAAATTTAAGTTACATTTTAGCCAAAATACCAGAACAATCACCAGTCTTGCTTCATAAATCAATCTTTTCTTTAGTACTTGTACTTGGTAGAATAGTCCTTTGGTGAAATCACTAGACCTCTTCCTTTTCGAGCACCTCGGTAAACAGTTTCGATAATATCAATGAGTTCTTGACCATCGTGCATAGGCCAGTTGATCTAAATTTTAAGCATTTTGATAATTTGGCGAAAATAACTTTGACAACCCCGAAATTTTTCGAGGTTCTTCTTAGAGGCTTCTTTTTTCGAGGCTTCGTTTTTCTTATTAAAATAGATTACCTTATTGTTGTTTCCAGTGCCCAAATCAACCATAATGTGCTTATTTCTACAACGAAAAATATTTTTAGATTTTCTTCTCTAACCAAACCTGAAGAAAAACATCACAGTAACAGGGTCATAAAGCTCATACATTTTGTTAAAGTCAGGAACCTCAGAGATATCTTTAAATGATAAAAAATTAGGAATTGGTGACCTAGTCAACTTGCCTACGAGATAACAAACTGCAAAATTTTTGATTTTATTGGCAATTTTGTAGAGCGTCTAAAGAGATTAATTCAATTAAATTTGTCTTAAAAATAAACCTCGTCCATACGCATACACGAAGGATCCCAGTCATGACCAAAACGTATAAGAACCACGCGATCCTCCTCTGCCAGAATGGCCTATATTTTAATATTTGATTAGTGTAATCTTTAATTGATAAAAAATTAAAACCGATAACCTGGTCAACTTGCCAGCCATTATGTAAATGTGGGAGCATGTAAGACATGTTGCTATATGTTTAAACAGAACGAATAATTAAGCAAAATTATTTATAACTGAAAAATAAAATATTAAGAAAATTGGAAACGCGCTTAATGAAAAAAATCGAAGTTAATGTAAATTTAATTTTTTTCGTAGATATTCTACAATCCATTTCTCTAGTATGTGGAGTTGAAAAATTAAGCCTGCCAGTGAGCGAGTATTAGTTAGAAAGGGAACGTAAAAGAATTGAAAATGAAAGGAATAATTCTATTTGCATGAAAAAGTTGAACGTTAGAGTATATTTCTTAAATTTCGTTAGTTTTACAATCTCGCTATGAAGTTAATGCCGTTTATAATTTTATTCACTGCATTATCCTTCCCTTTCATTCCTCTGCATTAACCACCACAGACATAAAGACATATTCAAGATAAAGTTCTTCGTATTCAATGGAAGCTTCGACATCAAATATACTCCAATACCAGACAATTCCAAATGAATCTGAGACAGGAGAGTTATTTGAATTTGAAGCATTATTAGAAATCCGCGAAAGGGATGGTCAGAGGGGAATAGCAAGCAGACCTAATAATTTCAGATCGACCTCGAATACGACAAGACGTTTATCTCCTTCCGCAATAACCATTAACAACAACAATGATGGTAGTTACATTGATATTGAACAACAAGGATTTTTTGTTTGTCCATTGGAGAGGAATTGCTTTAAGGCGAGTTTGGCATGGTCCGAACGAGTCCACAATAATCCTATTTTTCTTTAGATGCGGCGCGATCGTGATAAACTAGTACTGGTTATGTTGAAACAGACTGCAGGACCTAGGCATTTGCGGGTCAAAAATTGCTTTGGAATGTTGCTGGCACCCGGCAGAAACTTGCGTCAATCAGACATGTAATGTAACAATTCGATTTATGTATTTTTCTAATTGATTTTAGGCATTTGCTCGAAATGAAAAGTGCGGGGCAAGTAAGTGTAAATTGCGTTTTGCTTGAAAGCAATAATATTTTCCTAAGGGTCAGCATAATCCTCGAGTATATGTTATAGAAGCACGTTGGAACCCTGGCGCCTGGAATTTTGAGGTGTTAAATACGGAAACTCCAAGAGGTAGAAAGGAATAAAATTAAAAATTATTCAAAAATTTAGATACGCGAGTGTTCATGTCTGTAGCTGTAAGTCTTAATTTTCATTATAAACTGAGTTAATTTTTGGAGGTTGATGTTACTTTTGAAGGGCTTGACGAATCACTACGATTTATTATTGAATGCAAGGCCAGAATTTTTCAACAATATGAACGGTTCGCAATTTTTGTTAATTTTACAATTTGATTTTCCTCTAGCTTTTGGTTTCCACCGCGAAGGGCAGTGTCAGAAACTTACAGATTGTTGGCACAAAAAACAGTAATTAAAATTTTTTATTAACCATTTTGTGTTTACTTTATTAAACTTTTCCCAAATTTAACAAATGAAAAGTAATTGCTAGACTCTAGTGGACAAATTTTTCCAGCTGTCTGTCTTATACTCTAATGTTTTGTCGTTTAACTTTAATTGAAATTAATACGAAATAGCGAATTCTAAATATCAAAGTTAGAACGACAAAAATTGTCACCATTTCAGTAAATTTTGCGACATAATTTTAATTTTATAAATTTCCATTATAAAGCATTTTTTGTATAAAAATCGCATGCATTTAGATGAACGAACTCTCAGCTGATCCATGCAATGTTATTCATGATGACCAATTGTAAGCAATCAATTATTTGTCATTTTTATTCGTAGCGGAGAGAAAAATTTTACAGAGCATTTTAATGTTGAATTAGAGTATCTTTTATTTTTTCCTAGGAAAGTTGTTATTTTTGAATCGACAACTGAACGAGAACGTCAACTTTCTTCTTCAGCATTTGACGGTGACATGGAGAGATCCCCAACACGCCATATGCCAACCCAACTTATTCACCCTGCAAATGGATCCGATTCAGGTTTAAAAATTTTATAAATTTTTAACTAGAAATTGATTAAATTTCTTGTTAAATCTCAAATTTATCGAACCTTTTTTAAGATAGCGATGAGCCTTTGCTTTCTGGTTCGGGGGATGTTTGTCGAGAATGTTCTGAGGACAGATTGGCTGCGTGGAATGAGATGATAGATTTATGGAAGCAAACGCCTGAACAGTGGGTATTTCTTTCAAAAATTTTGATTTTTACTTTTTCTTCAGAAGACCGTATGGTCTTAATTCTCTGATTCACGATGGAATACCTGATGTTTTACGTGGCGAAGTATGGCTTCTTCTCGCACGCATAGGACCAGTTCAAGCAGATTTGGTGCAAGCCTATCAAATGTTGCTGGAAAAGGTTTATTACCATCATATATGCAAGATAAGATCTTTTTAGGAGTGCCCATCAGAAGCTATTATCCTTCGTGATATCCATAGAACATTCCCAGCACATGAATATTTTACAGAAGAAAATGATAAAGGAGGACAAAAAGCGCTCTATAGGATTAGCAAAGCGGTAATGATTTTCGACATTTTTCAAGTTTAATACGCTTTTAGTATTCCCTGTATGATGATGAAGTCGGTTATTGTCAAGGACTTTCCTTTCTTGCTGCTGCGCTTCTTTTGCATGTTTATTTCTATTTTTAATTTTTTTTAAATATACTTAATTACAGATGCCAGAAGAGCAGGCCTTTTGTGTGCTAGTTCGCATAATGTTCGATTACGGGATGCGAGAATTATTCAAAACTGGATTTGATGCTCTCCATTTAAGATTTTACCAACTTCAATGTTTGATAAAGGTTTGCACATTTTATGGAATATAAATTTTCCGTTTTGACGGGTTTGGTTGGGCGTCCATTACGATTTTTCGGAAAAAATTTTTTTATTCTTTTTCATTCAAGGACTACGCGCATGAATTGTATTCCCATTTCCACGAAATCGGCATAGAAACACACATGTAATTACTTAAAACTTTATTTACTCAAATTGTACACAGGTATGCCTCCCAGTGGTTCCTTACTCTCTTTACAGCAAAATTTCCCTTACAAATGGTCTTTTTCATTGTTGATTTGTTTCTCGCGGAGGTATTCTTTTTCTTGGTTGTTTACTAGTATAATTAAATTTAGGGAATGAATACAATATTTCATATCTCGTTGGCTTTATTGAAGGATTCAAATAAGGTTATTTTAATTAATGTTTTTGGCTTAATTTGCTTTAAGGAACTTTTACACTCCGATTTTGAAGGGATTTTAAAATTTTTCCGTGTGAATTTGCCAAGAAAATATCGGACAGAAGTCGCTGCTAGAGAACTCATACACGCAGCAGTTAAATTGAAGGTATGCTTTGTAAAATTTAACTATGAACTGAAAATTAGATATCTCACAAACGATTGTCCAAGTATGAGAAAGAATGGCATGAGCTTAAACGACAAGAGATTGAGTGGGCATTTTATATTTTTGTTAAAATAATTTTAATAATTGTAAGATCGCAAGATCCCTTGGAACGTGCACAAGTGAGTTTTTTTATAATTAATTGTTCGAATTTATCTCGATTTTTACAGCGTGAGTCGCAAGGATTGAAGGAACAAATTCTGCGATTGGAACGTGAGAATGATTATTTGGCTCGTGAACTAGGTTAAATTTTATTTCTCATGAGTTTTATCTTCCCGTTAAAGTTACTTCAAAAATTTGTTTACAAGAGCGTCTTGATACGGTTTACTTTTTTCCCGTTTTGTTTTAATTCTGAAAGTTTTAGACTGAAGATCAATTGGAGACAACACTCAATCAAATGATAATAAAGAATCGCGACTGTGAAGAACTGGCAGATCGTGAACGAAAACTACGAGAAGAATCTGAATTTGTAATCTTATAAAATAATTTATAAAATCTTTCGATTTTTTCAAGATCAAACAAAAATGTCGAGATGAGGTTGCTAGGTTAGAAGAAGAATATCGTCGATCTGAAGGTGTTATTGTTGAGTATGTCTTTTAATTTTATTACTTTTTAAGCTGTAATTTTAGATACAAAAAGATTTGTACAGAACTTGGTCTTGCGAGTGATGAGGATAAGCGGCAATTCCGAAAACTTAAACGGTTCATAGCGGTATGAGATTAATATTGCTATTTTGTGGCGTTTAATCTTTTTAGTCCAAAGTTTCTGGCTGCGATCGTTGTTCAAATGAACTTGCCGATTGTCTTGACCTATCCAGTAACTCTCAAAGACCTAGCAGTTCATTATCAACTTATGATGGCGAGGGGAGTTCAGTAGGTTCAACCACGGCAACAAACGAGTTAGTATTTATGCAAATGAATTAAAAATAAATTTATTAGTACATCGGCTATGCATATGATGGAATTGGTGGAGAAGTTACAGCAGTACGAGCAACATATACGTCAGGTTAATTTTATTTTATTGACCACACAATTCATGAATCACAGGTTGAATTAGAACTGGCTCAAACAAAGTTAGCGCTGGTTGAATCGCAATGTCAAAATCAGGATTTGGCACATCAAGTATTTTTTTTGATTTCCTAAAGTTTTTTTATAATTCATTTTCAGATGTCGGTAAGCACATTGTTGCAGAATGGAAGGTTTTTTTCTACTAAACAAACTAAAAAATTTTTCTTTTATTAAGTTATTCAGTTAATGATAATCGCCCGGCTTGGCTTCGTAAAACAATAAGCTCATTGAGGGAAGTTGCTCAAGCGCATGGAGTTACTGGTTCTGGTTTTAGCAGTGGAAGTGAAGAAAACAATGTCAATTTCCACTCAAAATTTCGACAGCACCAACGATCTTCAAGCAATGCATCGACAACATCAACAAATCATATAACTAATAAGTATACTGGAAGTCAAACAGACAGACGATAACAAGACGAGAAATTTGGGTACTCAACAAGCAGATATTTCAAAGTATGCTTTCTTTTCATTGGTTCTTAAATATTTTATTTTTGTTTATATAACATTTTTGATTTATGGACCGTCACTTTCAGCATGTGGGGTCATTTTCTGATTTGAACCACCTATAAGTCCTCAACATTCAGCATATTTTCTTAAAATAATTTATTGAGAAAATATTGGAAATTTTATGCTGAAATTGATTATTTTTATACGCTTCAAAATAATAATTTTCTATGTTGTAGTTTTTGCTGCATAATTTTAACTTTGCTTTTTCCTCAATCTTAAAATTGAATGAAAACCTCAATAAGTGAATTAAAAATTTTGGGTTTGATTAAAATTAGTGAAAGGTTTTTAATCATTTTAAATTAGATTCTATTGCTCATCCAATATTATAGCTTATGATAAATTTTGAATATTTTTTAGAGTTTTGCTTGAGAAATTTTTTCTTCAAGATATACTTATCAGGGATTAGCAATAAATTTGAAAATTTTTATTACTTTAAAAATTTTAAATAAAAGAATTTCGTAAGTTTTCTTTAAACTAGTGGGCAACAGCTGTAGTCATCCTAGGTTGTTGCTCCTCTGAACCATTCTCCATAGGAATTAATGTACTCGATTCTTTTTTAGTCTAAAAATTAAGAATTGCCTCGATTAAAGATTATATTTTTACCCTATATGGTTCTTTCCCGCTAGAATTCGTAGCAACAGAAATCTTCCTGCTTGGACTGCGACTATGACTACGTCTATTCCCATTGGCAATATTTTTATTAGTCAGATGGTCATCCTCTTCCTGACTGCTTCCATCAAATGGAGAAGAGCCACCTAAAATAAAAATCTAACCAATTTATCAAATTTTACTCCTACGTTTCTTGAAGGCTCCTTCATCTGCTGGACTCACTGAGCGTGAGCTGGTTGCATTCGCGCTATATACACTTCCTCCTGAACCTCTACGACTGTATGAGCCATCACCGTCTTTTGTAGTACTGCTTCTCCTTACCCCAGCCCCCATTGCTACAAGTGAGGAATTTGCAGCAGATTTTATTGCGTCTTCAACGCTTAATTTTTTACAAGTACCAGCCCCATTTGAAACTGTTGAGAAACTGTTACTGACACGACGAAGTCGTCGCATCTCCATGTAAAAACCGTCGCGTACTGATGAGAATAGCTAAAAATGATTTTTTCTGGGGAATTTTTATAATTTTCTTTATCAACCATCGTGATGAATTGTGAAAAGGCATTTAATGTGACAGCCGCTGGATGTACAGCTGCATCCAATAAAACACACTCAGTGATTGTAGAATCTTTAAAAATTAATCCAAAATAATAGTTTTTATCTTCAATCATCCTTTACCTGCCAAAGAAGCAAAATAGTCAGCCTTGAATCCTTGAACCCGGAAACATACAAAGCGTTGACCGAACTCAATTGCCATTGATTGAAGCTACAAATTAAAAAATATTTTTATTTAATACATTCTTTTTTCACTTTTTCGTCTGGACTGTCCAGACAATTGACGGAGTTTTTAAGTAAAATTTTTATAGTGTCAGCAATTTGCTCACGTTGTTCAAGGCTTACTGCTGAATAGAAACGTCCAAATTCTTTCCGACGCTCGGCAGAACGCTTTAGAATACGGAAGCCAATATTTTCATGTGGATTATTGAAGCAACCCTTAAGAGAAGATTGATCTCGTAAGTTTAAATTGATTAAATTTGTAGTCCTTTTGGACTAGATTTAAATTTCAAGGAGATTCTGAATCCAATCTACCTGTATGAGCTGAATATTTTTGAGCGATAATGAGCATTTATTTTTAGATGGTTTAGTCGGTGACTGGCTCGAAGATGATCCAGAACGAGATCGAGGAACAACTGGATCAATTGAAAGGGAAAGACGAGAGGATTGTGAAACTTGCTGTTGTAGACATTGCATTTCGCATTCTGATTTAAAATGGTAAGAATAATTTATTTTAGATTTTATCACCATTATCGTGAACTGTGAGCATTCCTGTTGAACCACCAACTCTAATTGATGGTGTAGTTTGCTGCTCTGACATTTTTATGGGTGTAGTTCCCATTGACATTCTACGTGACATCTTTTTCGTTGCAACATTTCCGCCGCTGCTGCTAAGTTTTTTGGTGTTTTCTCCGTTTGACTGAACACGGGATACTTCACTTCCCATTTCCGGTAATTTTAATTTTAAAGTAAATAGGAATATTGTTAAATTATGAGGCTGTAAAAACTGAAAAAGTATTAATAAAATAAAATACTATGGTAGGAGGTTTTGTAGTATGTGGAAACTAATTAAAAATTTTCTGAGGCAATTTTCAGAACTTTTTAAGCGAAAATATAAATTTTGAAATATAATTTATTATGGTAGATTTAGTGGATTAGCGGATTCTCTCCGTTCGGTTGTTTTTTTTCTCTCTATTAAAGATTTCTCAATCGCCCATCTGGAAAGGAGTTATAAATGAACTTTAGGGTAAAGCTTAAGAAAATAATAAACTTGCTGCGAAAATACATATGCAATCTGGCTGGGTTTAATGTGAAAATACCAAAACCCTGTGATGGTAACAAAAGCATATGTTTGTTTTGACTAAAATTTTGCTAAAAAGTCTGGTTAAAGGTATGTCAGCTGTTTGTATTTTATGAATGAAAAAGTTCTTTCCCCGCCTCTGTAAAATTATTTTAATACTATAATTCATCATTTGATTGTTTTTAAATTCATTAGCCATGAAGAAAATATAAGCACATTGTGTCAAATGATAAAGGATTTTATAGCAAATTAAACTTTAATTTAGCGACTACGTCATTTAATTCGTGTGTGGAATTAATTTAGGTAGATTATTGAGGAGAGAGGAGATTTCAAAAGAGTTCAAAGAAGATTAAATAAAAATTAGTAATTTATAGTGATCTATGAATTAAAGATAATAGTTGATTTTATAAATCAGAGGAAATGTATAGATTCTGATTTTCCGTTATAGAAAAGATCGCTTATTGATGGCTTCAAAGTCGTATGGCACTCAATTTGTCCGTCGTATATAACGGATTTCTAGTTTAGCAAATTCCAACCTATATTTATCTTTTTCGAAAGAATATAATCCAAGAAGGCTAATTTTAGAAGCTAAATAGGAAAAATAGAAGGAAGTAGACTTCAACTCATTTTTACATTCTCCTCCCCCACCAACCTTCCTTTCCAACAGCAAAAATTTTAAATCCGTTCCCCAGGAAACTAAATGTTATTCTTACAATTAACACATAGTCTAATGAATTCAGGTAAAAAAATTATTTGAAGTAAATATAATTTAGTTTAGGTAATCGTAAAAATATTAAAATTTTTTACAAAAAGTTGGCATCTGTTTTTTTGGCTTCAAATGTCTATAATTAGTATTAAGTAATTTAAACAAAAATTTTCTAAGAAAAGAGACGTAATCCTTTCTTTAAAACAATGAAAAATGTTTTTTTTTCTAACAAAAATTTGTAAATTGCCATTTTAAACCCAAAATGGAAATTAAATATATAAAAATAATTTTAATTCAGCCAAATGGATTTAAATTAAAGAATAAAAGAATTTAAAGAAATTTTGGAAAAAATGGATTTAGGTAGACTAAAATAGCTCAAAATTAAATAAAATGCTAATAGAAAAAGGCAATTTTAGGCGAATTACCAAAAAAGAAATTTGATGAAAAAATTGCTTCTCCAAAGAATCAATTTTGAGAAGGGGATATAAGAAATTTGAGCAAACTAAACTAAATCGTCTTAAAAGGATCTAATTTCTTTCTCCCATTTTATTGGCCCTTCATTTTATTATTATGTATTTTAAGTAGTAATTTAATTTAAAATAAGTTGCCGAAAATAACTAAAAATTGTTGAAACCCTGTATTAAATATTAGTATTGTGACACGCCCAAAAGGGTGCGAGGCCATAACTAGCTGAAAAATTTCTGGCTGCAATGAAAAATTTCTGCCCTTTTGGGCTGTACCCATTAGGATAAACTTGTATTGTAGAGAGAGGCGGCATTCGGACACACGTTGGGATTGCGGTGGTTGGTTCTAAAATTTGGTTCTAAGACATAAAAATTTTTCCTCATTAGGGCAATGTACTATCCAAGACTCGGTGGCCGTAGGTCCCAAAATCTGTAGGGTGACTGTTCGTTCATTGAAATATCCCAATATGTCCGTCCTGGCATGTCTGGATCCAACTTATATCCTCCTCTCCACCAATTTAACATAATTTAAATTTTTAATTAAACTAAAAGACAAGAAGTACTTTATAATAAAGGATTTCAATTTTTGTTTACTTGGTTTGGGTTAGCTCATTTCGCTCATTTCGTGATACTTCTTAATTTACTTATAATAAAACGTCAGCAGCTTTCTTTTACTCCCAAGAGAAATGCAAAATATTTAAAGGCTTTATAGCAAAAGGAGAGGCTGGTAAAGACCCTGTTGCGTCAGAGCCCCTCTATCCGCTCCAAAATTGGTTAAGAAAAAAGAAATGAAAGTGGGGGAGGAAGGGATTTCGTGTAAGAGGGGGTAAGGAACTAGTCTGGGCAGCCACTTTCCTAAACAATTAAATGTGCCAAAAGAAAGTTAATTAGTACAGAGTATAAACAGATCTTTGTGTAAATATTCAGAATAAAAAATATTTTTGTTATGATTTTTAAAAATACTATGGCATGCATATAATAATTAAAAAGCATGTTTCCCCGATGCCTCATAAATCTTCATTTTATTACAAGCATCAGCGAACATTGAATTGCAAAATTGCCAGTGTCTGTCAGTGCTAACATAAGCATCAATGAGCAGGCTATAACGATGCGCTTTTTTAAGCATTTGTGTATAGAAAGAGACACCTTGAAGGCTTTTAGGAAAACAATTCAAGGAATAAATGAATGCCATATTCGGAGAATATGTAAAATAAAAAAGGGAACAATTAATAAATACGCGCACAATAAATTTAAAATCCCGTTTTAGAAAGGGGGAAAGAAGAATATTGTAGTTAATAATTGACGTAAAAATAATTAGATTCTATTTATTTTCTTGGTATTAAAATAAATTTATTATCCTAGTTATTTAAATCGTTCCTTAATAAATTACAGACAGGATTTTGAACCCTTTTTTAGAATAGTAATTTATTACAAGAAAAGAAAGATTTTTGAGTTTTTTTTGCGAATTTCCACTTTGTTTTTTGTGTACGTGAACTTGGGCACTTAAATTTCTTTATAGTTTTAAATTCATTTCCCTGGAAACCATATTTGTACTTGCTGTTTCTGTCTTTTTTAACTCAAAATTTTGGTTATACCCTTAATGTATGGACTCTGGGTCATTTTAAAAACGAAAGACGAAAATGCGAAAGAAAGCGAAACAAAATAAAAAGCGAAAGCAGAAGTCGAAAGCAGAGGAGTCGAAAGCAGAGGAGTCGAAAAAAGCGAAATTCGCAAAGCAGAAGCAGGCGACAGCCCATTCCTGGTAGGTCTGAATGAGAGTACAGTATTTTCTCTAATAGATGCCCTTTCTATTTCAGCACCTCCTACATGAAAGTAAAATAATCAGAAATTAAATGTTTTCTTTAAATTTATATACACCGCGCGGATGTTGACAAAAAACAATATTTAATTTAAACAATTAAAGCGACAAAATAAAAAAGAAAAACAAACAAATATTCAAATTAAACTGTGTACATTGGCTTTGAAATTTAATTGTTAAAACAATTACTCACTTATCCCACGCACGTAAATAAAAATCTTTGACATTTTTAAATATTCACGCAAACAAATTTAAATGCTAATAGGGGGTGAGAGAACAATGTTTGCGTTTTTAGTTATGCGCGTGCCGTTCTAGTATACCTTTTTTTGTGCTTTGAGTTTCGAAGAAAAAACCTTTTCCTTTTTGTTCAATGGGGCAGTTTTAACGGCCCAATTTTGTTGAATATTAAATCAAGCGTTAAAATGAGACAAACCTAAGCGCGTCATTACTGCTTTTTTACAAAGTTAGGGGTAAGCTGCCAGTGTTTGTCTGTTATAGTGTATTGAGTAGAATTGAATAAGTAACTTTAAAAAAGCTAAGAGATTTTATATTGCCAGTTAACAAATATAAAGTATTTAGATTTAATCTTGTTAATCGAAAAAAAATTAATATGTATCCTCAACATTTATTTCGGTTCTGATACATTTTCATACCCAATTGTTCAAATTTCATTTTTGCTATATCATTGCCTTGGACAGTTTGAGCTAACAAATCCATTAGTTTGTAAAAGTTAAGGCTGAATAGCCATTTAAGTTTGGGGAATAAATCGCCCATTTGCACAAGTTCGTCAGGTGTAATGGTTTTAAAATCCTTTTAAATTTTTGGTTTTTGTCGTTTTCTACTATAGAGGAACCTGAATTAGGCCTACTTCACTATCTTCTGGTGCCATACTTGAGTCGTTATACTGTAATTTAAACAATTAAACTGAGGAAATTTTGGAAGGGTTAATGTCAAAAACCTTTGAAAATATCTGAATAATGTGTGGAGGCAATTGACTCATTGTTGCATTCACAGCATGGCAAAGATTGAGTATTTCATCCCAGCCATCAGAACATGTACTAGCCAGTAATGATAGTACCTTTTTAAAGGTGGATTTAACGGAAGAATATGTTTACCTGATCCTGAGTGTAATTCATGGAAGATAATATTGCCTTGACCTTAAGAGATTATTTTATTGAGAAAAGAGTTTATCTGATAACCTGATCGTTTGTAGAATTAGCTAAAGCGGAATCTGTTCCGTTCTAAATTTATGTAAAATTTTATCTAATATGTACAAATAAAGACCATTTTGCTGTATATATTTAAGCCAATCAACGTACTTTCACGAACAACACAGCGAAAAGTTGATATTTTGATCTGTTATGATAAACTTTGATAGATTAGATCACTATGTTAATAGCTTAGATAAATGAGAGAAGGGTTGAGTTCGGTGGGTAAAAAGCTTGTTTTCTGTTTTAGAAAAAAGGTTTCTCAAACTGACCTTATTTAAAGCACTGACCCACGTATCAGGAGCAAAAGCTTCAAATGAGATAAAGGATTTGCCTCTATTTTTTAAATTTTTTTACAAACATGCAAAAGCATCTTTTATTGTGCTGTACACGGCTGGGGTAATTGCCTCCGCACTTTTATTAGCCAATACCTGAATTGCTTCATCTGTAAGTGTTTCGTTCATCGTGAATCCCAATTGGTTTATGGACATGGAATAAGTCTAAATTGTGAAAGGTAAAATTCTGATTTTTAACCCTCGCCTCTTTATTCCATCCAACTATAACAAAAACAATTGCTACAAAAATGTACTTGAAGAATTGCTGTAGACGATACATTTTTCTTGTATTTGTCTGAAATATTTCTGTAAATTTGTTTTTGAATTTTTTATTCTTTTAATTTAAAAAGGAATTGTTATCACGTAGTGATTCGAGAATAAAATTTTATGATTTCAGACTTGTTTTTATGTACTTGTTCTCTTTCACTATTAAAATTTCTTACTAATTCCCTAAAAGAATAAAATTTAATCTTCCTAAATCGTTTAATCTCTTATTTAAATATCCATGTGACAGTTAATCGTGTTGTCCAATTATGTTTTAAATAAAAAGGTTGAAATATGCTGTGAAAAGGTGGGGTATGCTGAAGATGTTTTGAAATTTAATTTTGTTATTCTTTAGAAATTTTCAAAATAGACTCATTTTTAGGAGAAAAAAAATCATTTAAATAATCAAAGTTAAGAATCCATGATTAATTTTTTCTGTTTGAAAAGTACAACTTGAGGTAATGTGACTCATTTTTCGCTTTAGAACCCATCAATTTGGAATTTTAATATAAATTTTTTAAGAAAAGCAAAAGCTGATCTAACGATTAAAGAAAATGATTAATACATTAAAGTATTTCTTGTTAATGTAGAAATACCGTATTCCTTGATTAATTCCCCACGGATAATTCCCGATGCCAGGGATGTGTTGATACAATAATTCCCCTCCCAAAAGTTTCTACTCATGTTCAGATGTCAAAACTCAAATAATGCACCATCCAACGGATTGGTTGAAATATCAATCCCCGGGGAATTAATCGAGAAGAACGATAGTTTCGCTATTAAGTGACGAAATGTAATTTTTGTCCTTTATGGCAAAATGTAATTTTTGTTCCTTATGACGATTAATTTTTGATATAATGTAATTTGGAAAAAGTTCCATTTTTATTTTCGGTAAAATGAACTTCTTTTGTACAAAAGACCGACTGGTCAAAAGAACGATGGTTAAAAGACCGACTGGGCTAAAAAGTGGTTAAAAGACCGACACTTTGGAAAAAGCATTTTGAGTCTCAACATAATTATTGCCAACGAAAAAATCAAAAAAATCAGAACAAACCTTTCAAGTAAATGCACTCAACTGATAGCACTCAACTGTCCTTCGAATTTTATCAGTCTTTTAGTGATTTCTGACTGCAGCGGTCTTTTAACCCCTTTTTAGCCGCGTCGGTCTTTTAACTCCCTTTTAGCCGAACGGTCTTTTAACCAGTCGGTCTTTTGTACAGACGAATGAAAGTCAATTCGTTAGCTTAAAAATTTCTTTTTTATCTTTTATAAAAATGTAAATGCTTGATCCTAAAGGAAATTACACGTTAATTCATGAGCCTAATGAAGGCAATAAAAGTAAAAATATATTAAACAGATTATGTCGAAGTCTAAATAAATCCATCACAAATATTTATGTATTTTTACAACAAAATTTTCGGTGGCAACTACTTAAAGTAAATTCGTTTCGATCAACTTCGTTAATAGTTATTCTAATTATTCTGCTGATCTTTACATTTTATCGATATTTCTATATTGATTACAATTCACAAGTAACACGAATAATGAGTGGTGAGGAAACTTCTTCGAATTTCTTCAAAAAGGTTTGAAAAGATTAAAATTTTGTAAATTTGTATCCACCCCGGAAGGTCAAAACCCAGAAGGTCTACCTCCATAAGGTCCCTATTGATCTAATGACCCTAAGGCTAAACTTCCAAAAGATCACTTCAACCAGACGGTCGACTCCAAATTTTGACCTTTAGGGGAGACCTTCTGGGTCCGTAAAATTTGTCTGCAAATATTTAATAAATACAATCCTTAATCTTTTAAGCGTATAATTCATCTCGACTTGAAAGGAGCAGCACCTCGACCAGAATTTTTATTTGAATTATTCCCCTTCTTTGCACGTCTTGGCTTTAATGCTGTGCTTATGGAGTACGAAGATATGTTTCCTTACACTGATAAGCTATCAAAACTTGCTCGGCATTCTGCTTATAACGCAGCAACAATACGTCTAATAGAAAAGGTTTGGTTATTTTTGATTGCAAAAAATTTATATTTTCAGCATTTAAATGAAAATGGTTTGGAATTGATCCCGTTAGTACAAACATTTGGCCATATGGAATTTGTTTTAAAACATTCAGAGTTTGCTTCGTTAAGTGAAAATGTGTCAGCTTCTAATACTATTTGCCCCTCTAATGATCGCTCAATTTGGTTGATACGAGAACTTCTGGCTCAGGTTTTAATTTTGTTTAAAAATAATTTGTAAAGGGTGGGATTATGGTCGAAAATCTTTTGATTTTTCTCTCAAAATTTTTTTTAAATAAAATTCCTACAATTTCTAGGCTTCCCAGGAATTTTGGCATCTGTATCTCTTTGTCCTCTCACTAGTCCCTCCCAAAATCAATCCTTTTTGCTTTATATACCTAGGAGATACAAAATTCAAAATTCCCGTCTTCCCAAATAGTTTTTTGTTTACTTTTTAAATTCCTATTCAGATCAGAAAATTACATCCAACAATAAATTCTATTCATTTGGGATGCGATGAAGCCTGGCATATTGCTGAAGAAGAATTATGTAAGAAGCAACTAGTCAAAACTTTCGAAAATTCAAAAGAAAGATTGAAACTGGATCATATAACAAGGTCTGCAAGTTAATTTTAAACACCTAGAAATAAAGAAATTTTCAATTAATTTAGAGTGGCGAGAATTGCCAAAGACGAGTTTTCATTTGAACGAGTGTATACGTGGAATGACATGGTTTGAATTATTTTACTTTTGGTAATAGTGTCGTTTGTATGCGACATCTTTTAGGCCCTCCAAAATTTTCGCTGCGGTGTAAAAATGTGGCCCCCTTTCCCCACCTGGCCCCCTCTCCTCCGAAAATTTTTCCTGGCTACGAGCCTGGTTCTAACACACAGACATGGGTACTTACAGAAATCTGAATAAAAAGAGATTTGGTGAATACTAAAAAATGTCGCACACAAACGACACTATTACCTTACTTTTTTAAGTTTGACAAAATGAGTGTTCAATTGATGAAGGAATTTAAGATGGGTGAATTATTAATTCCAATTGTTTGGGGTTATATTCCTGATGTAACTTTTCCTGGTTATTTCCCTGATGGATTATTTGATCGTTTAAGTCAGGTTTTTAAAGATTTTTTAATTTTAAAATTTTTGAATAAATTTTAGGTTTTTGAAGAAGTTCTGTTTGCAAGTGCATTTAAAGGAGCAAATGGAATTGTTCAACAATTTGCTGATGTTGGGCATTATACAAGCAATTTGGCTTCTTATAAGAAACTTTATTGGCAACATGAAAAGGTTATTTTTAAATATGTTAGAGGGTTGGATTTTCTAGGAACTGGCAGCTCTTTCTAGGCTTCTCTTAGCCTCTGCAGATGCTGTGCCGACTGACAATAAGCTACTGCGGAGACAAATTTTCTTCTATTTTCCTTCTTTAGTTCCGCGCCTGGGTATTAAGAGCTGTCTGGGATGGTCTCTCGTTTAACTAAAGATTATCTAATTTAAGTTTATCATTTTGTTGGAGTCAAATATCTAGAGAGAACGCATTTAGAGAATTTCTATAAAATAGTTTATTTGTCTTTAGAATCTTTCTGGTCGTCTCTCTGGAATGGTCCTAACTGGATGGCAACGTTATTCACATGTAACACCACTTTGTGAACTTTTACCAATTGGCTTGCCAACAATGGTGGCACAATCTGTATTTCTTACAACTTGGAGTGATAAAAATGATTTGACTAATACAGAAAAAGAAACAAAATTGGGAGTTATAAAGGTTTATTTTTAATAATTTTTATAAATATTTTTAATAGTTTTTAGAATTTACTTGGCTGTCAAACGAATATAGGCGACTTAATATTTGAAGGAAGAAAGTTCCCTCGAACATTTGATTCGCAGATTGTAAAATGTCAGTTTCCTGGTGCTGATCTCTACAAACAGGTATTTTCAGTATTTTTTGGTGGGGCAGAAAAATCGCTCTGATTTTTAATTAATTGATAGAGTTTACGAAATATCTTCCGCGAAATATTTTCTTGATTTTCCCCACACACGAACGATTTTGAATTTTCGGGCACAGTTGAAAGGCTGAAAATTTTTCCAAAAATCAAATGTCCTCTAAATTTTAGATTGAAGAAGTCAGAGTCCTAATATGGAAATTGGGAGTATTATTCAATGAAAACAACGGTTGTGCAAATAGTACTGAAGAAAAGCAAAGTAATAGCAAAGAGAAAAAACGACACGAAATTGAACACGAATTTATTTCTTCCATTCGGCCCAAGATTGAAGATTTACTTCTCAAATATTTCTACAAAGATACAGTTGCAGAATGGTTAGTTCAACACCGCTCTCTTTGTGATTTTGTTCCAATGGATGGTGGTAGGTCTCTACATAGATATGATATCATCTCGTGACATGACGGGTTTCACTTAGGGGCAATCAAATTTTGGCCCTGTTCCTATTCAATCTAGTATTTAAAAACATTTTACATTTTTTGCCATTTTTAATTTTTCTTCTTTCATACTATTTTCTTAATCATTTATTGTGCCTAATTATTGTCTTTTGCGTGATATAAAATTTATTGAAACAACTATTTTAATTGTTTTATTTTTTGTCAAGCGCAAGTTATAAGGGAAACAATAAGGAATAAGGGAGAAATTATAACTACGACTCAGAGGAGGTAATGCCTGAAATATAAAAGCAAAAATAAAATACAAACGAGTCACCATTCTTATCACTTAAATTTCTTAAGCGCTTCCAATCTTTCAAGAATCGGAGGGTGTGAATGATTGCAAGCAGAGTAGAGCCAATCGTTGATAGGGAGGGACAGATTGTCCTTGCCCTGAAAATAAAATTTAAAAAGTATTCTAGAAGCAATTTAATAAACCAATTTAACAAGTCCAGTGCTCAGTTGCGAGACGAATCCCAATCGCGCCGCGAAGGCATCCGCACCAAATTCTGAAAATATTTTGAAGGATTTTAATGAAGCCCTCAATTTTACCAAAACGTCGCGTCATAAAACATATTGACTGACTAGAAGAATTCCAATTAGGGCAGGTTGTTGTGCTGATAATGGGAAACCAAATGCCAAATATAGATTGGGTTCGCGGTATAAGAAACCAAAGACAAAAAGCAAAGTAAGCATATTCAACTAAAAAATAATTGTAGAATTAAACGGTTGAATCCCCAAACCTCAGTAGAAATTAACAGCCACATCGAATGGTACTCTCGCCAATGCCCCAATTCGTGCCCTAGAACGGCTACAATTTCATCATCTGCCATACCTAAACTACGTTTGGGTTGTTCATCACCAGTACTTGTTGCTGAAACTTTCTCTTCTGTTCTCTTCGAAGTTGGTTCTCCCTCCAATGTTTTGTCAGATGTTGAATTTGTTTCTCCTTCAGCTGTTTCTGAATTTGTTACTTCAGTATCCTTCTCATTTTTAGGTGTAGTTTCCAGTTCAGTTTTTTTCTGATCATCCTGAGCGAATTAAACATCAGTCTCTCTGAGATTGCCAACAAAAATATTAAAAAACCTGTCTCAATCTTTTATTCATTTCCTCGCTGAGAAGCGTATCATAAAGCACAATCCTTTTATTTTTCCAAAATCCGTACATATACGCATTGCTGTGAGATGAACGCTTAGAACCTTTCAAATTAAAATGTTTATAATTAATAATCTAAAAATAAAACCTTCTACAACGTAAAGTTTCTTAAGAGGAAATTCAACTTTATTAGCTAGAGCCTCAATTTTCGTCTTCAATTCACTTTCTGGAAGAGGAGTGTATTTATCAAATAGTGGGGCAATAAATTCTGGATAGATAAACATCATCAACTTAAAATTGGATTAAGCTCAAAAAATTTAAGAAATAAGATTCTCACAAAGATAAATACAGAAACAAAAGCCCAAACATAAATATAGAAATATTGTCCACCCCAATGTACAATCCAAACAACTGCAGCAACAAGAGGTGATGAAATTAGAAGACTTAAACAAAGTTTTTTGGCTCGGTCCTTGAAGAAGAAAGGCACAGTCTAAAAATATTTTTTAGGGTTTAGAAAATCGGGGTTCTATCTGAAAAGCCTTTAACAAACCTCTTTATTAAATCCATGCTTCTGTTCAACATAGAATGTTTCATAATATGAAAAAGGTAATTCAATCACTGTTTCAAAAATGGAGGAAAAAACAATGAAAAGGACGGATTGAAAGATCTGAATAAAAAAAGTTAAATCTGATAAAAGGTGTTAAAAAGAAACCTCCCCACTCCTAGGCCATATAATTTGTCCATATCTACCACAAATCGACCATAGCCATGGAATCAGATTACAAAAAAGAATTATCTTAAATAAAGAGATTTTTGATGTTTTTCAGAAAAAAATTTTAAATGAAAAACTAACTGTAGATAAGGTTTTTCCAAACGCAATTTCATAAAATCCAAAATGCATCTTGTCTAAATTATAGTTTCGAGCCTTTACAAAATCCTCATTTGAAATAATTCCACTAACTTTCTCTGGCCTAGTTTCAGTTTTACGATAAACATTATATTGTCGCAAAGTTAAATAAAAATTCCAAATAAAAGTAGCCAAATAAAACGAATAAATAAACCAAAATATGGCAGTTGGATCCATATATCCTGAAACAAAATTTCAATTTTTTAATAAGTTCAAAATTATGTAGTTGGTAAAATGTAATCAACTTTGTGATGTGGTTAATTGTCTAACTCACATTTCGAAAGGTTGGTGTTGAGAAATAAAAGACTTTCTTATACATAATGTAAATTTTACATTTTAACATGCTTCGAACTTGACAAAACGGATACTTTCCTCTAAAATTTTTCTTTATGGAAAAATAGTATTTTGGTAATTTCATTTTGGCAAGTGTTATTTTGGTAAATTTTTGTCAAAATTTTTAACTTTTTTTTCAATTTTTCAAAAAAAAATGAAAATTTCTTCAAGATCTAAAGCAGATTTGATTAGGTGTGTTGATTGTATTTGTTCTAGTATTCTCAAAAATGATGTGAACATTTCTGACTTGCTCGAGGATGGAGATAACCTATTCTATTTAAATAGCGAAGATGAGAAATTGCCTATCCCAAAGAGTGTTATTATTGCGTTTCAACGTTTGTATTTAAAATTAAATGTAATTTTATATTTTATTTGATCCTTAATTGAATCACAATTTTAGAGTGAAATTAGTGCATTAAACAGCGACCGCTCAAATAACGAAGGTTAGTTTTTAATTTCTTAAACTTTAGATTTATTCAAGTTTTGAAACTTTTGCATACAATTTTTGCTGATATTCTCCTATTAGTCTTTTTTATTCTTCCCGGGTATCCAGTTTAGTTTAAAAATTTAACCGACTTAATTTGCCTTTTGCCTTATTAGAAATGTCCGCAAAAATCTTTAAGCCATTCTTGAATTACTTTTATTTCTAGTTGACTCACATCTCTTACAATTATTGGGTTCAGATTCTCTTGCTAGATTGACATCATGGCTTTCACATGAACGAAGAATGTCTTCAAATAAATCTCAAGAACATGAAAGTGTTGATTCTGAATCTTTGCCAATAGCTGAAGAATCTAGGCATGTTATTGCGCCCAAACAGCTAGAAAATAAAAACCATGGGCAAACGCAAACAATAAAGGTTGTTGATTTTTATTTTTGAGACGTAATAATAAATAAAGACTCGGAAATTGGGATTTAAATCTATAGAAGCTGTTTCAATCTCCCCCCGTTTGCCGTTGACTTCAACCGCATATACTCAAACTAATAACTTTGAAAGTGTGAAGGATGTTTCTATGCAAGCTACTATGCCATTAATTGATCAATCAACATCCCCATTGATAGATGACAAAGAACCAAATTTAAAGTCTCCGCAAGTATCTCAACAAAATGAAGAGGTTTGATTTTTGATTTCTTTAATTTTGTTTAAATTTAAGCCAAATAGTGACAAATCGATTTCTACTTTATTAACACCATCTTCCAATATGCAACAATCGACAGATCTTAGCAGCAGTGGTCAGTTGGATGAAGCTAAAGCTATTTCATTATTTTTAAGGCATGGGTATTTTTTTGGTTATATCTTTAATAATTTTGCCTTTTTAACTTCAGAAATCGTGTTGTTGTCTATATCTCTTCGGATGGTGGAATTGTGAAGGAGCAACAGAAAGCTAAATTTTTTAACAATTATTCCACTTCATCAGAAAAGTCAAATACTGACAATTGTGACGATGAAATTGAATCAATTTCAATAAGCGATATATGTTCCAAAAATACTCCACAGAATAGGCACAAAAAATTTGGATGTGTGGATTCTTCAAAATTGGATTTGACTAATCTTAAGGTTTAAATTTGTTTGCTTATAAGGGAAGACTTTTCCGGCTTCCTTTTTTCGGGGTCCTCTTTCAAATGTTATCAAGAGACAACACCAAAATTTTGTACACACTCAATTTTAGCCCCCCCCTGAAATCGATACTCTAGCTACGCCCTTGGTTTCTTGTAATTTATTTTCTATATAAAGGAATTAACTGAAGAAGTCTGCGAGTCTATTGCGTTAAAGAACATATTGGAAGAAAAGACTCCAACCAAAGCTAGAGCAAGGAGTGCAAAAATTTTTCAAATTGGAATGGATGAAGAAGAAGAACCATCGACCTTAAATCAGATAACACCAATTCCAAATAATTTCGAATTTAACTCGTAATTTTTTAATAAAATTTTTTCAATTCTTTAAATTGAATTTTTGTTGATTATTTGATCAATTCTTATTTTAATCATTTTGTAAATTTTGGTATTTATTTTTTAGATGATTCCAAATAAATTTTCAACTGCCACAAAATTTAATGGAAATGGAATTCACCAGTTGAGGCATTCATTTTATTGGTTTTGCGTTAGTGTGTTTCTGCTTTTTGAGGTTTACTTACTATTTAAAAATATTTTTATTTATTTTTTTCTTAAATAGTTGAAAATTATCGAAGGCTACTTTCTTCGAAGATTAACTTATCGACTCTTTCCTGATTTTCTAATTTATTTGATTGAATATACTGCTCTTTTTGTCACTGTTGCTAATGCTGTTTTCTGCTTTGTTGTTTATTTGGCTTTTATTTACAAATTGTTTATTGCTCAAATTTTGTCAGAAAGTTTGTTTAAATTCTAATTTAATTATTTTAATTTTTATAGAATCTAGATTGGACGCTCAAAAACTTAAAAGTGATGACTCTCGTGCTTTAGATGAATCCGTTCGGGCAGACTGTATCCAGTCTTTGTTTGCGTTCACTTCAGAATTCTTTCGTTTTTCGAACCTGCCTCAACAACCACAAAAGGATTTGAAGTAAATTTTTCAGATATTAATATGCCTTCTGGGGTGGTATTCAAAAAACTTAATGAGTTTAAGAACCATGCATCTCCGGGTTAGCGATACCCGGATTTTTGAATAAGGAATCTCTTACAACTGAGGCTACCCCGTTCTTTTAATACCGCATAGTTTTTAGCATAGTTTTTAGTATAGTCTTCAATTCACTTATTTTTTATGTATTTTGAAGCTCGTTCCTGAAATTAAAATTTTTTAGTTTTACGTTTTCCACTTCCGCAACGGATAGTTTGAGAAACTCTTCACTTTCATCACTGGTTGGTTATCGCGATTCGCCACTTAACACAAGCGTTACAAGTGTTCACACAACTTCACAACTTCGACAATTGCTTGAAAATGAAACGTTTAATTTTTCTTTTATTTTTTAATTAAAAGAATTTTTTAGTTGTGATTCAGTAATTGATCCATCTGATTGTACTGCATTTTTCAATCGTGATTTTGATTCCAAATTTTTCTATTACCCTGGTATCGCTAGTTCTGCTGATTTGAAGTCTAATTTGGCTCTTGATGGTTGGATTTGAATTATTTTTTTATAATTTAAAATTTTCTTTTAGCAATTAAATCATTCATTTCTGACTCTGAGGATGCCACAGAGCAGCGTAGACCTTTGGCAACTGAAAGAAGAACTTATCGTCGCTCCTTTTCTGCTACTGATCCTGTACCAAAGGTTTATGTTGAGACACGTCTTAAAGAGGTTTTTTGGCTTTATAATTTTTGAAATTTTAATTTCTCAGTGTCATAGTTAAGAAAAATTATTTAACGCCCATTTTTAATGCCCCATAAAAGGCGAGAAAGAACCGGCCAAATTGGTTCATTCGCCCAATCTCAAGTCCGACCAAAAGTTGGCCGGTTCCTTCTCCCTTATATTTTATTAATATATTTGTTAAATAAAAGTTTAAAAAGAAAGCTTTCCTTTTAATTGGTGGATCGGCGCGCCCCAAGGGTGGGTTACCACTCTTGGGGCCCAACGCCGACTAACTCCCTGAAAAAGGGGTTAGGATAATAATATGGTGCTCTCAAGATTTATCTCCACCCAAAAATATTCTTATTCCCCACCTTAATTTAAAAAAAAAAAAATATTTTCTAAAAATACTCCAAAAATATTTTATTTAAAAAAATTATTCCTTTTCATCAATCAAATTAATTCGGCGAAGAAAAAATTGTTTATTAAACTAAAAAAGATTTTTTTGGTTATTAAACTAAATTTTTTCTTCTTCAATTTCTCGTGATCGTGTGGCCGGAAATTGGCAAATATTTGGAAAGAAGGAGAAAAAGGAAAAACGCCTAAAAATATTACAACATAAATTCGCCAAATTGTGGTTTTTTTTTGGCGAGTCAATCTTTTATTTGGGCGTGATCATGCGCTCAAATGAAAGAAAAATTCCCATAAATATGAACAAATCGGTACCAATTCGGATCATTTGATCAAGAAGAGCCTCAAACAAGCAGTCAACACTAGAAGAGCCTAAAGAAGAGCCAGAATAATTTTGGAAAAAAAAAGAAACCAGTGGACCGAGGAAGCTTTGACAAACAATAGTCAATCAAAGTTTTAAATATTTGGATTTTTAAACTTTGATTCGGCTGATCTTGTTGGTTTGACTGAGCTTTGAGTTGGTTGATCTGTTTTGACTGGCTTTGAGTGGGCTGATCTGCGATTTGGCTGATCCTTGGCTAATTTGATTGAGTTGGCTGATCTGATTGACCGGGGCTGATCTGATTTGAGTTGATTAATTTGTTTTGGCCGATCCCTATTGGTTTTTTTGGCGGATTTGTTGGCTTGAATTTTTAAAGGGGAACCAGCTGATTTTATTTGATTTGGCTGTTTTTTGGCTGATTTTTTTGGCGCATCTTGGATTTTCTATAGGGAGGCACCTGATTTTTCTGATTTGCTGACCTTTCGCTGTTGCTGATCTCGATTGGATTTTCTGAAGGGGAACCAGTTGATCTTGATTTGATTGAGCTGATTTTTAATTTCATTTGACGATTCTTGGATTAAAGCATTCTGAAGTTTGCGGTTGTTGCTGAAGCTGAGGTTGGAAAAAGAGAAAAATTTTCGAAAACCATTGAACAGGAGAAAAGATTTTGGATTTTGTGGAAGGAAGCCGCTTAATCGTCAAAGTTCTGAACTCGAATTCTTTTAGACGAGCCTCTAAATTTTAAACAGTGCCTCGGAATTAAATTTGAAACGTGCACGTTAAAAAAAAAATAAAGATAAAAATTTTTGGTTGATTAAGAAAGGAATCCCGAATCCCTGCCTAGCAGTTTAGTGGACTAACTCGGCCGGTTATCTACTAAATCCCATTAAAAGGGCAAAAAGCTAGCTATAAAAAGAAAAAAAAAGAAAAGAAAAGAGAAGAATAAAAATTAAAGTGTTAGGTAAATTTGGGAACTAAATAAAATTAAAAGAAAAATCTGAGGGCTGGTTTGGGATTAGAAAGCTCGCAATGAAGGATGAGAAAAAACCAGAACTTGGAATGGAAAGGAAAAATATCGAAGCTAACAGCGGAGGCAGTGTTTTGGGACTACCTTATCCTAAATCTTATGATGGTTCTGAAGATTTTGTTTGTTATCTGAAGACTTTCAATCGTGTAGCTACAGCTCATGGATGGATGCCGGCAAGATGTGCGCAAATTTTGCCGCTCTATTTAACTGGCTCAGCTTTGGCGATATATGAAGGAATGCCAGATAGAGAGAAAAATTCCTGGAAGGTACTTGTTGAAGGCTTAGCCAGCAGATTGAAAAAGATGTCAACTAAAGAGATGGCTCTCGAGAAGCTGGCTGAAAGAAGGCAGGAATTTGGAGAATCACTGGAAGAATTTTCCAATGATTTGAAAAAACTGGTGGAACGAGCTTATCCAGATGCGTCATTTGAACTGAATATTTCGGCACTTAAATTAGAGGATGATCAAAAGAAGAATTTGAAAACCGAGATTGAAAATATGGCCAAAAGATTCAGAGAGGAAATTTGCCTGGAAAAATTTAAATATGGTCTGTTGCCGGAAATTAGGGAGAAAATCATCTTTATGAAAGTACCCTCTTCATTGGCAGAAGCTGTATCGCAAGCGAGAAGAGTGGAAGAGTTAAATTTAACAATTAAAGCGGATACTTGGAAAAGAATGGAGGAAATAGAGGTTGATGCGGCGCTAGCGGGAGTTAATGAAGTAGGTGAGATAAATGCAGATCCGGATAATGATTGGGGCGAGGAAATGACTGACCCGAATTTTGGCCCATATTATAATAATGGAGATGAATATTATAATGACCATGCCCAATATTATGACCATGACCAAAATTATGTCGATGAAGAATGCCAATGGATGCCAAATGAAAATAATGAGTATTGGGGAGAGGAAGAATATCAAGATCAATTTGGCAATGATTTTTGTTGTTTCGACGATCAAGATGATCAACACTGGCCCACAGATCAAACAGGATTTGATGAATTTTGAGGAATAAAAAAAATACTTGGTGATGGTTCTAAAACTCAATTTTTGCGCTATGCTTATTTCGATGTTACCCCCACCCCCCAGGAGAGGAAGAAAAGCGGATTTTGGCCTTTATTTTTAACCCAGCCCTTTGACATTTTCTTGGATGAATGCTCTGTTGCTATATATATATAATTTTTCGGATTTTCACTAAAATTTTCTCACCTCCTGCTTTATTATTACTGATCCAATACATAAAATTTGCCGCCGACTAAAACATACAGTGTAGGAATTTGGTGAAGAAAAGCGACGTGTTGGCGCGATAAGATTTGATTGGTAAAAAGAATGAAAGTGAAAAAATTGAGATGATTAACATGGCCGAGGAAGAATACATAAAGATAGATAAAAAATAAATAATAAAGATAATATTTTTTCACACATTTTCTTGCCATATCCGCTTCTCCTGTTGTATCCCCCACCCCCCGCGTATAGAATGTCATAGTTAAGAAAAATTATTTAACGCCCATTTTTAATGCCCCATAAAAGGCGAGAAAGAACCGGCCAAATTGGTTCATTCGCCCAATCTCAAGTCCGACCAAAAGTTGGCCGGTTCCTTCTCCCTTATATTTTATTAATATATTTGTTAAATAAAAGTTTAAAAAGAAAGCTTTCCTTTTAATTGGTGGATCGGCGCGCCCCAAGGGTGGGTTACCACTCTTGGGGCCCAACGCCGACTAACTCCCTGAAAAAGGGGTTAGGATAATAATACTCAGATTCTTAATGTTTATGAACTAAATGAGGCTAATTTGGAACTCTATGAACTTAAATTGAGAATTTGGCTTTGCAATACAATTATAAAACCGTTGAGTGAAAAAATTAGTGAAATGAATTCCGAATTGGCCGAAAAACATGCAAACATGAACATTACATTAGGGCAGACGCCAATTGATTTAATCCAAACTGCAATCGCGCATCGGACAGATTTATGCAACACGTTGGATTTTTTTGTTAATTAATTTTTAAAAAAAATTTATGTTTACAGGTTTTTGCCATTTATTATACCTTATATAAGAGTTCATCAAAATCAACAATATGTTGTCTATAGGATCCATTCTTTTTCGCAAAATATTGCGCTTCAGGAATACAAATGGTTAATTTAGTTTATTTTTTAAAAGGGAATATGGGGATAAAACAAGCTTTGAATTGCTTCATAAAAAAGTCTGATACTGCCAAAAGTTTGATAAATTTTTTATCCACCAGTGCTTTGCATAATGTAATTTTTTTAATTTCAGGAATTCTGGTGGTGATACTATCGCTAGAGACGAAAAAGATGGTAAGGATTTTAATCTTTTCTGAGTTAGGAGCCCCGGAATATTTCTGATTGGGACGAGAGGGAAGCTCTATCTCATTTTATTAAAATTTTTAATGGTTCATCTTTTAAGCTTTCTCTCGAATTTTGCCTTGGAATGAACAACAAAAGCTTCTGACAGATGTTGAACTGATTTGGCATCTTTTTTGTACTTATATGGACTTTCATCTTTCTCCCTGTTCAAGCGCATTTTCTGCATTCTCATCTGAAATTGGAAATAAACCTTTTAGTAATTTGTATTGTTCTAAATGCCCTTCGAGTTCAACCACGCCTGTTACAATTTCAACTTCAAATTTAACTGATTTATTTCCTCCCGCAATTGTTGCTAAAAAACAAAAACAAAATTTGTTGCGAGGTGAAGATGCTTCTTGTCAAAATATTGAGGATGATGGAGAATTTTTTATACGAATGGTTTATTTTTTGATTATAAAACATAATAATTAAATAATATTTTAGAATGAGACAACTCCCCCAACTTTTGAATTTGTTATTGATGGTGGGGTAACTGTATTTCAACCTGCAAAAGGAACATCACAAAATTTTTGGATTGTACTTATACTTTTCCTGGCTCATTTAAAGAAGTTTGCAAGAAGTAGAATTGGTGGACATATTCATTTGACGGCATTTAATTTGGATATCTTTTAATTATTTTTTTATTTGTTAGTGGATTATGGCTCAGGGATGTCAAGGGTTACGCGAAACTCTTTTCGAAAAATCTTCCAAACCCCGACCCGACTTTTTTTTCTCTTAAGCCCACTAACTGATCAGATCCAAGAGAGATCCGAAGCCGGATTTTTCGACCCGGTCCGACTTTTTTTCAACCCGTGACATACCTGGTATGGCTGTCGTTATGCTATCCTTTTTGGAAATTTATGGTGACAGCACTTTTTGATTTTTCTATTAATAAAAGCCGATCTCTTATTTAGTTTTTTTCTTTTTTTTGTTTATTTATCAAACCTAGTTTACTTTTTTTACACATTTATATTCTTTTAGAGTTAAATTATTCTAATTCGATGGGAAAAACCTCGAAGGACAAAAGGGATATTTATTATCGTTTGGCAAAAGAAAAGGGTTGGCGAGCCCGTTCAGCATTTAAACTTTTGCAGTTGGATGAATCATTCAACATTTTTAAAGGTTTGCTAATTTGTTAAATGGGATGGATGTTTACTTGTGTTTATCTGGGTAGGCCAGGTTCCGAGTAGGGCTGTGGGATCACTTTTTCCCTTCGCCGAAATGTTGTCGTATTTATGTCTTGTTCTTCGTTTTCAAATAAACTTCCGTCTTCTATTTTTACAAGGGACTTTTGCCGAAAATACGGCCGAATTAATTTCATTAAAGATTTCTTACTGATACTAGATATTCTATTTTCTCTATTCAGATGTGACTCGCGCTGTTGATCTGTGTGCTGCGCCAGGATCTTGGAGCCAAGTATTTTTTAAAATTTTCCTTTCATTCCCTTTTTCTTAGGTCCTTTCCTCGAAACTTTACTTAAATAGAGATGAACAAGAACGTAAACAGGTCAAAATTGTTGCTGTTGATTTGGTACTTTTATTTTTTTTTTGGTGACGTAAAATTTATAAAATTTAAGCAACCAATGTCGGCACTTCCCGGAGTTATCCAAATTCAAGGAGATATAACAGAGGTTTGATAGTCTAAATTCAAATAAGGATGAGAACATTTAAGGATGCAACAGCTGAAAAAATTATTTCTCATTTTGATGGCCAACTAGCACAATTGGTTGTTTGCGATGGAGCTCCAGATGGTTTCTATTTTTTATTAGGATATTATTTCCGTGTTAGAAACGGGGTTTTGCAAATGCTTTCCTCATTAGAGGCAAGGATTAGTCTTTAATTATTTATTTCACTACATGGGCTTCACTTAGCGTTGCGTAGGCAGGTAGGGTTTTGGTTGTGGTTAACTGGCTTAAATTTCGGCTAAATCTAGATGGGTATTCCTTTAAGGATTAACAATTTCTGAGTAGTAAGCTATTCCAGAAAAATTTTTTCGCATCTTTTTTCAAGTTTTATAACTTTTAATTTTGTATCCCTTATCTTCATTCTATTAACCTTCATATTTTTATTTTTAAGTAACTGGTTTGCATGCCTTCGATGAATATCTTCAAAGCCAGTTGGTTTTCTCGGTGAATTTTAATTTAAATTTTGGATTAATTTTTGGATTTTAAGGCTTTCAACATAACTTCTTGCATTTTGATTCCAGGAGGAACATTTATTTCTAAGGTTTTTTTTCAATTAAATATTCTCTTGTTTATTTTTAAATTTTAAGATTTTCCGTGCAAAAAACATCAACATAATTTATGCCCAAATGAGTCAGTTCTTCAAAGAAGTAAATTGTTGCAAACCAAAAAGCAGTAGACAGTCAAGTTGTGAGGCTTTTATAATCTGTCAAAACTATTCTCCGCCTGAAGGATATGAACCAACTTTGTGTAATCCAATCTTGTCAGCAAATTATTGTTCGGTTTTATTTTTTATATTTTATTTTATTTGGCCCTGGGTCCTTTATTTAAGGGGTATAATAAAACTGTTTTATTATACTAGGCAATGGGGATGAGATTTCCAAAACTATCCATACTTTCTTTTTGCTGGTATAGGATATTTTTCCAAGTAATCTTCTCCGAAGGACTAATAGTGAGAGGGCATTTTGAGCTAATAGCTTTCTCTCCCACAAAATCCTATAAATTAAATGGATAATTTGACAAAGTACTATTGGTTGGCCCTTTTCATTTAAGCTCGAGATTTTCAAATCTCGTCCACTTCCCCTGCCATTACAATCCTTTTATAATTTATTTTCAGATGACTGTATTTCTTCCCTAGAGTCTCCTACAAATAAAGCTTTGGTTCCATTCATGGCTTGTGGTGACTTATCAGGATTTGACTCTGATCGAACTTATCCTCTGGAATTAAGCAAGATATCTGAAGAATTTTCCGACTGGAAATATATTCCCAGACCAGTTGTACAACCACCAACAGAACCAGCTTATAAAAAAGCCTTGGGACTAAAGAAGGACGGCTCAATGTTAAATAAAGAAGACAAACAATCAAAACATTTAAGTGAAAGAAGAATAAACACAAATTTGAATGATAACGATGAAGTTGTTGTTGAAGAACAAATATTTTATGACGAATGTGATGAAAATTGTTTATCGATTTTAAATATTTCTGATTGAAGTTTATAACTGGTAATTTGTTTAAAATATTTTTTGTGTAAAATCCGTTTATTGACGGTGAATATCTCTTAATTTTCTTATTTTTTATTAACTAAATAAATCTAATTTAGAAAATGAATTCAACTGAAAATGTGATGTGATCCAAAAAGATGTTCTGGACGTAAACTATGCAGGCTTTGATTTATTCGACAACAAAAAAATTGGGCAACGCTTTCCTGGAATTTTATTAACACCAACAGCCACTTCAACATTATCTCCAGCAGACTCCAAAACAATTTTGTCCAAAGGTTGGGCTGTAGTTGATTGTTCTTGGAATTAATTAGACAACAGCTTTTCATCTAGACAAGGTTTTTAAATTTTTTTGAAAGTTTGAGGAATTTTTTTCACTATCAGTTTCCTCAGGACACGGGTCCTTTGAAGTTTTTTTTATCTGGGAAAAAACCTAAACGTTTCTTTAACAGGACATTTTACTCGACATTTTCGGTACTTTGTCCTGTAAATCGGTCCCAAAGTTTGAAGATGTTAATGCTTTAAGACTGGCTCGCCTTTATTAAATTTATTCGTGAAATTGTTTGAGACTCTAGTGTCCCATTTTTCGAAACGAAAATAATTTACCGTAATTTTTAAGAAAATAGTGTGTATAGAGAAAAAGAGAAAAATTGCTTTATTTTCCGGAACATTCCTTTGTTTCTTATTTTTTGTTCCTGCAAATTCTATTTGGGTTTTCTACTTTTAGGGGTGATTTATGTTTATTATGTAGTATTGAACCTGACAAAGAGGGTTTGTCAGGTTCAATATTACCTTTTATTTTTTCAGAAGATAATAATGATATGCTGAACCTCCACAACAATTTGATTATTTAAACGAAGATGACAGCGAAGACGATGAACTTGTTGTAACAATTGGAGATGTTAAAGCAAATGTTCCTTTTCAAAAGCAAAATAGAAGTGGAGTGACTAATGGAACAATTGATTTGGACACAAATCCGGCATTGAAAGATGGAACTCCGAAAGATGATTTGGATTTGGCTACAATGGAAGATAAACCTTGGAGAAAGCCGGGAGCTGATTTAATTAAGGTTTTTTGAAAATTTTGGGAGGATTTTAACCTTAAGGGCCCACTTTTCCTTCCTACTTGGGGAGGGGGTTTAGGTAAGGTTATCTCCGAATTTGCAAGTCATGGAAACTCAACGGTGAGTCGCGTCGTTGTTTAAACGGTGAGTAGTCTCATCGTTGTTCGGTGATGTTCTCATGGTTGTTTTGGTGTCGAAACAACTTCGGTTGTTTCCTCATCGATTCAACGGTGACGCATCGTCGTTTCAACGGTTAGATTTTCTCATCGTTTACTCAATGGTGGGTCTCATTGTTGAGGGCGGTGGGCGCGTCGTTGTTTAAACGGTAAGTAGTCTCATCGTTGTTCGGTGATGTTCTCATGGTTGTTTTGGTGTCGAAACAACTTCGGTTGTTTCCTCATCGATTCAACGGTGACGCATCGTCGTTTCAACGGTTAGATTTTCTTATCGTTTACTCAATGGTTCGTCTCATTGTTGATGGTGGATTTGCAATTTCGGATAGGAGTCTTAAAACGGGGAAAAAAGGTTCTTTAAAGGGGGGAAAACAGGTTAATTATTTATTTTTTGTTTCATTTTTTTAAAGATAAACTTTTTTTATTTTTGTTTTATTTATTTGTGTTTTAATAAATGATAATTTAAATGAGGATGGTTTTTTTAATTAGTTGATGGCGAACGGGTAAAAGTTTGTTTAGTGTCTCCTAATTTTTTTATGATTTTTCCATCTCCCTAGAAAGGAAGAAGTTCTTTTTTTTTGATATCTTACAGGTTTGCTAGTACTTCGTTCCTTTTTTATTTTCTACTCGCAATCAGACCGATGAAATACTGCAGAAGTTTCTTTGAACTTTTGTCCCAATCAAAGTAGGAAAACTGCAAAGACCCATTTTTCATCTTATTTTGTTAAATTATAAGCCGTTGGGATTTCACGACGCTAGTGCTTCTAAACATATTGCGGCCGTTTTTATTTTATCAATTATATTTCGTTAAATATATATTTTCCAATTATATTCACTTTTGTTCTACTACATCGACCTAAGTTTAATTTTTTAGATATTAGGACTCTAGTATTCCCATTATATTTTTCGTCAAATCTAGTAAAGTTGGGATGTATCAAGTAGAGAAATAAATATTGAAGATAGTGTGGGACTAGAGATATAAATTTAAAATAAATGACACTTTGTCCCTTAGTTCAGAGAAGAATAAAAAGAAAATAAGTGGTTAGAGAATAAGAGCTGTCTAGGTCGGTTGAGTGCCAACTTCTGAGAGGGAAAAGCTACTGTATTCGAATAAAAACGTCTTAATTTGTTCGATAAGTATTTACTCAATTAACTTGGACTTGTTCTGATATTGCCGTGATAAAGTCCCACGTTGCTAAAAAAATCCAATGCTGTAGATAATTGATTATAAAATTTGAAAAATTAAAAAAATTGATTGTAAAAATTGAAGATTGAGATCAAAATTTCGAAGATTATTTGATACATTTTAGACAAGCATGTCTAAACTTAATCAAAGTTAGTCAAGTAAAATAGTTTTATCGATTTTACATTTATACAGAAGCTATTGCGCTCTCAGAATTCAGCACGCAACCGCATAACAAAATGCCGGTTAGTAAAAAGACCGTAGTAATAAAAGACCGAAACAGCCGAAGATAGTTAAAAGACCGATTAATTAAAAGACCGTTGCAATAGAAGAACGGAACGGCCGAAGTTAGATATAAGACAGATTAATTAAAAGACCATTGCAATAAAAGACCGGAACGGCCGAAGTTAGATATAAGACAGAGTAATTAAAAGACCGCAGCAATAAAAGACAGAACAGCCAGAGCATCGAAAGAACTCTACAATAAAAGACCGGATTGGCCGAAATGGGTTAAAAGACCGCTGCATCGAAAGACCTTGCAATAAAAGACCGGATCGGCCGAAAGGTCAAAATACGATTAAGTTTAATTTTTTAGATATTAGGACTCTAGTATTCCCATTATAGTTTTTCGTCAAATCTAGTAAAGTTGGGATGTATCAAGTAGAGAAATAAATATTGAAGATAGTGTGGGACTAGAGATATAAATTTAAAATAAATGACACTTTGTCCCTTAGTTCAGAGAAGAATAAAAAGAAAATAAGTGGTTAGAGAATAAGATAGGGTTGGTTGAGTGTAGGTTGAGTGGTCGGTTGAGTGCCAATTTCTGAGAGGGAAAAGCTACTGTATTCGAATAAAAACGTCTTAATTTGTTCGATAAGTATTTACTCAATTAGCTTGGACTTGTTCTGATATTGCCGTGATAAAGTCCCACGTTGCTAAAAAAATCCAATGCTGTAGATAAGAGTTAGAGAATAGAAATATTTAAGATCATTTGATACATTATAGGCCTTCAACAGTTTTTTAATCATGGCCAGTAATCAAAGTTAATCGTATTTTGACCTTTCGGCCGATCCGGTCTTTTATTGCAAGGTCTTTCGATGCAGCGGTCTTTTAACCCATTTCGGCCAATCCGGTCTTTTATTGTAGAGTTCTTTCGATGCTCTGGCTGTTCTGTCTTTTATTGCTGCGGTCTTTTAATTACTCTGTCTTATATCTAACTTCGGCCGTTCCGGTCTTTTATTGCAATGGTCTTTTAATTAATCTGTCTTATATCTAACTTCGGCCGTTCCGTTCTTCTATTGCAACGGTCTTTTAATTAATCGGTCTTTTAACTATCTTCGGCTGTTTCGGTCTTTTATTACTACGGTCTTTTTACTAACCGGCATTTTGTTATGCGGTTGCGTGCTGAATTCTGAGAGCGCAATAGCTTCTGTATAAATGTAAAATCGATAAAACTATTTTACTTGACTAACTTTGATTAAGTTTAGACATGCTTGTCTAAAATGTATCAAATAATCTTCGAAATTTTGATCTCAATCTTCAATTTTTACAATCAATTTTTTTAATTTTTCAAATTTTATAATCAATTATCTACAGCATTGGATTTTTTTAGCAACGTGGGACTTTATCACGGCAATATCAGAACAAGTCCAAGTTAATTGAGTAAATACTTATCGAACAAATTAAGACGTTTTTATTCGAATACAGTAGCTTTTCCCTCTCAGAAGTTGGCACTCAACCGACCTAGACAGCTCTTATTCTCTAACCACTTATTTTCTTTTTATTCTTCTCTGAACTAAGGGACAAAGTGTCATTTATTTTAAATTTATATCTCTAGTCCCACACTATCTTCAATATTTATTTCTCTACTTGATACATCCCAACTTTACTAGATTTGACGAAAAACTATAATGGGAATACTAGAGTCCTAATATCTAAAAAATTAAACTTAGGTCGATGTAGTAGAACAAAAGTGAATATAATTGGAAAATATATATTTAACGAAATATAATTGATAAAATAAAAACGGCCGCAATATGTTTAGAAGCACTAGCGACGTGAAATCTCAACGGCTTATAATTTAACAAAATAAGATGGAAAAATGAGTCTTTGCAGTTTTCTTACTTTGATTGGGACAAAAGTTCAAAGAAACTTCTGCAGAATTTCATCGGTCTTATTGCGAGTAGAAAATAAAAAAGGAACGAAGTACTAGCAAACCTGTAAGATATCAAAAAAAAGAACTTCTTCCTTTCTAGGGAGATGGATCAATCATAAAAAAAATTAGGAGACACGAAACAAACTTTTTCACGTTTCGCTATCAGCTAATTAAAAAAATACCATCTTCTTTTAAATTAAAATTTATCTAAAACACAAATAAATAAAACAAGAATAAAAAAAAAGTTTATCTTTAAAAAAATGAAACAAAGAAGAAATAATTAACCCGTTTTCCCCTTTTAAAGAACCCTTTTCCCCGTTTTAAGACTCCTATCCGAAATTGCAAATCCACCATCAACAATGAGACGAACCATTGAGTAAACGATGAGAAAATCTAACCGTTGAAACGATGATGAGTCACCGTTGAATCGTTGAGGAAACAACTGACGTCGTTTCGACACCAAAACAACTCTGAGACCCGACACCGAACAACGATGAGACTACTCACCGTTTAAACAACGACGCGCCCACCGCCCTCAACAATGAGACCCACCATTGAGTAACGATGAGAAAATCTAACCGTTGAAACGATGATGAGTCACCGTTGAATCGTTGAGGAAACAACCGAAGTTGTTTCGACACCAAAACAACTGAGACCCGACACCGAACAACGATGAGACTACTCACCGTTTAAACAACGACGCGACTCACCGTTGAGTTACCCAAGACTTGCAATCTCGGAGATAACCTTACCTAAACCCCCTCCCCAAGTAGGAAGGAAAAGTGGGCCCTTAAGGTTAAAATCCTCCCAAAATTTTCAAAAAAAAACCTTAATTAAATCAGCTCCCGGCTTTTTCCAAGGTTTATCTTCCATTGTAGCCAAATCCAAATCATAAATCGGCGTTCCATCTTTTAATGTCGGATTTGTTTCCAAATCAGTTGTTCCATTAGTCACTCCACTATTGAAAAGGAACATTTGCTTTAACATCTCCAATTGTTACAACAAATTCATCATTTCGCTATCATCTTCATTTAAATAATCAAGTTGTCTTGGAGGTTCAGCATATCATTATTGACAACTGAAAAAATAAAAGGTATTATTGAACTTGACAGGCCCGATCTTGTCAGGTTCAATATTACAAAATAAACATAAATCACCCCTAAAAGTAGAAAACCCAAATAGAATTTGCAGGAACAAGAAATAAAAAACAAAGGAATGTTCCGGAAAATAAAACAATTTTTCTCTTTTTCTCTATACACACTATTTTCTTAAAAATGTACGGTAAAATTATTTTCGTTTCGAAAAACAGGACACTAGAGTCGCAAACAATTTCACGAACAAATCTAAAAATTTGAGTCAGTCCTAGAAAAGTATTAACATCTTCAAACTTTGGGAACGATTTACAGGACGAAGTACCGAAAATGTCGAGTAAAATGTCTTGTTGTTAAGAAACAGCGTTTAGGTTTTGTCCCAGATAAAAAAAACTTCAAAGGATCCGTGTGAAGTGTAACCCGTGGAAACTAGGATAGAAAAAGATTCCCTAAGCCTGCAAAAAAATTAAAAAAACCTTGGCTCGATGAAAAGGTGTTCTGTCTAATTAATTCCAAGAGCAATCAACCACAGCCAAACCTTCGGACAAAATTGTTTTGGAGTCTGCTGGAAATAATGTTGTGGTGGCTGTTGCTGTTAATAAAATTCCAGGAAAGCGTTGCCCAATTCTTTGTTGTCGAATAAATCCAAGCCTGCATAGTTTACGTCCAGAACATCTTTGTTGGATCACATTGACCAAAATTAAACATTGCAAGAACACAAGGCATTTTCTTTGTCTTGAAAAAATAAAATTTTTGTAAGTAGAAAAGCATTATTAGGTGAAAATTCAACAGACGAACAGTAGCCTTTCCTCTATTTTTCGCTTTTCATTTCCCCAGCAATTAAAAAATATAATCAGTTTTGGCATAAAACTGGGAACATTTGAGACCCGAGGAGGATAAAACTTTACGGAAGAAGTGTCCAGAATTCTTTCAAATTTAATCTCAACAAAACAAACCTTTGAAGGTGCCAAATTTTAATTGAGTGCCATATCCACCTCCAGCAAAGGATTGGTCCAGCATCAGAACCTATTGAATTTATAAGATCAAAAAATATTTTCAAATTAAAAAAAATAAACCATAAGAAGCAGGTTCCACTTTAACAGCTTAACTCCAAGCCCATTTTTTCAGTTGAATTCATTTTCTAAAAAAATAAGAAAATTAAAAGATATTCACCGTCATTAAACGGATTTTGCACAAATGAATAATAAAAAAAATTTTAATTTAATACTAATTAAACAAAAATAAGAATAGCATAAATTGATTATAAATCATTATTTATTCCTTTCCATTTTATTCACAATTTTCTTTAATTCTTTTCAGATCCAACCGAAGCAGAACGAGAGCGACTTCGTTTCTCGATACTCTCAGCATCGTCAGCATTTTTAGCTAAAAAATATTTGAAGCTTAAACAGTTTGGTATTTTGATATCTTTCAAGGGGGTTGGAATTCCGGCGTTTGGTACTACGGCACATCCCCGTTACAAACACCAGTGATAGGAACGCGACTGACAGCCCGACTCGAAAATGGCAACCTTACCTTAATAACCGTCAGTGAACAACCCTAATTCCCTCCCCGAATTAACCCCACCTTATAAAGTTGAAAAAATTACCAGGAACTGGTGAAGTGCTTCGTGAACGAGATGGTTCTGGAGGTGGCGAACGTGAACGCGCAGAAGTAGAACGGCGGTCATTCGAGTATGAACGACTGCGTGAACGGCTACGAGGCGATCGAGAACGCGAACGAGTATATGAACGACGTCCTCCACCATTGTAGGAATCGTCGATAAGCTTTATACGGCGTCCATTGATTTCTTTGCCTTTAAAAGAAAAAATAATAAAATGTGTTAAAACCTAGTATTAAGTTGGGAAAAATCAGGCCTGATTCGTTATCCCTTTTCACACGGGGACAGAAAGAATAAGCAGTTTTTCTTTTTGTCAGAAAGAATAAGCAAATTCACTTAAAAGATTCAGGTTATAAGAACATGCTGAAATAACGAAGGACGACTAAAGTGGAAGGAAAACAATATTTGACATCCTTCCCATCCCTACGGGTATAAATATCAAATTTTGGGCAGATAACCCACACCCAACATTAAATATAAACCTTGAAATCTGTCCATAGCTCGGCGCAAATCGTCGTGTGTAGCAAAACAAACTAGCGCTTCATTTCGAACTCTTTTGTGGGCATCGGCATAAGTAACTTAAAATTTTTTTTCATTTTTGAAAATTTAAAAAAAGAGAAAAACCTTCGCCTGCATCCCTCATCATGTCTTTTAGGTCCTAAGAATTAAAAAAATTTATTGGCAAATTTTTTAAAATAATTTTAAAAAATAGACAGGCCGCTGATTAAAAATAAAACTTAAATTTAAAGCAATTCCAACCAGCAGATCCATCAGATTTTTTTTTATCAAATTTTTAAGCCTTTCTTTTGTCAATTATACCGACGGCCTGTCAGTATTTTTTTCTTCAAATCAAAACGAATTTTTTGTTCTCCATATTTTGGGAATTTTTTACGCTCTCCTTCACCAATTTAAATTTTGAAAATTTTTTTCACCAAATTTTTTCAAGCAAAGGCCAAATTGTTTTTATTTTTGCGTTTTTCCAAAAGCATATGCAAGCCAGAGAAGGCCAGCAAAAGGGACACAGAAAGAGTAAAACGGCCCTCTCATGAAAGATTTGAGTGAAGGAATGGCAGGGCGAAGTGTGAAAACTCCGTCAGCCACGTTTTTTGACAGGCCAAGGCCAGAGAGAGTGATTGCGGATTCAAGAGCCGCCATTCTAATTTCACCTTATTTAAACAAAATAACCAAAGAATATTTTAACGGGCACACCCTATCTACTGCAGCCCAGTCTACCGTGTAAAAGAGGCTTATAATTAGGAGGGTTTACTTGTGAACGTCAATTTGGACAATTCAAGCAGGTGCATCCGAGACACTGTGACAAGCCGCGTCAGATGACCCCGCATGAATTTTAAACCTGGTTTTTTCAAGGTTAAGATAATGCGGCAGGAGCCCACGGTAAACTGGCCCAGTTTAACTCATAATTTAAAATAAAATTTTATTCAAACCTGCCAAGAAAATCGGGTTGACAAATTGGTAACACGCATCCGATGACGAGTCTCTCTTGGCGGAGGAAAACGTCCATTAACACGACCATCACGGCTATAAAAAGATATTTTTAAACAGAGGATATAAAAAATAAAATTTACGATCGCATTCCACTTCGATATTGTTGTTGTTGCTGAGAACCTGAAAAATATAAAATAAGCCAAACAAAAATAATTATGAAATATCAATATACACCAGGGATGGACTAACTCTTCTGCTTTACAGATATGGAAAATCCATCCCTGATACAAACTAAAAAAAGGACGAAGGAACGGTTATGATATTCTAAAATAGAAATCTCGATCCAATTTAACTGGATAGAAATTGAAGTTGTGAGTCTAAAAAATGAAACCGGTCCTATTCGCAAAGGCTCTCATAACAAGGAATCATTCTTAAACTTTTTAATGCTCTTGTAAGCCAGAATAAACTTTATAAAAAATAAAAAACCGAAATAAATTTGAGGAGAAGTTAAACTCAATGAAAATAAATACTAAAAATTGGAAAAATAAAAAGTCGAAGAGAAGAGGACTCGAACCTTAATCGAATGACGTTGCATTCAGAGCAAAACCACTACACCACAGGAAAACATATTATGTCTCATTAAAAATCGATTATATGGAAGCCAAACGATTTGGACCAGTAACAAAACTAACATATAACCAAGGAGACCTCAACAAATTCTATACTCCTTAAAAATCATCACAAAAAATAAAAACTAACGATGAGAAATTTCCACAACAACTCTATGCCCACAGAGTTCACGTCCATTCAGTTCATACACAGCATCTTCAGCATCACGGTGGTCGTCAAATTCCTTCAAATTAAATTTAAAAAATGCTCAAAAAATTAAAAATAAACCACAAATCCAAATCCATTTTTTAACATTACATCACGTATTTTTCCAAATCCTCTAAAGAAATGTTCAAGCTCTCGGTCGGTAACACGGGAAGACAAATTGCCAATATAAACTCTGCTCATCGTCATTTGTTGGGGTTTTTTGTGGAAAATGAGAGAGAATTGACTAAAAAAATTATAAGAATAAATTTAACAGATAAAAACTGATAGGAATTGGATGAAAAGGCAAAAGAAAATTTTTTATCAACAATAACCATTTAAGGCAAAAAATTGAGTTGAAAACAAACAAGAAAGCTTAGAGCAAGGACAAACAAAAAGAAAAATCAATTTAGTAATCTCAAAAGAAAAAATTTCCGTTTAGTATTCTTTCAAAAAATCTAAAAATAGTTGGCCAATGTCCTAAAAGGAACAAAAAAGATTTTTAAAATCCGCAAAAAATTTGCGGATTTTTAATCAGCAAAATTTTTTGTGATTTTTAAGAATTCTAAACGACAGGGATATCTCAGAAATTCGTAAAGGAAATTGAAGAGGATTGAAACAAAATTAACGAAAAATAAACTGAAAATTTTCTCCAAAAAATTAAATATCTGAAGGTTTTAAGACGAACATAAGAACCTGAAAAATATATAAAAAATTTAATAAAAAAAATTTAAAAAATACCGGAAAATTATTTTTAGGAAAGAAAAGTTGCTTTCTCTCCAAAACAATATTTAAATCGGCGGCTTCTATTAGAGGTCGTAATTCATTTGAAGGCCTTGTCCAAGAACTGTCACACTCATCAAAAATTCTTTCTTCATCTCGACTTGTTACATTGTCTTTTATGATGATACAACCATTTTTAGTTAATCCTTTCTAAAAATAAAATTGAGGAATTGAAAGGAAAATTTGGAGGATATATTCCGAGTAAAATAAAAAGGAAATAAAACAGTTGGCAGGCAAAAGGACTCGAACCCCCATCGAAAATAAGTGTAGGCGGAGGTCTTAACCAATACACCACCGAGGCAGCTATCATGCTTTCTAAAAAAACTGCTATAAGCAGAAAAGGAATATGTGTTCAACGACTTACTCTATACTAGTGAACAGAAGAATTACCCCAAAATTCCCAAGAACCATAAAACAAACAAACCTTACATCTCCTCAGAAAATTGGTCAAATCATCATCCGATAATTGTCCAGTCACCCATTGTATCCAAATCAAATCATAATAATTTGGGCTTGGCTTGAAAGTATGAAGAGATTCGACAAATTTATTCTGTACGCGAGAATTCCCTTCAAAACCAATATATTTTTCCGACTGTTCAATAAACTAGAAAAGAGACATTTGAAAAATACAAAAATTAAAACAAAACCGTTTCAGCAAAATCAACCATATCAACAAAATTAAATTTTGGAAGAAGCAAATGTTTTGTTATACGTCCAATTCCACTTCCGCAGTCTAATGCGTGTTCAAATTTGGTTAAAAGTTGCTTTAAAAATAAAAAATATAAAACTGAATTAAAATGATAATGTAGAAGTAATCCACAATTTAATCTCAAATAATGGGGGGGGGGGATAATATTGAGCCTGAGACCCATTTTTCTCCCCAAGTTTCCTCCCGTATATTTGCAGAATGGACAGACTTCTTCCTTCAATTTTCCTTACTTACATCCAAGAATGATACATATTAATTCCTTTCGATTGCTTGTAGGCAAAATACAGAAGGGCAATTGGGATGGAGAAAGGAAAAAGTCTGACCATTCTGAAGATATATAGGAAAAAACTTGGGAGGAAGAAATAGGGTCTGTCAGGTCCAATATTACCGTGGGGGGACTATTATAGAGATATTTAATTACATTTTTTGACGACTATGAATTCAACTGAGGTGTCAAAAAATTAGGATGAAAATCGAAAAAATAATCAGCAAGGTGTCCCTTCTCTTCCTCAATACCCAAAAATTTCCTCAAAACTAATTATAAATTAAAACCTTTTTGATCAAATAATCCAATAATTGCTTCGAAGTATTTATATCAGTTGAATGCAACTGTTCAAAGCCACCAAGCATTCCATCCACATTGCTGGTTACTGAACTCCAATGCTTGTATGCCTTTTCGTAATCTACTTGATTCATAATTTAATCATTGTTCGATTAATTTCTTAAATAAAAAATAGAAAAATTAAAAAAGTTTTGCAAAATAATTTTTTATAAAAAAAATAAAGACGTTAAATTCGCATAAAATCATTTGCCAAAACCATATTTTGCCAATAAGGGTAAAAATATACATTTTGCCAACAGACTTCTAGGCTAAACGTGAATTTTTCGCCTTATTGGCAAAATATGGGGTTCTCTTTTGTCCTTCATAAAACATAGAAAAATAAAAAAAGGAGAGAAAAATAAAGAGTTAGATACAAGGATAGGAAAGTGAGAAAAAAAGACTACCATGCGCTCCCCATCTAATAATTTTAAAATAATATTGCTAAATAAATTCAGTCTCCTATACTACCCAACAATCAATAATTTAATAGTGGATAATATAGTAGTTATAATTTTTGGAAAGGGGGATTTTAATAATCCCCTGCATATTATAAAATTATTAAATAGGGCTTATTTATCTTTTTTCGTTGAAAAAAATTTTTAAACTAAAAAATGGACACATAAAAATATTTTTCCACGCAAAGGACTCGAACCCTCCTCAGAAAAAGCTGTAGTCAACAATACTAACCAATACACCACAATCGCACTTAAAGGTTTTCCAAATAAAATAACTATATGCTGAGGCTAAAACGTGTCACGACACTTGCAGATATGACATTTGCAGACCCGACAGTTGCAGACCCGACTTTTGCAGACCCGACATTTGCAGATCCCGACACTTGCAGATATGACACTTGCAGATCAGACATTTGCAGATCCGACTTTTGCAGATTAGACCCATTTCGCTCGCTTCTTTACCTTACCTATACACCTTGGAGTGTTTGCTGCTGCGGAGGAATCCTGGGATGCTCATCTCATCGATGATAGGAATAGGATCATTTACGAGCCCAGAACCCAGCGACCGTAGACTCCCCGCGAGGCGCGTGCCGCAAAACCCCGCGCGAAGCGCGGGGCTTGGAGTGTTTGCTGCTGCGGAGGAATCCTGGGATGCTCATCTCATCGATGATAGGAATAGGATCATTTACGAGCCCAGAACCCAGCGACCGTAGACTCCCCGCGAGGCGCGTGCCGCAAAACCGACGCTCCATAGGTCTACGTATGGAGCGACGCTCCATAGGTCTACGTTGAACATTTTGAACCTCCGGAAAAAAGAGAATCTGCGGAAAAAAGAGTGGAACAAAAATAATTATGAAATATCAATATACACCAGGGATGGACTAACTCTTCTGCTTTACAGATATGGAAAATCCATCCCTGATACAAACTAAAAAAAGGACGAAGGAACGGTTATGATATTCTAAAATAGAAATCTCGATCCAATTTAACTGGATAGAAATTGAAGTTGTGAGTCTAAAAAATGAAACCGGTCCTATTCGCAAAGGCTCTCATAACAAGGAATCATTCTTAAACTTTTTAATGCTCTTGTAAGCCAGAATAAACTTTATAAAAAATAAAAAACCGAAATAAATTTGAGGAGAAGTTAAACTCAATGAAAATAAATACTAAAAATTGGAAAAATAAAAAGTCGAAGAGAAGAGGACTCGAACCTTAATCGAATGACGTTGCATTCAGAGCAAAACCACTACACCACAGGAAAACATATTATGTCTCATTAAAAATCGATTATATGGAAGCCAAACGATTTGGACCAGTAACAAAACTAACATATAACCAAGGAGACCTCAACAAATTCTATACTCCTTAAAAATCATCACAAAAAATAAAAACTAACGATGAGAAATTTCCACAACAACTCTATGCCCACAGAGTTCACGTCCATTCAGTTCATACACAGCATCTTCAGCATCACGGTGGTCGTCAAATTCCTTCAAATTAAATTTAAAAAATGCTCAAAAAATTAAAAATAAACCACAAATCCAAATCCATTTTTTAACATTACATCACGTATTTTTCCAAATCCTCTAAAGAAATGTTCAAGCTCTCGGTCGGTAACACGGGAAGACAAATTGCCAATATAAACTCTGCTCATCGTCATTTGTTGGGGTTTTTTGTGGAAAATGAGAGAGAATTGACTAAAAAAATTATAAGAATAAATTTAACAGATAAAAACTGATAGGAATTGGATGAAAAGGCAAAAGAAAATTTTTTATCAACAATAACCATTTAAGGCAAAAAATTGAGTTGAAAACAAACAAGAAAGCTTAGAGCAAGGACAAACAAAAAGAAAAATCAATTTAGTAATCTCAAAAGAAAAAATTTCCGTTTAGTATTCTTTCAAAAAATCTAAAAATAGTTGGCCAATGTCCTAAAAGGAACAAAAAAGATTTTTAAAATCCGCAAAAAATTTGCGGATTTTTAATCAGCAAAATTTTTTGTGATTTTTAAGAATTCTAAACGACAGGGATATCTCAGAAATTCGTAAAGGAAATTGAAGAGGATTGAAACAAAATTAACGAAAAATAAACTGAAAATTTTCTCCAAAAAATTAAATATCTGAAGGTTTTAAGACGAACATAAGAACCTGAAAAATATATAAAAAATTTAATAAAAAAAATTTAAAAAATACCGGAAAATTATTTTTAGGAAAGAAAAGTTGCTTTCTCTCCAAAACAATATTTAAATCGGCGGCTTCTATTAGAGGTCGTAATTCATTTGAAGGCCTTGTCCAAGAACTGTCACACTCATCAAAAATTCTTTCTTCATCTCGACTTGTTACATTGTCTTTTATGATGATACAACCATTTTTAGTTAATCCTTTCTAAAAATAAAATTGAGGAATTGAAAGGAAAATTTGGAGGATATATTCCGAGTAAAATAAAAAGGAAATAAAACAGTTGGCAGGCAAAAGGACTCGAACCCCCATCGAAAATAAGTGTAGGCGGAGGTCTTAACCAATACACCACCGAGGCAGCTATCATGCTTTCTAAAAAAACTGCTATAAGCAGAAAAGGAATATGTGTTCAACGACTTACTCTATACTAGTGAACAGAAGAATTACCCCAAAATTCCCAAGAACCATAAAACAAACAAACCTTACATCTCCTCAGAAAATTGGTCAAATCATCATCCGATAATTGTCCAGTCACCCATTGTATCCAAATCAAATCATAATAATTTGGGCTTGGCTTGAAAGTATGAAGAGATTCGACAAATTTATTCTGTACGCGAGAATTCCCTTCAAAACCAATATATTTTTCCGACTGTTCAATAAACTAGAAAAGAGACATTTGAAAAATACAAAAATTAAAACAAAACCGTTTCAGCAAAATCAACCATATCAACAAAATTAAATTTTGGAAGAAGCAAATGTTTTGTTATACGTCCAATTCCACTTCCGCAGTCTAATGCGTGTTCAAATTTGGTTAAAAGTTGCTTTAAAAATAAAAAATATAAAACTGAATTAAAATGATAATGTAGAAGTAATCCACAATTTAATCTCAAATAATGGGGGGGGGGATAATATTGAGCCTGAGACCCATTTTTCTCCCCAAGTTTCCTCCCGTATATTTGCAGAATGGACAGACTTCTTCCTTCAATTTTCCTTACTTACATCCAAGAATGATACATATTAATTCCTTTCGATTGCTTGTAGGCAAAATACAGAAGGGCAATTGGGATGGAGAAAGGAAAAAGTCTGACCATTCTGAAGATATATAGGAAAAAACTTGGGAGGAAGAAATAGGGTCTGTCAGGTCCAATATTACGAGATATTTAATTACATTTTTTGACGACTATGAATTCAACTGAGGTGTCAAAAAATTAGGATGAAAATCGAAAAAATAATCAGCAAGGTGTCCCTTCTCTTCCTCAATACCCAAAAATTTCCTCAAAACTAATTATAAATTAAAACCTTTTTGATCAAATAATCCAATAATTGCTTCGAAGTATTTATATCAGTTGAATGCAACTGTTCAAAGCCACCAAGCATTCCATCCACATTGCTGGTTACTGAACTCCAATGCTTGTATGCCTTTTCGTAATCTACTTGATTCATAATTTAATCATTGTTCGATTAATTTCTTAAATAAAAAATAGAAAAATTAAAAAAGTTTTGCAAAATAATTTTTTATAAAAAAAATAAAGACGTTAAATTCGCATAAAATCATTTGCCAAAACCATATTTTGCCAATAAGGGTAAAAATATACATTTTGCCAACAGACTTCTAGGCTAAACGTGAATTTTTCGCCTTATTGGCAAAATATGGGGTTCTCTTTTGTCCTTCATAAAACATAGAAAAATAAAAAAAGGAGAGAAAAATAAAGAGTTAGATACAAGGATAGGAAAGTGAGAAAAAAAGACTACCATGCGCTCCCCATCTAATAATTTTAAAATAATATTGCTAAATAAATTCAGTCTCCTATACTACCCAACAATCAATAATTTAATAGTGGATAATATAGTAGTTATAATTTTTGGAAAGGGGGATTTTAATAATCCCCTGCATATTATAAAATTATTAAATAGGGCTTATTTATCTTTTTTCGTTGAAAAAAATTTTTAAACTAAAAAATGGACACATAAAAATATTTTTCCACGCAAAGGACTCGAACCCTCCTCAGAAAAAGCTGTAGTCAACAATACTAACCAATACACCACAATCGCACTTAAAGGTTTTCCAAATAAAATAACTATATGCTGAGGCTAAAACGTGTCACGACACTTGCAGATATGACATTTGCAGACCCGACAGTTGCAGACCCGACTTTTGCAGACCCGACATTTGCAGATCCCGACACTTGCAGATATGACACTTGCAGATCAGACATTTGCAGATCCGACTTTTGCAGATTAGACCCATTTCGCTCGCTTCTTTACCTTACCTATACACCTTGGAGTGTTTGCTGCTGCGGAGGAATCCTGGGATGCTCATCTCATCGATGATAGGAATAGGATCATTTACGAGCCCAGAACCCAGCGACCGTAGACTCCCCGCGAGGCGCGTGCCGCAAAACCCCGCGCGAAGCGCGGGGCTTGGAGTGTTTGCTGCTGCGGAGGAATCCTGGGATGCTCATCTCATCGATGATAGGAATAGGATCATTTACGAGCCCAGAACCCAGCGACCGTAGACTCCCCGCGAGGCGCGTGCCGCAAAACCGACGCTCCATAGGTCTACGTATGGAGCGACGCTCCATAGGTCTACGTTGAACATTTTGAACCTCCGGAAAAAAGAGAATCTGCGGAAAAAAGAGTGGTGCCGTTGGACTCAGCTCGTCGAGACGAATTGGTATGGGTCTTATATCAAAACCTTTTCACCGGTATACTATACTATATCCTTTGATTTTTTAAGATTATTAAATTTTTTCAAAAATTAATATCTGCAAAAGTCGGATCTGCAAATGTCTGATCTGCAAGTGTCATATCTGCAAGTGTCGGTATCTGCAAATGTCGATATGCAAAAGTCGTCTGCAAATGTCGGGTCTGCAAATGTCATATCTGCAAGTGTCGTATGACCGGCTAAAAATTCAACAGAAATAAAAATCAACTTATCCATTACAAAAAATCAGCCAACCAAAGAAAACAATCAGGATCAGAAAAAAAGGAACGAGTGCAATTTTAAAAATTATGCTAAAAAACCAAAAAATTTTTGCAAATTTCTATCCTCAATTTTTTTTTAAAAATATTATAGTATGTGGTAAAAACAAAAAAAATAAAAATACATTAAAATTAAATTTTTATATGTATAAAATTATCGAATATATCACAATAATCTCATCTCAATACATATATTTTCTTTTTTTAAAAACGTCTCAGAAATTTATTTTTTAGTTAAATTAAAAAAATGGAAATTTTAAAATTAAAAAATGGTTGGATTAAAAATTAAGAAGAAAAATAAAAATTGTGAAAAATAAGAAAACATTTTTTAAGTAAATTTAAGCACCAAACATGAAAAGAGAAAAAAATTACGGGAATACACAATTACGGGGGAAAAAGAATTTTTAAATAAAAAAATTAATAAAAACCAACTGGGAAAAAATAGATTTTACCAAAATTTTTAGTTAAGGAAGGAAAAATATACTAAATTCTGTGCTGGAATCTGCGCTGGAATGGATCCGGCCAGATTCTTCTAAAGTTTTCCGGACCGGATTAATCCAGAAATATCCAGTTTGGTTCTGGTTAGGAATAAGGAATCTGGATCAGACAGCGAAAACGACGATTTTTGTCACAACTAGTATGGGTCTACTCCAGAAAACACAAAAGGTCAAATGACCCTCTAAAGGTCAAATTCAACTATTTTGCGGATAAAGGGGGATTTGATTAATTCATTCTTACATTATTTTCCTTCCTTATAGCGCCAAATATTCTAATTAATCAAATTTTTAATTTAATTTAAATTCAATGGGAAATATAATTTTATGAAAGAATTTAAGACACAAGATTATGGAAAAAAGGAAGAAAAAAATTAAAATAAAAGGATATGTTCTAAAAAACAATAAAATTTGGTGGTACATAAACACGAAAAACTAGGAAAATAATAAATATATTTAAATTTAATTTATAGTCTTCTATAAAAAAAATAAATGCAGAAACATACGACCAATTTTTTTAGAAAATAAATAATTTTTGAATAGAAAAATTAAAAGGAAGAATAAAATAAAAAATATTAGAGAGACGTAGAAAGCACAGAGTTTGCAGCACGATTTATACAAACACTGGAAATAAATATTTTTTAAAAATATTTTTAAAAAAAGATTGGGATTTTTGTAGGAAGCACATAAAACAAATTTTCAATTCAAATAGTAGTTGTTTAATAGAATAGCTATTCCAAAAGCTAAAATCACAAAGAGTGTCTTAAAAAAATAAAATTTTGTTACGAAAAAAAATGTTTCTAGTATCTTGTAAGCAGGGCAGGGATACCCAAAACCCGGCCCAAGAAATTTTCGAAAGTACGCCCTGAACGCTACCTGATTTTTCTGCTCTTAATCCTCCTAACTGACCCTAAGCATGATCCGAAAGTTGAAAAAAAGACCCGACCTTTTTCTCATCACGTGACATCCCTAAAATAGGTCGTTGTCCATGAGAGGTTATTCTAATAAATAAGAGACTAACCCCCATAATTTCATTAATTTTTAATAACAACAAAATCCGGGCAAGGACAGTCACAAAATTAAACCCCTAATAACTTTAAAAATACCAAAACAATTAAGGCACAATCCTTCTCTGATGCCGTTTTTCTTATCCAACTACCAAATCGTTTTAATCTTTTGTACATTGTAACTTTAGTTTCCTTAGGATTTGGATAATGAATGGCTGCCTGTTGTTGCCGTCCACGTCCACTGCTAGTTGATGGACCTTGAAAAATTTTTTTGTAAGGGTGGTTATAAAAGGTAAGATATTGAAGAAATTCGCCTAAATCTACTAATCCCTCCAATCCCCCAATCTCTACTTTATCCCTACAAATCCAGAGATATACCTCCTCTATCCACTTATATCCCTCTTATCCAGTTAAATCCTTAATACCCACTTTATTCCTCCAAATCCTATGATATCACTCAAAATCCACTGATATCCCTTCGAGATCCTTCTTAAAGTTGAAATGGGATTAACTGTTAGGAGGCTTAAAAAAATTTCAAAATCAAAACCTGAAGAATTTTTTCCTCCATGAATCGCTCGTTTTTTGGGAGATTCATTAGGCGATTTTTGTGAAGAAAAAACAACAATAGAGGACGGGGCAGAAACACATTCATCTAACAAATGTCCATCATTATTGTTATCAAAAAATTGTTGAACGATAAATAAACGTGCTTGTCGAGGTTGTTGGTTGGTATTTGGAATTGAAAGGGTAAAACAAGTATTTGCCTAAAAAATTTTTATTTAAAATTATAATGAATTTTTTGTTGCAAATTTACCCCCTCATAAACAGTCTTCCATATTTCAACAACCGATTTTTCTTTTGCTGATGAAGCAACTTTGGGTGCAATCTGAAAAAAATTTTTTTAAAAAAACTTATATAAAATAGTCAAAAAATTTTTCTAACTTTGATTCCAAAATTTTTTTGTTAAAATTAAAAGTCGGCACGGAAAAACACCCGTACGGGAGTTTACAGGATCCCGTTCCGGAATCACGTGGTTTAAGCAACCAGCGGGATTACCTTCCTCCCCGTTCGAGCTTTTGAAATTCAAACCCGTTACGTGATCCCGGGAAAACGTTTTTGCCGATCTCTAGCTAAAATGTGTTTCCTTTTAAATATTTCAAACCTGAAGTCGATAAATAATTTGTGAATTTTGGCAATCATTGGCTGAAGAAGATCCTCCAGCATCTAACCGTTGAATATCTGCAGAAGAGGAATCCTTGCTTCGAGCCGCGATCCATTCAAAATTGAAAAGGTCATTAGAAAGTTCATAAACTGTTGGAGCCTTTAAAAAATTGAAGTTTAATTCCAAAATAAATTTAAAAATAAATTTTAAACTTGTTTAGGTGGAGCAGGAGGTTGTCTAGTTGTTTGAAATGAATAGCGGTTAGACCATGTACCAAGCATTGTTCCCTTTGAAAGGGCCGCACGGATTCGAAAATGATGCATTGTAAGTTCTCTTAATCCTTTAACTTTGGCAGTTCTCAAATCACCCTGAAAATAAGGAGGAAAATTTAGAAGAAAAAATTATCTCTACAAACCTCATATACAGGTGAATAAGTCCCATTTTCATTTTCTCTTTCCAAATAATAATAATAATTAATTAAAGAAGCATCTGAAAATGAAAAAAAAATTCAAAAAAATTTTTTTAGCTAAAAATCTGACCTCCAGGAACGTTCCATTTCAATTTTAAAGTATTTGCAGTAGCTTGAGACAAAAATAATTCTGGCGGTTCAGGAGGTTTTGCCATTGTTGAACATCTAACTGATTCACGGCAACTCTTTCCTATTGAATTTTCAGCTTGTAAACAAATTTCGTATTCAGTTTGAGTTTCAAGTGATTGAATTATTAAAAGGCGTTGAGAACCAGGAACAATCTGTTTCAAAAAAAAATAAATTTATTTTTAAAATAAGTTTTAGGCCCCACATCTAGAGGTCAATTCCAGAGTGGTCAATTGACCCTGTTAATCAAATCCAAATATCTAGGCGGATAAAGGGGACGCAAGGCAAAGAATACGTTCGCATGCTTACCTTTTGTCCTATCTGACAGTTGTTCAAAAGAATTTCCATCTTGTTCCTTAATCACCTTAACCCAACAAATTCATCTTAACCCACCCCCTCTACACCTCTCTTAATTCCCCAATGTCTTAATCCGCCCAAATATATGTAGTTGACCTTCAAGGTCATTGACCACTTGAGAGTTGATCTCTTGTGTTTATACCCAAATTTAAAAATACCTGTTGACTAACTAACTGTCGATGCTTTCCGGAAGAGTGTTCCAATGTTCGGAAAATTTTGTAGCAATTGAGATGGTAATAAGTTACTGGCATTCCATTATTGTTTGCTGGGTCAGTCCAGCTTATCTGTAGTTCTGATGTGCTCAGCGCCTAAAAATTTTCAAATTTTTTCTTTTTTAAAATTAAAAAAACCTCAGCCATAATATCTCTAGGAGCATCGGGTACACCAGGCGGACTAAAGTAAACAATCGGTTCCGATTTTGGTGATGCACCAGCCTCATTGTGAGCGCAAACCAAGAAAATAAAGCGACGAGCAAATTGAAGTTTTGGTGTTATAAATTTGGTATCTGACGTTGAACCAAGTAAATATTCTTCAGTTTGATTAATAATTTCCTTCAATCCTGCCTCATTTAAATCTTGTTTATCATCAGAACCAAGGGATCTATTAAAAATATAAATTCAGATTTTTTGCGGTCAACTTCGACCCTCAATGCCGGTTTCAAAAGTTGTAGGTCCCCGAAGACCAACAACTTTTGAAAGGGAATATGTATCAAGGGATTAAGGGGGATAAGTACCCAGTTCTGTATTTTAGAACCTCTGGTGCGGTATTGTATGCTCAGGGTTAGTGATTTCTATCACGCTCAATCATATCAAATCCATTGATATCCCCTTAATCCTTCCAAATCCCCTATATTCCCTAGGTCTCCAGGCCCAGGTCTTCAGGGGCGGATTCACATTTTTATTCAAAAATTATAAAAAAACAGACTTGTGTGCATGTATAGTATATTCAACAACAGGTGCTCCATTCAAATGAGCTGGTGATTCCCAACAAAGACTGATTGATTGACCAGCTTGTGTAGAATGTCCAAAACTATTACTAGCAGCAGAAGAAGAAGCAGTAGAAACCTTTTTAGACATTTTTTCAAAAGTCGCATCGTCATCATTTTCTGTTTGTGGGGTTGATTGAGGAATCTGTTCAACTCGCAATCCACGGGGAGCAGTTGGGGGACCGCAGAGAGTACAGGCAGAACCAACTTGAGACCATTCGCCCTGTGAATAAAATTAATTTAAGTACAAAAAATCAAAAAAACCTCAAATCTTCGCCCCTCAGTATCAAGAAGTACTGCTCGAACTCTAAATTGTAAGTGTTCAACAGGCCGGAGTCCTTCCAATTTGTATTCAGTGTCAGAACCAGCATAATAAATTTTTGGATGTTGACGATCAACACGTTGTAATTCAAACATTGGTGCTGCAACAGAGGATCCTCCGCCAGTTTTTGGACTGTTTGGAGTTTGCTAAAATTGAAGAATAAAGGAGAAACTTCAAAAATCTCACATTTATTCCCCAAGTAATTTTGGCAGTTTCACTAGTAATTGCTAAAAATTTCGGTGCAGAACACGAGGGAGGTTTGAGTTCAGGTTGTTGCTGTTGAGTCTTTACTAGTTTTTGTTGAATTGGAGCTTCAATTTCTTCAAGCGATTGTTGCTAAAATTTTAAAAATTGGAAAAAAATAGTTGAAAATATAGGTAAAGAAATACGGGCCCCTTGTGTGTTTACGTATCCCAATATGTCCGTCCCAATAGCCTGGCCCCCCAAAAATATTTTAAAAAACCTGTTGCTGCTCCTTTTGTTGTTGCTGTTGTTGTGATACTGATCCATTCTTTTGCTGTTGTTTTTTAGTGTAAATATTACCGCCACTTGATCTTTTTTGTGGTTGCTGTTGTTGCTGTTGAACAACACCTCCCGCTCCTTTTGGTCGATATTGTTGCTGTTGAGACGTTGATTTTTGAGACTCCATTGATCCCTGCGATTTCTGCTGTTGATTTTCATTGTCAAAAGAACCTATGCTAGTCCTTTGCTGTTGCTGGGGAGGTTGAGTTGTTGTTGGTTGAATTACTCTTTCTGTCCTTTCAAATTGTTGTTGTTCATGATGACGAGTTTCTTTTAATTGTTGTGCTGGCTGTTGTGGTTCATTATGCAAGCGAGTTCGTACAGCAACCAAATCTGAATACATATGTTGTTCTCCATTTGCTGTACTAACCGATAAACGGAACCGATACTCGCGATTACTAAAAAAGAGAAAAATTTCAATTAAAATAATGATTTTTTCAAACCTTTGAAGTCCAGTAACATTAGCAAATGTTCCAGAATTTGCATAAAATTCAACTGGGATTGGTGTAAAATGATGTGGACCACGTCCAGAAAAATCAGAAACTTCTAACTGAAAAGGGGAAAAGGAATTTTTTATAGTTTGATATTTTCAAATCGCGGGCCCTGTATCCGGGCTAAACCCTAAAAAATCGGATTTTATTAAAATAAACGGTTTTCAGGGCCCGGAAACTCCAGTACCTGCCCCGGGTCCGACTCTAATTTTTAAATAAATAATAAATATTAACCGTTATATTCAAGTAGTCAAGGCATGGTTGTAATTCATTCCAAGAAAGCTTAACATCCTTAGACGTTACAGAAAGAATTGTTGGGGCTGGCGGTTTTGGCAAGGTTAAATGCTGTTGTGGTTGCTGCTGTTGTTGAACAGACGAACAAGGGGAGCTAGCTAATGAACCTTTGCTTCCAAACAAATGTTGCGGATTTTGGTGCTGATTGTGATGTAATGAAGTACTTCCAGGACCTCCAACACCGCTAACGTTGGGACGATGTTCTCTTTCAGGATAAACATTTAATTGTGGGGACCAATCAGAATGGCCAATTTCATTTCGACAACCAACGCGAAAACGATAAAAAGAACCATGCTCTAAGCCTCCAACAAGTGCTTGATCATGAGGGCCTTCATAAACTGTGTCGAAGGAAGCAGATTTTCCCTTGAAAGAAAATTTTTTTAAATTAAAAGAATTTAAAGAAACCTTGGTCATTTGAAGACAATAAGCAATTATTGGACTCCCATTACAATTTGGAGTTCTCCAATGCAACGAAACAGAATTTTGTTGACGTCCCATCAACCTTGGAAGTGGAGGCGCATCAGGACGTGAACAAAGGGTACGGAAAGTAGTATACGCTGAAGGATGACCAACAATACAATGGCCAGGTAAATCAGCACGTATACAAATCTTAAAATTAAAAAATAAAAAAAAATTTCAGAAAAAAATTTAAAAAAAACCATGTAATCAGTTGCAGGTCGAAGTCTTTGTAAATGTAACACATTTCCACTATTTGCATCAGTTTTATAACAAATACTAGTAGAAGCATTTTGTTCATATAAAATTAGTCGATATGCAAATTCTGATTGATTAATTTCAGGAAAGCCGGGTAGAGAGGCAGCAGCTTCTGAAGTATCCAATTCTTGCCAAACTACATCGGCATCACGATCACCAACTTGAAAATTTTTTTAAATAATGCTTGACTCTAAAGTGAAATCTAGGGAAAACTAAGTGAACCATAAGGCTAACTATAAAATCAAAGCTGATTATAAAATCCTCTGGCTACGGCAGGTCAATTAAATACATTTAATCCCTATTGCTCTCAGTGCCTCTGGCAGACACACATCTACTCATCATTCGTAAATAAGACGGGTCTCCTATCTGACTATAATAAAAGAAAAAAATTAATAAGAAACCTCTCGTCACAATTGGCGGTTGTAGGGAGCTCATCGAATCACGCAAACGCTCCTTTTCTTCATCTTCAAAAGTAGACGGAGCCATACCTGGAGCAGTCGGGGTTGGACGCTGAATAAATTGTCCTCCTTCTGCTACTTCACCAATGGGTATGGGTACAATTGGAGTGACAAATTGTTGTGGAAGTGGCTGAGCCTGTGGTTGAATATGCTCAAAATGTTGCTCCAAAAGCATTGGCTGCTGTATCTGTCCATATTGTGGCACGTTTGTGGCAATCCCTAATGGAGCTGTTGAAGGAGAATGTGCTGCACTTAAAAGCTGAGGAGGGGGAGGTTGATTATGTGCTGCAGCAATTATTGGATCCATATAATAAGTAGGAGGCTGCAAAAAATATTTTCACCAAGGATACTTAATTTTATAAAAACACCAGTAAAAATAAAAGGGTTCGACACTGGGCGAACTCCGGTCGTTGAACCTGGACCTGGGCTCGGAGGCGAGTCCAGGACCGGGTTTCCCGGGCCCGATAGTATGGAAACCTGGTATTTTGATAAATCAGAGTTTTCGGGAGTTTCGGGATTTAACCGAAAAAATTCGGCCCGAGTCAGTCTGAAAAAGCTCGAATACCGACCAGCGTCAGTTTAAAAATTAAAACTTCAAAAAATACCATATTATGATTTGCACGCCGTCCAAATTGTTGGTGAGATTGGAAACCTCCACTTCCACGAGGACTCCATTTGCTAAGAGGATTTGGATGTTGATGATGATGTCCTCCTCCATAACTACCACCACCAATTCCACTGCCTCCGGATGGAGTTCCAGCACCTTCTATATTGGAATGAGAAAATTGTTGTTGTTGTTGCTGTGAGAGATTGACGGAATGTTGTTGTTGCTGTGAATGGTCATAAGGAAGAGCAGCATAATGCTGTTGGTGAGATGGATGATTATATCTATTATGATGAGAATGTTGTTGTTGTTGAACATGCTATTTTTTAAAATTTAATTTAAATTTTTAATGTAAAATTAGGGTTCTTTTCGATTACGTTCACAAAGTCGGAAATTTTTTATTCGAAAGTCTCATCTTTATTTAAAAATATTTCGGAGATTACAAACACATTTTCAAGGATTGTCCGAAATATGTAACCCCTTTGAATAAGAAATAAAGTCACAGGCTGCGAAAAAAGTCCGAGTCTCATGTCAGATAACCCGTGACAGCCCTGCTGTAGTTAAAAAGATGTGGACTTCAGGAACATAATCGAAAAGAGCCTTAAAATAGTGGTAGAAAAATAGAAGCTCAAAAAACCTGTTGCATATCTGGCGGAGAATTAGACGATGAAGGAGAAGACCTATATCGTAAAGACGGAGTAACACATTTTTGAGGACTTGGACTTGAACGCTGCCTCTGTTGTTGTTGCAAATGTTGCTGCTGGGGTTGAAGCGAATTCTTTAAAAGACGAAAGATACTACTTCTCAAAGTTTAAAAAACCTGTGAATGTCGCTGATGGATTTGCGGCTGTCCTGGCCCCATTACTTGAGGCGGTGGCATTTCTTGCGACATGATGATATGTGCAAGATTTCCTTGACTATCCAACAATTGTTGAACAACGTGACCATGAGGCACGTTCATCGGAATCGCCGTTGGAGGCATTGAATTGGAGACCATTCTAATTGTGGCAGGACCATGAATAAGCTGAATTTCGTTTCCAACAGCAAGAGAGATAGAATCGCCCGGATGAATGTGAACCTTTAAGAAGAGAAATAAGATAATTTTGTGGGAAGGTTTCAGGCAAAAGAACGATTAAACCTGGGGGACCCACAAAAACTTATAGAAAAAAAGTTAAAAAAAACGAACAAAAAGATCGTGTCCTCCATTTATTGCTGCAGCAATCTCTGGTGGAATTCCAGGCAAAAGAACGCTGTTGTTGTTATTATTATTTTCTGCCGAACGAGATGATAACGGTCCATTGGTTATATGTTCTTGAGAATTAATGTTGTTTTGTTGTTGCTGTTCTTGATGGTTTGTGATTCCTCCAGCACCACCAGCACTTCCTCCTGAACCTACGTCCTGCGCATCATTTTGAAGACGTTCTCCATTAGAGTTATCAGTTCCCACTTCATTTTGCTTGTTTTTCTGTATACTATCAGCTTCATCAATTTTGCATTGATTTTCAGTTTCAACTCCTTGAAAATTGTTTAGTAAAATTGAAAGATTACATCAGTAGGGTTGTCAGTTTTTGGAAAATCGACGGTCCCGAAACAAAATTTTAGCGGTGACCCCATTTTAGCCCCTCATGAAATCGACCCCAGGGCTACGCCCTTGCCCGAAACTGAATCGTCCTAAAATCATTTCCGCACTGACAACCCAAAACAGATCTTATTGTTAGAAAAATCATTACCGAAACCTGGAGGAGGGGAGCATCTTTGCTGCTGCTGAGATTTTTGTTGTTCACCTTCTTGCTGTGATCCTCCTCTTCCTTCTCCTTCAGTAGTAGCAGCACAAGAAACAGGTAATGATACAGACGATGTTAAAGAACCAGCAGGAGAAGAGGAAACATGCTGTCCAACTGTTGAAGGTTCGTTGTTATTTTGTTGTAATCCTACAACAACAGGCGGAGCAGAAGCGGATGGCTCAAGCGTTACATGATAACCTGCAGTTACTGCTGCTGCACCGACAGAGGCTAATGCGGCGTTTTCACCTTAAAAATGATAATTTGATAAAAATCGGCAAATATCAGGGGTGTGCCGAAACTAATTTGAGAAAGCGAAACACGAAAGGCGAAACACGAAACCGGCCAAATTTGGCGAAAAACGAAATTCGAAACGGCACACCCCCAATACATATTATAAAAACAAACATGTCATAGTGTAGAAGGCGCATCCCATGCCATGAGGGGAATTGTATTGAAGATGTTGCTGTTCTGCAGCAGGCGTTCTCCGTTGAAGAACATCACCAAGAGGCGGGGGAGCATTAGCACAGTAGAGAGGCGGAGCACCAAGCGGTTGTCCGATAACAGGGTTTGGGCCTAAATTTCCATTCTGCATTGCAACGGCCGCAGCAGCAGCGGCAGCTTGCATCGCATCTAAAATTTAGGGAAATGAGAAAATTTTTTTAAATTTAAAAACAAACTAGTCAAACTCATTTGTGCCATAGCATTATGCGAAGGATGATGCGAATTTTGATTCGTCTGAGGGATATGTTGTTGAACAAGATGAAGAGGAGGAGGAGGTGGTGGTTGTTGACCATTTGATGGAGGAGCTGTCACTGTCGGAATGAAGGCACCAAATTGTTGTTGATGGGGAGATTGCTGGTGATGAGGATGAAAATTTCCTCCACTTACAGCAAACGCATTTGGAGGTCCAGCAGCAGCAGGAGAAGGAAAAATAATCTGTTGTTGTTGGGATTGATGATATGGATGTATTGGTGTTTGATGTTGATTATAATGTTGCTGCTGGTGTTGTTGTTGTTGCACCAATGTAGGGATTGAAGAAACCGGAGAGATTGTAGTGGTTGACTGCTGCGAAGATATCATGGATTGGGTCAATGTTGCAGAGGCGACCAAAGAACGGTGAGTTGTAGCCACAGCAGCGTTGTTTTGGCCAGAATTTGGGTTACCTTTCAATTCATGAACTACAGCCATAGCAGCACCAGGACTAGAAATTGGGACGCAACTGTCTTGCGATTCATGTGAGTTACTATCAGCAGCCATGGAATTGTTGGAGGATGCTGAACAAGAGCCGGATAAGCCTACAAAAATATCAAAAATAAATTTAAAAAATCTATCAAAATCTTTACCCTTAACAGGCGTTCCCATACCACCCAATCCAGAACTTGAACCACAATCAGAAGAATCATGTTGATGATTGTGTTGAGGGACACCTAAAAAAATCAATAGAATTCTTAAAATTTAATTAGGTAGGTGTGAAAAAAACTAAAACGACGTAATGCCAAGCGATATAATGGCACACGACGAAATGCCAGACAGACATAATGCCAAACGACATAATGCCAAATAACGTAATGCCAACCGGCCATAATACCATACGTCGTTTTGTCAAACCTCCAAAAGTCAGACACCTAAAAAGCCGACAAATTCTCAAACCTCAGAGTTTGTCATTTTGAGGACTTTTAGAAGTTTGGCTTTTCGACATTTTAGTATTAGTTTAGTGCCCGCTATAAATCTTACCATTTTGTTGAATATACTGTTGATGATGATGATTGTTTGCATATGGAGGCGTCCCTGGCTTATGATGTTGTTGTCTATGATCAAAAGCGCAGGAGGCTCTTCTTAGAGGGACAGACGCTGCAATGCTAGATTCTACCGAATGTGAACGATCAAACTGAAAAAATGGTGTTGTTTGGAAGCTTAGAAAGGAAAAAAGTGAACAGCCCAAACCGGCGCGCGGCCATAACGGCGCAAAGCCATAACTTGCTGGAAAATTTCTAGCCCTTATCAATTTTGAAATCAATCTCTTTAGCTCGATGAGTGGAGTCGTTTAATACTAAATTTGGTAAGATTCAGAAATCTTGAGGCAAGTTATGGCTTTGCGCCATCATGGCCGCGCGCCGTTTTGGGCGTGCTCTAGGAAAAAATTACCTCAACAGTTCTCGACTGACTCAAAACATTTCTGTCATTTGTTGCTGCTTGGTTGGTTGGCAACAACTTTTTTCTATTTTTAATATTACAATTGCTGTTTGGAGTTGCAATATTGGTTGTTTTATTTGACAAATCCCCAGAAGAATTAGTGATAGCGACAGAAGAGGGGGAAGGAGAAGCAGTAGATATCATTCTGAAAAAAGACAAAATTAATGAAAAAAATTTTTAAACAGCAGGTTCTATCTACCAGTAGTTGGAAGCTCGTACCAAAATTCGTACTCGTACATGCGTACGAAGTACGAGCAAAAAATGGGCAGGTACGAGGAAGAGTCCCTCGAAACCCGACGAATTTTTAGGCGAAACCCCCGAACCCCTTCTATGCCGGCAAACCCCGATCTCCGACGATCCCGTCCCCGAAGGCCCGGGGTGCCACCCTATTTCAAAGATAGAACATTAAACAAGGAAGCCCTGACTGCCAGACTGTCATTTTAAAAATGCCGAGAGGTTTGCAAAATTAAATAAACCCCACTTGTGCATAAAATAAAAGAATAAATTTAATTTAAAAAAACACCTGTCCAAGTTTTCTGTTTTAAGATTTCTAGTTCAGTCGAATACCAAAATAGGAAAGCAAATTGTGTTATTTAAACAAAAATAGCGATAGACAACCAAAAATTAGTTAAAATTTTCTATTTAAAAATTATTTTGGCGTTGTTTTGGCGTTCTGTTGTTTTGTGGTTGTTGGCAAAAGAAGAAAATTTAAATAATAAATTTTTACAGAAAACATACAATAAAGATTTAGATTAATTTTTAATTAAATTTAGCGCAATTGGCGAACGCCAGTAGAGAGAATTTTTTAAAAAATTTAGAGTGTGTGTAGAGTTATTTGTTGTTGTTCGCCAAACTTTTTGCGGCGCTAACACAAAAAGTGATTTTAATCTAAAAAAATTGAAAAAAAATTTATTTTTTTAACAGATTTAATTATAACAGGGAAAATTAAAAATGAAAATAGAAAAAGGAAAAACGCGGTCAATGATTAAAAATTAAACCGGAACAAAAAAATAGATTGAAAAAATAAAATCAGATGGTGGGTTGAATAGAAATATGTAAATAATTATTTGAGGGAGGCAAGATTGCATTTCCGGGGTCCCGTAATTGGATTGAGTTAAAAAAAGATCGAACGGGGGGGGGGGATCCTGCGGGATTAATCTAATAAACCCCGGAATTACAGTAATCCTGTTCGTCGTTTAAAACACGAAATTTCGGAGCGGAACCCCTTCCATGCCGATCTCTAGTAATTAAATTATTTGTTGAAAAACCAAATGGTCAAAAAATCAAATAGCTGTTTTGATGCGGCCGTTAAGTGCGCGGCTAAAAAGGGCGCGAGTTGTTAGGATGTTGGGGGTCGTTTTGGCACGAGTGAAAATTTAAATCTTTTTATTCCAAATATGGAGTTATCCCCCTCAAGATGTTCCAAAAACGATTAAATTTGTCCCAATTAAAGGGAGCTTGTCAACAAGAGGAGGAACAAAAACAAATGAGAAAACGAATGGAGGGAAATTTTAATTAGTAAAAAATAACGCAAAAATTAGTTAAAAATAACGCGAAATTCAACAAAAATAAAAAATGTGTTCCCAGTTAAAAATTAAAAAAAATATTTTTTTAGTTTAATAATTTTTTAAACAGAAATTATTCAAAAAAAGTATACACAGAATAAATTAAATTTTTTTTTAAAAAAATGTTTTACTTTTTTTTTCAATTCTATTTTTGCAATTCAATTTAGAAACACACCAATTTCCTATTATGGTTAAAATTTCCTTTTTTGAGAGAAAAAAGATATTACTTTTTTTATATAAGGGTGAAAACTCTTGCGGACTTAAATTTGCGGTTTAAATATAGAATAAACAAAAAAAAGAAAATATGACTAGACAATGGTATTGGGGGTAAGGTTGGCGGATAGTTGGAAATCCTCGGATATCCGGATCCGGTATCCGAACTGAAAATTCCGGATATCCGGATTCGGATCCAATACCCGAACCGAAATTTACGGATATCCGTTTCCGGTATCTGAACCGAAGATTTCCGGATATCCGGCCTTTTTCGGATCCTGATATATTTGGATCCCCCAACCTTAATTAGGGGTGCCGGTTTGCCTTTTTTGGCATTGCGCCACTTAGTCTTTCGCTTTATAAATTGATTTTCGCGTTTTCGCATTTTGTCTTTAGTCTTTTAAATTACTTTCGACTTTCCCTTTTCAAAATCAGTTTCGGCACACCACTGCTAAACATGACGCCATTGCCGCTTATCCCAATAGGTTTCAGTTTTGTCCGCAAACAACGTCCGCAAATGTCAAAATTAAGCTCTCAGCGTGAGCACTTAAAATCTTTTCCGATTAAAAAAGGAAATGAGAAAAACCACCCTTTTTATTTAATTCATCCCTAAAAATAGAAAAAAAGGTTAAAGACGGATTTGAGCATGAGAAAAAGTAATATGCTTCTAAAAATAAAATTAAAAATGGAAAGAATTAAAAATATATAAAGTACAAAAAATAGAAAAAAATATGCATTAAAGGTCATGGTTATTTTTAGTGGCAAATCGGAAGGAAGGAAAGGAAAAAGCTACTGTCGTAGTCTGGTGATTAACCAGCTCTAAATGGGTACTAGTGCAGTTTCCCACCCATAGGTACTTAACTATGACCATAGGTTCCAGCTCTCATGTACCTAGCTCTGCATGGAACCAATGGTCCGGTTATGGTCTTTGGGCCCTTTATTGAGTTAAGGAATCTGGTGCGAATAAAGCGGACCTGATGAAATAGAGCCTTTATGTGGGGAAACGGCATTAGTGCCCCCTCCATGAACTTTGCGGCGTTTTACGCAAATTTTGATACAATTTGTGCTTCAACAGCTTACAAACTGAAAAATCACTAAAAGGATCCGCAACTCAAAATTAAAATTAAAAAAAAACTTTTTAATCGAAAGTTGCCAAAAATGATTAAAAAAAGGTGTCTCATAGGTTCAAAGACTAAAATTTCCACTTTCAAAAAAAACTGACGATATTAAAGGAAGCTTATTTTGTCGTGTATAAAGGTTGTAATGACGACAAGTATGTGTTAAAAGGAATGAGCAAAAACTAAGCTTTAGGCCAAAAAAGGCGCGGGCGGGGAGAGAGTAATGCCACAAGCTTTAAATAGGAGAGGAAAAAAATAAAAAAAAATTGGGTGTAAAGGGAATTCGAGAAAATAAATAGAAAAATATATAGGGAGTAAAAAAAATAAAGGGGATAAGGCCAGCAACACAAAAAGCTTCCATTACAACATCACGTCATTCGTCCATTTAAGAGCAAAAAAATAATAACAACAAATAAGGAACGTTCAAACAAAAACCTTTTTGTTGTTAAGGTTGATACGAAGCAATTAACAAAATGAAAAACAAAAAAATGGAAGGGTAAAAAGGAAACAAAAAAATGGAAGGGTAAAAAGGAGAAAGAAAATAAAAATTAAAAAAAATGCGGACAAATCAGTTTTGCGGACAAATTAGTTTTGCGGACAAATTCAATCTCGAGACCATATCTTGGGCCATAACTTTTTTGATTCTTAACCGATTTGAATAAATATTATATCAATCGAAAGCTCTGGATTTGGAGATTATTTCATCTAGCAGGATTGAATTGATCAGATCATTCTATAAAAAGTTATAGCTGAATAAAGATAAAAAATCACGATTGCGCGCAGATATACCGACGTAACTTCTAGTAGAATGATTTGATCAAATTAATCCTGTTAAATATAATATTCCTCACATTCAGAGCTCCCGATTGTTATAAGAAATATTTAAATCAGTTAAGTGTCAAAAAAGTTATGGCCCAAAATATGGCGTCAAGACTGAATCGTCACCTACACTAATCCGATACTTTTTTAAAAAATTCGCAAAAATTCTGTGCCTGCTAAAAAAATATGGGCCATGTTTTGATATTTAGTTAATGCTCTAACAAACATTAAAATGATCACAAACCAAAAATATTATTTAAAAAACATAACAAAAAGATTAAAAACGCAAAATGCAAAGTAGTTTGTTTGTAAAGAGGACATGTTTCAAACAACAAAATTTGAAAAAAATTTTTTTTAGAGGTTTCTGTTAATGGAAAAATAAACAAAATAAATAGAATTTAAATTAAAAAAAGTGCAAAAAAATTTAAAAAATTAAAAAAAATAGTAAACAAGAATAAAAATGACTAAAGAATGAACAAGAATAATTTATAAAGCAGCTACCCGCTAATCTTATTAATTTTTTCTTTTCATTTCTCACTCGTCAAAAAAAGCATATAAAAATAATTTGTGTATAAAAATAAAATACAATTTCCGCCGGATAAATTATTACCTAATATGTAATTTTACTTCATTAAAAAAAGAAGCAAATATTTTTGCGTAAAATGACGTTATCCCCAGTCCTGTAATAGAGGAGGGATCTAATAATGAGTCTTATAATAAAGACACCCCCCTCCCCCCGTAGCATAGAGGGGTGGTAGGGGTGGCACATATAGAGGGGTGGTATGTGGTAGGGGTGGTATAAAGGGGTGGCATAAGGGTGGTCTCTAATAGAGAAAGTTCAATAATAAAGCCCGATACTAATAAAGAGTAACCCTGATAATAAGGCACATGGGCCTTTATTAGGGGGCTAATAGGGTACCGTATTATCTCTATTAGAATGCCCCCTTCCATTTGAATGCCCCCCTCTAATAGAATGCCCCTCTAGCGGAAGATCGAAAAATACAATGCCCCCCTCCATTTGAATGCCCCCCTCTAATAGAATGCCCCCCCCTTTTTTACTGAAATTTTTCTAAATAAAAAAAGATATTACTATTTATATTTAAAACCTTTACTACATATTCACTTTTAATTATTTTTCTTGCCATTTTTTGAACTATTATTTAAACTAGTGTGTGTTAGGCAAATGGATTTTTCCGGTACCGGTACCGGACGAGTACCGAAAATTCCAAAATCTGACCGGTACGGTTCCGGTACTGGTAGTATCGAAAAGTACCGGTACCGGTCAGTACCGGTGAAAAATTTCCGGTACTACCGCGGTACTCCGGTACTAACGAAAAATGTTATAATATCCAAAAATATCTATGTTTAAGCATTGGTTTCACTGAAGTTAACGGATATAATTGTATTTTAAGGATATAGGGGATATCAGTAGAATCGAAGGGATATCGGGTGAGTTGTATGATATAGAGGATATCGAGTGTTCATGAAGGGTTATTGGGCAGGGGTGTGCCGAAACGGATTTTAAAAAGTGACACGCGAAATGCGAAAAGCGAAAGTCCAGCTTAATAAAAATTTTTTAGAATGTTCTAACAATAAATCGGTTTGGTCTATTTTCGTTAATTTATTCAAAAATTAAGGAGGATTCGGAAAGACTAAAAGGATATAAGAGAATTTGGATGGATTATGTGGGATCTGATGGGATTAAATAGTATATCGGGGACATAAAGTGAAAACTATTTAGTATTATTTCATCTTTTTTCAGCGCCGCAGGCGGAAATTTATAAAATTTTAGAATTTTGTGATAAAAATTTTTTCAAACTTTAAAAAATTTACTCATCGAAAAATACAATGCCCCCCTCCATTTGAATGCCCCCCTCTAATAGAATGCCCCTTTGGAAGGTGATTGAAAAATAGAATGCCCGGGCATTCTATTAGAGATAATACGGTATTTTCTCTAACAATCCCATTTCAACAAGTACGCAAATTAGAGGGAGATTCCGGACTCTCCCCGTCCCAAAAATTCTATAAGTAGGTGGGTCCTACAACTTTTTACTGTTTAGGATGTTCTGTTAAAAAAGTATATGAAAAAGTTAATAGAAAAAATTAGAAGGGAAGCAACAAAATGCAGAGAAAACATACAAGGTACACATACTTACTCATTTTCTCGCTTCTTTAAGTATCTAGAAAGCCCAGAAAATCAACAGAAGTTATCTATTGTTACACGGTTCAGTGCTACAGCGGTACTATAGGTAAATCGATAGTACCGGTACCGGACCCGCACTGGAAATTATGGAGTTTTCGGTTCCGTTCAGAAGCGGTAGAGAAGAATCCATTTGCTGACCACTACACTAAACCTAATAGAACCCAAGATTAACTACAATATCTTGTTTTTAGGGAGATTCCGGACTCTCCCCGTCCCAAAAATTTTATAAGTAGTTAGTGAGACCAAGTTGTCGCAGATTAAACGGTTCTGTTAAAAAATTATATGCGAATGTTAATATAAAAAATTAGAAGGGAAGCAAACAAATGCAGAGAAAACATAGGAAAAGATATAGTCACTCGTGTTTTCGTTTCCTTAAGTATATTCAGGAAGGTCCAGAAAATCAACAAAAATTATGAGCGTTAAAGTAGTGGGTTTGGAACGGTTGGGTATTACTGCAGTACTGTCAGAAGCTCGGGTATCAAACCGGTATCGATGAGATTTTAGAAACTTTGGTAGCAAATGGTACCGAGAGTCGGTTAGAATAAATAGACGAATGTGCGGGAAACCGAAAATAGATCAGAAATTATAAATCAGAATTTCGATGACCGTATACAGGACCGAAAAATCCATTTTCCGACACTAAACTAAATTTCTATCTTTAAGGGAGATTCCGGACTCTCCCCGTCCCAAAAATTTAATACCACAAAGTGGTAAGACCGTCCCTGGTCGTTATTCTCAAGCTATTCTCACAAAAATATATTAAAAATAAAAAATAAAATAGTTAATGGGAAGTAAAAGAAGATAGAGATGGTGACAGCGCTTTTTCTCTAAATACTGTGTTCCCTAGCAAATACATATGTTTTTAAAATCAAAAAGATCAACCTTAAATTGAGATTAATAAAGTAAATTTTAATAATTCATGAGATGATAAAAAATACGCGATGATGCCCCCGGGATTAGGACAACGCATAAGTGACGAGGATCGGAGGGTTACCCGATAACCGAAATCTGGGCTATTTTAGATCCGAAACTCGATCCAAGAAAATTTTTTCCAGTCAGTTTGCCAACCCCTTTAAGTGCCTGCGAGTAGGTTGGCATATCCCGGTAAATATTCGGATATCCGGATCCGTCAACCCTACATGTGAGGAACTATAACCAAAAATCGACTAAGCAAACACATAGCAAAAAATTGAATTTTGTTAAAATTATTTTGCCAAATGAACGTGCGAAATAGAAAAAAAGGAATGCTTTTTCATGTGAAACAGAATAGTATATAATATTCGTATAAAAAGTTTTTTTGACGTTAAGCTGCTGTTCGCACATTTATATTTATTTTGTGTTAATTTATTCATTAATTTTCTTTTCTTTCACATCATTTCCCTGTTTTATTAATGAGGGAAATTTATTCAGATAAAGTATAAAATACGGTAGAGTTTTGAATAAATAATTTATTCTAATTTTTGAATAAATATATAAGGAGTAAATTCAAGTTTAAAGGTCGAGGTCTCACTGAAGCAGTGGCCCTCCTCATTATCCAGTCTGGTTTCGGGTCTCGGCGGTATCGGTCTCGGAACCTTGGTTTCGGTCTCATCGAATCGGTCTTGGAATCTCGGTCTCGGTCTCGAGTCAAAAATTTTCCCCTCGACTTCGGTCTCGGCTTTATTCGGTAATCCGCAGTCTCGGGTTTTTTTCAAAAAACCTCGATCTTGCGTTAGTAAAGGTCAAAATGAAAATATCGATTTAAAAAATTCTGCAGAAAATTCTGATTTTATCTCCTCACTTATTAGTTAAAATCTATAAAGCTTGTCACCATCCTGCCCTAAAAACTACGTGAATAAAGAGTCAACCAAGCAAAGCGCTAACACAAAACTTTTGTCACAATCCTGCCCTAAAAACTACGTGAATAAAGTCAACCAAGCAAAGCGCTCACATAAGACTTTTTTTCTTTTTGTTTATTTGTGAAGCGTAAAAGGCGGGAGGAGGAGGGATAGATGTATGTGTAACAAAAAACCTACTATAAATTGAAAGCCGCTGTTTAATCGAATTTTTAAAAAGGGAGCCTTAATGACGAAAAAAACTTCTGACGAGACTGATCTCTGACGAAACAACCCTCTGACGAAACTGTTCTCTGACGAAAAAGGCCTCTAACGAAACTGATTCTGACGAAAATGTCCTCTGACGAAACTAACCTCTGACGAGACTACCGGACACGGATAATAAGGTGGCTTTATTAGGGGGGCTAATATGGTATTTTGTTGATCAATCCCATTACTATAACTACGTAAAATAGAGGGAGATTCCGGACTCTCCCCGTCCCAAAAATTCTAAGTAGGTGGGTCCTACAACTTTTTACTGTTTAAAATGTTCTGTTAAAAAATTATATGAGAATGTTAATGAAAAAATTAGAAGGGAAGCAACAAAATGCAGAGAAACATACAAGATACACAGTTACTTATTTTCTAGCTTCTTTAAGTATATCTATAAAGCCCAGAAAATCAACAAAAATGAATTATTGCCATTCGGTTATGTACTACAGCATTTGCTGACTACATACACTAAACCTAATAGTACCCAAGCCTAACTCCAATACATGTTTAGGGAGATTCCGGACTCTCCCCGTCCCAAAAATTTTATAAGTAGTTAGTGAGACCAAGTTGTCGCAGATTAAACTGTTCTGTTAAAAATTATATGTGAATGTTAAAATAAAAAATTAGAAGGAAAGCAAACAAATGCAGAGAAAACAAGCAAAAGATATACTCCCTCGTATTTTCGTGTCTTTAAGTATATCCAGGAAAACCAAGAAAATCAACAAAAAATTATTAGCGTTAAAGTAGTGGGTTTGGAACGGCTGGGTACTACTTCAGTACTGTCGGTAGCTGACATCTGTATCAGACCGGTATCAATGAGATTTTGGAATTTCTGGTACAAATGGTACCGAGGGTCGGTTAAAATAAAAGAAGGTGCAGGAAACCGGAAATAGACCAAAAAATCATAAATCAGAATTTCGACCGGCCCTGAGCTGGACTGTTCGGTATTACCAGTATCATTACCGAATAAATAGATTTTCCTAAACTAAAAAACCACTCAAAACTAAATTCGATACATTTAAGGGAGATTCCGGACTCTCCCCGTCCCAAAAATTTAATACCACATAAGTGGTAAGACCGTCCCTGGTCGTTATTCTCAAGCTATTCTCACAAAAATAAATTAAAAATATAAAATAAAATAGTTAATGGGAAGTAAAAGAAGATAGAGATAGTGACAGCGCCCTTTTTCCTAAATACTGTGTTCCCTAGCAAATATGTTTTTAACATCCAAAAGATCAACTTTAAGTGAGATTAATAAAGTAAATTTTAAAATACATGAGATGATAAGAAAATACGATACGATGCCCCTGGGATTGAGACACCGCGTAGGTGACGAGGACCAGAAGGTTACCCGATAACCGAAATATGGACTATTTTAGACCCGAAACTCGATCCAAGAAAAATTTAAAACGACCCAACTTCTTTCTCAATCGCTCCATCCTTCCACAAGTGACAAAGCTTTACCAGCCCCAGTCAGCTTTGCCAACCCCGTAATGCCTGTGAGTAGGATTGGCCTATGAGTTGGATGAGTAGGATCCCGGGAAATATTCGGATATCCGGATCCGTCAACCCTACATGTGAGGAACTATTTATAACCAAAAATCGACTAAGCAAACATACATATAGCAAAAAATTGAATTTTGTTAAAATTATTTTGCCAAATGAACGTGCGAAAAAAAGAATGCTTTTTCATGTGAAACAGAATAGTATATAATATTCGTATAAAAAGTTTTTTTGACGTTAAGCTGCTGCTGTGTTCGCACATTTATATTTATTTTGTGTTAATTTATTCATTAATTTTCGTTTCTTTCACATCATTTCCCTGTTTTATTAATGAGGGAATTTTATTCGGAGAAAGTATAAAATACGGTAGAGGCTTTGAATAAATATTTATTTATTCTAATTTTTGAATAAATATATAAGGAGTAAATTCAAGTTTAAAGGTCGAGGTCTCCCTGAAGCAGTGGCCCTCGCTCATTATCCAGTCTGGTTTCGGGTCTCGGCGGTATCGGCCTAGGAACCTCAGTCTCATCGAATCGGTCTTGGAATCTCGGTTTCGGTCTCGAGTCTAAAATTTTCCCCTCGACTTCGATCTTGGCTTTATTCGGTAATCCGCTGTCTCGGTATTTTCAAAAAACCTCGACCTTTCGTTAGTAAAGGTTAAAATAATAATATCGATTTTAAAAAATTTTGCAGAAAATTCTGATTTTATCTCCTCACTTATTAGTTAAAATCTATAATGTTAAAGCTTGTATCCTGCCCTAAAAACTACGTGAATAAAGTCAACCAAGCAAGGCGCTAACATAAAACTTTTTTTCTTTTTGTTTATTTGTTTGTGAAGCGTAAAAGGCGGGCGGAATCTGGGCATGTATTTACACAAAGTTTTTTTACTCATAAAAGCTGTCATTATCCCCTAAAGGCATTAAAGGCTACTAGAGTAGGGTAAAGATAGACTGTCAATAAAGAGATAAAGAGACTGATAAGCTGTCATCAACGGACGTTAAAGTTCATACTCAAAGGAATTAAGAAAGAAATTTGAGTCTTGGGTTTAAGAGAATAAAAGAGGACATTTGAGTTCATGGACATTTGAGTACATGGACATTTGAGTACATGGACATTTGGGTCCGAGGACATTCGAGTCTGGACATTTGAGTCTAGACTTCAGATATTTAAAATGGACATTTAAGCCCAAATTAAGAGATAAAAATGTGAGACAAAGAAATAAAGTTATCGTGGGATAAAGAGAAAAATTGCAAAAGTGGGTCAAAAATGGATTAAAAAAGTAAAAATTGTTAAAGTTTACAAAAAATAAATCTGCTATAATTTATTTAAAGATTTTTTAATAGAAAATTTTGTGTATAGAAAACAGCACAAACATTTTAGTAGTAGTAATAAAATACACTAAAAGTATTTTTACTCTCCCCAACTTTGCTCGCAGCGACGCCTTGGGGGTTTGTGGTAAAGGGGCAGTAGGCCAAGGTCGCACAATATCTTCAACAACAACTAACCAACCAACTATCCCCCCCAACAGCAGTGACGGTCCTTCTTCTTGTCGTCGTCGTCACTGGCCGTCGTCGCATTTCTTCTCTCGTTTGCTTAATATATATTTTTTTATTCGTATTTACATTACAACACCCAAGCTTTGTCGGCGTGATTTGTGAAGAATAAAAAGGGAGAGAGGGACATTGAGGCGAGAATGGACATTAGAGTCTGAGTGTTGGAAGTTAAAAAACAAAATGTTTCTTTGGAGTTGTGGACCGGAGGTGTGCCGAAAGTGATTTTAAAAGCGACGTTTTAGAAGCTCGATCGTAGACTGGAAGTAGACCTTAAGGGTATATCAGATCGAGACGGCATTTAAAGAAAATCTCGATTATCGAGATCGAGATTTTTTTCGAAAATCGAGATTTTTTTCGAGATATCTCGCACGATTGTCGCAAACCTCCTAGTCCGGTATATATCTTCAAGACTCAAATCCCCAGGCTTGTGTGACCTGTTCCTCTTCAAGGCGCCCATATTTATGCGGTGAAGGCTTTCATTTGATTTTGTGAGGGGAAAGGGGGTTTTTGTTGGTGCTAGAGGACCTATAGCGGCCAATTGTGTCGTCGTCGCCTTTAAATGACGACCACTATGGGAATGAAAAGAAGAAAAATTGATTGAAAAAATATGGCCGAGAAAATAAAAGGGGAAAAAAATAAAATGCACGCAAACACAATTAAATTGAGAAAAGGAAGTTTTTGGTTTTGTCGTAAAAAAGTCTACCCGAGAAGAGGAAAAGAAAAGATATCAACAAAAAAAAACAACGGAAACGTTAATAAAAAAGTGATAAAAAATAATAAAGAGATAAAATGTTTGAAAAGAATTGAGCTTTAAATTAAAGTGAAGCAAAAATTAGTTTGCTTCAAGTTTTAAATATTTAAAGGGTTATTTATTTTTGTTTCAAGCTTGAACTTGGAAGTAAGCTTAATGGATAAAGTTTAAGTTTAAGCTTAAACAAAGTTTAATTTTATAAGGAAAAGAATTAATTCTTGCTTCAAGTTTTAATTTTAAAGTTGTAAGTATTTTTCTTTGTTTCAAGCTTGAACTTGAAAGTAAAATTAAAGAATAACTTTTAAGTTTAAACTTGGATAGTTTAATTTTCTTTTCAAGTTCATTAAATTATTCTAAGTTTAAACTTAATTTATGCTTCAAGTTTAATTTAAGTAAAAACTTTCAAAAAATAAGAAGAAACCGGAAGCAGAAATCAGAAACAGGAAATCAGAAGCAAAAAATCGCTCATTTCGACAAATTTTCGGGGTTAAAACCGGTCGCCAACAACTCTTGTCTGAAAGCGTTTATTTCCTATCTTGAATAGAAATAAATAAAAATAATATACTAATATTAAAAATAATTATATATGCGTTAACCTTAAATTTTATAAATGAAGTTTATCTAGCTTAATATAATATAATTAAATATAAACAATTTTTTGTTGTTATTAGTATAAAAATAGAGCGAGGGGAAAAAAGGACACCGGAAGTACAAATAAGTAAAAAGAAGAGAAAAGAGAGGAAAATTAGCAAAGGTGGGAGTTGGAACAGTCGGAAATGTTGGAAATCGGAAGCAGAAAATCAGAGGAAAAAAATTAGAAGCAGAAAATGGAAGCAAGAAAATAGAAGAAGAAAAATCGGAAGCAAGAAATCTGAAGCTAAAATCAGAAGCAAAAAAGCTGAAGCAAAAAAGTGTAAGCAGGAAAAGCGTAAGCAGAAAATCGGAAGCAAGATGCTAACGAAGCCCTGAAGCAAAGCGTTCAAGTAATAATCCTATGGAGAAAATTTTTTTTCGGTATTCTGAACTGTATTAAAATATTTTGTCAATTAATCAAAATATTTACTCAGCCTTAAAGCCTTCGCAAATAAATAAGGAATAAATTGTAAAAAAAATATAAAAAAATAGTAGAAATAAAAAATGAGCCTAAGTGCAAACGTCAATATAGAAAAAGCATAAAAAGAGGAAATATAAATATATAATATACTTCTGCCAACCATTTTTTCATGCAATTTGGTAGTGGCTTTTTTGCCATTTAGCTTTTTTCAGCGAGAAGCAAGCATAGTACACAATTAGGCAATGGCGTAAAGCCCTTTCTTCTTAAACAAAAAATCAATATGGAAATTTGGACGTGTGGACAATAAGGTTGTCAGATCCGGATCCGAAAAATGCCTGCGGATATCCGTCTGTATCCGCCGTAAATATCCGGATATGGATACCAAAATCCGCGTCCATTATCAAATCTGATCCGGATCCGTAGACTTAACATATCTTTGCTTTAATAAATAAAAATTTGTTGATAGAGGAAAGGATACATACATATATTTATTTTTATTATTTAATAAAATAAATAACACATGGAGACATCAAGACAAATAAGTAATAAAAGAAAATGTGCTTATTTTTTAACGTTTTTCTTTCATAAAAGATTTATTTTATATACGCTTCAATGTCTTTTATTTTATTATTTTTTTACAATTAAAAATACGTGGAAAAAAGTTTTTTTTTAAATAAAATAACAAGTTTCAATAGAAAATTATTATCATCATCAAAAGAAGAAAATAGAGCAAAAATCATATAAAAGATGATAAATTTATTTATTTATTATGTTTATTATTATTGTTTTTTTGTTTCTCGCGTGTGATAACATTGAGAAAAATTAAATAATTTATTTAAGATTTTATTAGCATCAAATGGTATTTAAAATTTAAAGAAAGTTGAGGGAAAATGAAGCAAAAAATGAAATAAATTTAACTCAAACATTGTTGAAGCGTGATTGAAAAATTAAAAAAATTTTTTAAATTGAAGCAAAAAATTAAAAAAGTGAAGCAGAAGCAAAAAATTTTAAATTGAAGCAAAAAAAAACTCAAAACTGAAGCAGAAAATTTCAAAAAAGAAGCAAAGAAAAATTCAAAATGGAAGCAGAAAAACTGAAGCAGGAATTTGAAACAAAAAGTAATAAGATTGAAGCAAAAAACTGAAGCAGAAAAAATACAAAGACTGAAGCAAAATTAAAAATAAAGTAAATAAAAATTAATCAAGACAAGAAAATTTTAAAAAAAGGGCAGTTTAATAAATAAAATAAAAAAAGAAAAAGAGAGAAGCCCAAGAGCCTTTTTACAGCATTAAACATATTAAAATAAAAGAATTTCTTTAAATTTCTTGATATTTAATTTTTGATGATTAGTTGTTAGTTTGTGTGTGTGTGGGAATGGAATTTAAAGGAATGTGCTAAAGACTAATTTAGAGAATGAAAAGGTGAAAAGTTGGTTTTAAAGGGTATTTAATAAATAATAAATAAATAAATTTGGAGAATTTGAAATATTATTAAGAATATTAAAATATGAAGCAAAAAATTTAAAATATGAAGCAAAAAAAAATAAAAAAATACTGAAATAAAAAAATAAAAGCAAGAATTAAAAGTTGAAGCAAAAAATTAAAAAATGAAGCAAAATTAAAAAATACTGAAATAAAAAAATTTGAAGCAAAAATCAAAAGTTGAAGCAAAAGTTAAAGAGCAATAAAAATTTAAAAAATGAAGCAAAATTTTAAGAAAAGGATTAAAAATTGAAGAAAAAATTAAAAGTTGAAACAAAATTAAAAAATTGAAAATTAAAAGTTGAAGCAAAGTTAAAATTTAGAAGCAAAAATTAAAAAGAAACATATCTCTTGTATCAAGTAGTAAATTTTAATTAGTAACAAATTTAATTTCGGATTTTTAAAGGATTCCCAAAAATATAAAAAATCTGATTTATGTATGAGAAAAAGCTCTGATCTTTTTTATTGAAAAATAAATAAAAGAATAAACCAACGGGATTAAATAAATAAAATTTGTGTGTGTATTTTAGCAGAGTGATCGAAAAAGAGAAACAAAAAGTATAAACTGTTGGTGTGTTACTTTATTCTGCTGCTTCTGGTGGACGTTGAATGTGAAAAAGGGATTTGTGCTTTGCAAGCAAAAAAGGGGATGGATGGATATATCTATTGAGCACACAAATACTACACATTTTGTGTATGTTGGGGCAGGAATTAGGGCAGAAAATGGACGTACATACTACGTAAGTAGAGTGCTAGAAGGGAGTAAAGGAAGGGTTAGTCATGGAAGAGGTTAATAGAGTCTAAGGAAGTTAGCTTAAGAATAATTGAATTACAGAGCGAAAAGAGCTTAAAGATCTTTGGAAGCAAATAAAAGTCCAAACTAAAGATTAGAGACCGGGCTGGGAGTCTCGTAGAGATTGGATTGGGAGTCCCTTAGAGATCGGATTGAAAGTCTCTTAAAACCGGACTGTGAGTCTCGTAAAGACCAGACTGGGAGTCTCGTAGAGACCGGACTGGGAGTCTCGTAAAGACCGGACAGGGAGTCTCCTAGTGACCGTACTGGGGTCTGTACAAGAATTGTGCTAGGAAGGAGTAGAAGGCTATCTCAAAGAATCTTGATCCCGATAACCTCAATTTTCCTTCGAGATCTTGTCTCGGTTCGGTCTCTACTTAAAGGCATAAATAAAAAATCAATGCTAGAAAGCGCCTAAACGGGCCAAGAGACTCAAATATTCAAAAAGATATCTCTCTCCTAAACTCCACATATAGTGCATTACCGCCGATTAGTCCATCAATTTATATAGGATAAATAAAATAAAAATTTGAACGAGAGAAAAATGGATCCGGTTCGGGTGAAGGACCCGCGAATGGATAGAATGGGGATGTGAATGAATGAATGTGTATGAATAGATCAGAGGAATGTATGAAAAAAGGAAGCTGCGCGGTAAAAATTCATGTGTTTATGTGCATGCTAGATCTATTAATAAATGTGTAAAAATCTATTTTAAATAAATAAATGAATAATGATAATGGAAATTTATTAGGTTTAAAAATAAAGGAAGAATATATTTTAAAGGAGAGATCAAGGAATTACCGTATTTTCTACTATAATACAGCCCCAAGGGGCTTTATTTATTTTCCAACTCTCCTCCATAGTGGGACTGTATTAAAGTGAGAGGGGGCTCTAATTGGGAGGAGAGGTGGGGTTTTATTCAAGAAAATACGGTAATTTAAAAGGAAACAGATTAACAAAACTGAAGCAAGAAAAGTGAAGCAAATGAAGCAACATGCAAGTAAAGCAGCAAAAAATTGACACATGAGGCACAAAATTAAAACAAAAAAATTACATATTAAATAAAAAAGTGAAGCCAAATTAATTTCAAAATTAAAAGAAAAAAGAACCCCCCAAAATTCTGCAAAAAACTGATAAAAAATGAGTAACTAATGATCAAAAATGTCAGTTACAAAGCAAAAAAAAACGAAAGCCATTCCCCTAAATCAAAAAACAGGAAGAATAATAAAAAAATTAAAAAATAGAATTTTTTGGTTGCAATTTGATCCGGAATACATTTGATCTGAAACAAAACTAACAGTACATATTAATATGATTTTAATGCGAAATAAACAAATTAATGAAAATATTATAAATTTATTTTTCTGATTTAAAATATAAAAAAAAATCTGATTTTTAAAGTTAAGCTTGTAAAAATAATTTCCAAGTTTAAGTTTAAACTTGAATATTCTGATTTTAAATTTGAGTTTATGAAAATAATATTCAGGTTTAGGTTGAAACATTAATTCTGATTTTTAAATTAAAGTTTCTGAAAATAATATAAAAGTTTTAAGTTTAAAATAAATATTCTGATTTTAAATTGTTTCTGAAAATAATTGTCAAGTTTAAGTTTAAACTTAAATATTCTGATTTTTAATATTAAGTTTCTGAAATAATTTTCAAGTTTAACTTTGAATTGAATATTCTGATTTTAAATTTAAGCCTCTGAAAATAATTGTCAAGTTTAAGTTCAAGCTCAAATATTCTGATTTTAAATTAAAGTTTATAAAAATAATATTCAAGTTTAATTTAAACTTAATATTTTTAATTAAGTTTGAACTTAAACAAGAATAATTGCACTATTTAAATTAGTCTATCAAACTTGAAAAATAAACTTATTAATTTCAAGTTTAAATAAACTTTCTGAGTAAATATTACTAAAAATGAGGGAAAAATAAACGATGAGTAATAAACAAAGTATAAACAAACAAAAAAAATTCAATTAAAAAATTTCAAAAGTGGGCGTTAAAGGGGGAATACTTTGTCAAGTTTAAAAAAAAAGAATAATTGATAAAATGACGTTAAAAGGTATTAAAAATTTTATAAAAAATAAACTGTGGGTTAAAAAAATAATGAGAAAATTTTTACGAAAAAATGGGGATTTTTTACAAAGAAAAAATTGCCATAAACAATAAAAATAATTTAATAATAATAATTTTATTAGGCGATAAAGCCAGCCTTTAACTTTGTAAGCCAGAAGAAGGGGGAGATCAAGCTGTCTAACTTACTAGAAGGAGCCTTAAGATCTATTAGAGGAGAATGTGAAAGCAGCAATAAGATTTATATCAGAAATGCCACGGATTAAGAAAAAAGTCGGGTCTGGTTTCGAGTTTCAGGTTTCGGATAACAAGTGACCCTGGCTTGTACGTGGTGAGCGAAAGCGCCTAGCAATAACAGCCATGGAATTCGTATGGTCGATGCTGCCCGAGGCTAAACTTAAACTCTCCTACTACATGCATTCTAGGTAGTAGATACTTAATATATGAAATTTTAAAATTCAAACAAATATATAAAAAACATAAAATTTAAATAATTCAACGTTGAAAATTTTTAAAAAAATAAAAAAGAGGTTTGTGAAAAAATAAAACAAAAAAATTTAATCCTATGTTAGCTTAAAAATTGAGCCTAATCCATTAAAAAAAGAAAAGCCGTTTCTCCATTTTTGAAAAAAAATGTAAATGATATCTAGGCGCATTTTTAAAATTGAATTTTTCCACACGCTGAAATAAACGCTAATGGAATTTTTCAAAGGCAACGAACGACTGGCATATATTATATAATATTTTTTATTTAAAAAAACGAGGAGAGGTTTTAAAAAGAAGGCAGAGAATAAATTTTAAATAAATTATAAAAAAATTTTGGCTGTAGTTTAGTATACCGGAGTTTTAGTTCCGATATAAGACCCGTACCATTCGATTCGTCTCGGCGAGCTGAGTCGAACGGTACCACTCTCCAGGCGCGGAGATGCCTGTGGGCCGAGTTATAGGTCCCCGAAAATTGAAAAACCATAGGGGGGACCAAGCACTTTTTTGGGGTGAAAAATTCGAAAATGCAAATTATACCTCATTCGAAAGAGCTCCTCGAGCTGAGTCGAATGACACTAAAATCAACGAAATCTGACTTGATTTGACAAAGTTATGATCTTTTCTTTTAGCTCCTTACCTATGGCATCTGTGGAGATTTTTGCTGCTACGGAGGCCCCAAATACGTCCAGAGCAAGGGAGATAGGAATAGGTTTATGTTACGAGCCCAGACCCAGCGCCCGTAGACTCCCCGCGAGGCGCGTGCCGCAAAACCCCGCGCGAAGCGCGGGGTTTTGCACAAGCGCCTCGCCGACGGCCCATAGGTTTATGTTGACCATTTTGAACCTTTTTATCTTGGCTCAAAATCAAGATATCGAGCTGATTTTAGTGTCATTCGACTCAGCTCGAGGAGCTCTTTCGAATGAGGTATAATTTGCATTTTCGAATTTTTCACCCCAAAAAAGTGCTTGGTCCCCCCTATGGTTTTTCGATTTTCGGGGACCTATATCTCGGCCCACAGGCATCTCCGCGCCTGGAGAGTGGTACCGTTCGACTCAGCTCGCCGAGACGAATCGAATGGTACGGGTATTATATCGGAACTAAAACTCCGGTATACTAAACTATATCCAAAATTTTTTTAAAGCATGTGTAGAAGGGAGTAAAAAATATAATGGGGAATTTTAATAAAAGCAATGCTTCAAGCTGAATTATATTTACAGTCGGACCTCACTGTAAAATACACCCAATACTAGTACACCTCTATTTAAGAAAAGATTTTTGAAATTTGTAAGATTTTGAGGGGGTCGAGAAAGTGGAGGAAGGAAGGTCTACCCAAGCGATAACCAAATTATAATATTCCCTCGTTATAGGGCCATGAAGGGTGGAGGGGCCATGGGGCTGTCTAGACGATCTCCTTATACTACACCTCTCGTTATAAGGGCATGGTAAGTGTTGCCTAAACTTAAAACTTGGCAATAATTTTAATAATTAATGAAACTAATAATGAGAATGTAAATAAATTTTTACTAGAAAAACGAAAAAGCATAAGGAAAAAATGCATAGCCGCAGGTTGAAAGGTTTCTTGTTTCATGTTACCACCACCCTTTATCTTAAATACTAATTTTTTTATTTCTCTAGACACTTTTTAGTTCCCCCATTTCGGTGTCCGTTTTTATTTACTTCAACCAGCTCCCACTCAAAAAATATGGCATTTTGTCTAGCTCACAACAACACGTTTTTTACTTCCAGCTACTATATAATAAAGTCAACATATGTAAAGTTAAAAAGTAGTAAACATGGCAAAAAGTCAAAAAATTAAAAGAAAAAATGGGTGAGGGGCAAACCACCGTCCGACCAAAAAACCGTCCGGACAGTAGAGTAAATAAAACCGTCCACTTTTACAGTAATAAATTAGAGTTGTATCGATATCAGGCTCCCTTAATATTTTAAGACCTTAAGACTATTAAGCCTTTGTTTAGTACGTGAGCAAGCCAACTAGAGACCTGAAACTTCGTTCAGAATTGTCGAATCCGGGACGCCCTCGTATAGTTCGATGCGCCATAGCAAGGCGTCCCGGATTCGACAATTCCGAAAGTTATAGTTCTGCGATACCTTGGACTTGCGGTATCTTGGTGTGAACCCTGTTAGTCCTTAGAATAAAAATTTCATTTAAAAATCTGTATAAAATCTCCCAAGTGAAATGAATGGTGTTTTCTACTCTAAAGTGTGTACGGTATTTTGGCCGGACGGTGTTTTGCCCTGACACGAAAAAAAAGAAATGGCATTTTTCTAGTCACAAAAACATGCACATGTTCCGTGCCTTCTAGTTGATATAAACACAAATTTTTTTATATAAAATAGAAAGCTTTTGCCCTTTGAATTAGCTTCAAAGCTTGCCCTTTATAATGAAAAAAGGACTATAAAATAAATAAAAAAGAATATAAAACAAAAAAAATGTCGAGAATAAAACACAAGAAAAAATGAAAGCCACAGATGTGCCGCTGCGCTAACAAACAAAAACTACTTGTGGTGGCTGGCGGAAATGAAAAAAAAAATTAAAATAAAAAATAAGAAAAAAATGTTGAAGGAAAAAACATAAATAAAAAATTAAAAAATTTTATTTTGTGTAAATTCCAAAAATTAATATATTAAATAGAGCCTTAAAAGGAAGTAAAAACAAAACAGGCGTTAGTTAAAAATAAGTTGAGATGGCAGCTGTCATTAGTTAAAGCATTGTTGCCTAACAACACTTAATATGCCCATATTAGTTTTGAAATACCCGAGACTAGATTATGAATCTTTTAAAATTTGGCTGGCCAAAGGTTCAGAGACTGTAGTCGAATTTTAGGAGTATGGAGGAGTACATGTCGCCCCGAGGCATTTAAAAAATCGGAAGATGAAAGACAGAAGAACAGAAGAGAAAACGAAATGTGGCAGACAGAACGCGGAGTTGGAATGATCAAAAAAAGTGAAAATTAGTGTAAGACGGAAGATGAATATAGCCCATACTTATTGGGGTTGTGCTTATCGCTCAGGGGCTGAAATTGAGGGTTGGATATCTATTTTAGAAATTACAGTAAGGCTTCAAATTTGAATTTAAATTAAAAAAATATAGCAAATCCTAATCTTTTAAAGGCTCAAAAAATTTTTAAAAATTTTCTAAAAAGCTAGGAAAGTCTGATTAGATAATAAAACACGTGACACGTGGTAAAGTCTCGACAGAAGAGAAAGGATAAAATTTAATTCCAAAATTTTTGTTTCCAACCTGCTAAAGAAAAAAGAATGGAAAATGAGAGAAAGCGTGAGAGCTTATAAGGGAAAAATTTTAGAGGAAACATTTTTTTGAAAGGAAACAAAATTTCTCAGAAAAATGCAATAATTAACAAGTCTAATGTCTGATAAAATTTAAAATTACAAAATAACCAAAGAATATAAAAAAATTTAGAAAAAAAAATTAATTTTAAAATTTAGACAATTTAATAAAATAGTGAAATTAATAATTTAAAATCTAAAAAAATAGTAAAAAATAATCGAAGAAATAGCCTTGAGAATTTTAAACAGACAAATAGACTTTGAGGCAAATATGTAAATTTTTTAAAATAAAACAGATGATAAATTTCAAATAATTCAGGCGGTGACCAGCTGCCCCATACATAGAACTGCAGTAGCAGTGCCCGATATCCCTTATTCAAACCAAATCCAACGATATACCTCCTAATCACCCAAATCACCCAAATCTAATCACCCAAATCACCTAATCACCCAAATCCCGCTTAATCCATTAATCCTTCTTAATCCGCTGATATCTCGATATCCCTCATAATACACCCAAATCTCACAATGAAAATAATTCATTGATTTTCAACCAGAAGGCAACAAGAAGCGGCTCCGAAAATTTGAAATGACCACGATTTTAAAAGTCCTGAGCCGGAGCTAACAACTGCCAAATACCCCCCAGCAACGATTCCCAGTCCTGTCTCTTATCAACAGTAACCTACACTTGCTAACAATTATGTATTTTTATTTACAAAAATTTCCTAGTTCAATATTATTTAATAAAAAAATCTCCAAAAAAGCATTTATTTTTATTGCAAAAATAAATTTTTATGATATTTAGAGGAAGTAGTAAAAATAATATACAATTCAGTAAAGGAAAGGGTATAACGCTATAGTAGTAGTTTGACGGCGCCGTACAAAAATTTTTTTTATTCATTCTTCAATGCGCGAATTCTCGCCATATTTCCTTTGTTAAATATTTATTTTATAAAAAAGGAAAAATAAATATTAAGTAAAATAATAAAAAAAACGTTTTTTGAAGAATGGAGTAAACAAAGAAAATTAAAAAAAAATTTTGTAAAAAATATTTTTATGTATTAAACAAAAGTTAATAAAAATATATAGTAGGTAGGTTTTAGAGTTGTTGTACAAATAAGGTAATTATTAGTACTAAAAAATAGTATTTTAAAATTCGTAAAGAAATAGATTTTAAAAAGCGAAAAACGAAACACGCGAAACGGCAAATCCCTGATACAATAAAGTTTTAAGTTCCGAATATTCGGAACTTAAAAAATCCGGATATCTAAAATATTAGTTCCGGACATCAGTTCGGATATTATCAGATATGTTCGAAACTCCGACTTGTGTGACAAAGCGAAACCAACGAAAAAAAAACTAACTGAAATTTCGTGCGTGCAGCTTCAAATACCTTAAGAGTTACCAGGAAACTACAACCCATGTATACAATTCTAGTCTGATTTTTGATACAGTATTGTAGACTTATAAAATCTTAATATACTACCAAATAAGCAGTAAAGAAACTAAATAAAAACAGATTTTTGCAAAAAATAGATTACAGATCCAAAGTTTAATGCTTTTAAAGCTTGCAGCAAAAGCTTAAAAGCATTTTCTAAAAAATAAGAGGATTTGTGCAAATAAAAATAAACCATAAACAGAATATTACTAATTGAAAATGCCAGAAACATTAAAGGAGATAATGCATGGGTATCAAATAATTTGATGGAAGCTACAGTATTAACACTACTAGAATGCTTGAACATTCTACTTTCCAATTGCCTTCGAAGGAGTTGCCTTCCAAGGCCTTCCAAGGCAAAATCGCGAGCGGTTTTTATGTGAGCACAGCATTAGAGAGGGCATTCAGTGGCAGAATGGGGGCATTCTATTAGAGGCATTCTATACGGTATTTTGGTATATTTCGGGATATAAAGTACTTAAAATTAAATCCCCCATTAATCAAAGCCTTATATCCCATCAACAACTTGATCCATAAAGTAGCCCTTAGAAGCGCCAAAGTTATTTGATTAAGCACAAGAGAAGCAGGATAAAGACAGTCATTTCTTGGATACAAATAGAAACAAAAAAAATTTATTTTTGTTAAAGAGGGCATTAAAAATAGTACAAAATATCCCCCCAATGTTAAGGATATTTTTGACAGTGCAAAAAATTTTTTTTTGTGAATCGCCAAAGTGATGGACAACCGAAAGGAAGGGAGGAGGATTAGTGTCAACGCCGCCATCATTGTTGTTGAGCACAAAAAAAATCAGTAAAGATTTAAGTAGAAAAAAATGTCGCCGAGAGCAATCCAAAATTAATGGGGAAGGGAGGGGGGGGAGTAGCTGGCGAATACTAAAAGCTTTTAAAAAAAGATTTTAGTGTAAATAAAGAGCGAGGATTTTTTTTGTTAATTTTTTGTTAAAGCCGGTCGTTAAAAATTGACAAGATCTTTTAAAAAAGATTGGGAACACGAAAAGCAAAAAATGACCTCTGCTTTTTGGATGAAAGAAAAATTTTTTTTGGTTGAATGGGGATGAATAAATAAAAATAAAAAGAAAAGAGATTCTTCTGATTGATCTCGAAGAACCCAATTTAGAAATTAAATTAATTGTAGCTAGACATTTTTAATGGAAGAGGTCCGTTTAAAATGAAGGATTGGCTGGGTTATATTGATAAGTATTTGAGAAAAAATGGTTCAAAAAAAATAAATATTTTTAAACGTTAAAAAACTAAAGCCGGGAATTTAAAAATTGAACTCAATAAGAGTCAACTCGGTTATCAAGAAGAGAGAAGGGTACTGGTATTTTGTGGAGATACCGTATTTCCTCTATTAAAATGCAAACCTCCATTTGAATGCTCTAATACAATGCCCCTCTGGACAATGATTGAAAACTGCCCGGGCATTCTTTTAGAGGAAATACGGTATATCCAACAGGGATGTGCCGAAATCGAATTTAAAATAAGAAATACGAGAGGTAAAAAAGCATAGGACGAAAGGAAAAAATGCGAAAATGAATTTACAAACAAAACACGAAAGGCGAAACAGCACACACCCCTTAAATCCAATCAGCAGGTCAGTCTATTATATCCGAAGGTGCCTACATCCTAAAAGTTATATTGACAACCTCGACTATATTTAAGCATTAAAAGGGGCATTTATCTTTCTATATTCGAACCAAAAAATTAATTATACGTCCAATTTATAACAAAAAAAAGAAAATTAAAGGTAAGAAGGCCAAAGAATCACAAAAAAATAAATATAAACTGTAAAGACCATCAACTAAATTTAATTCTATACTTGATGACCCTCCCTATATAATTTTGGCGTGACCAAAACAAAAAAAATCGGTCGAGAAGGGACAAGAAAAAGCAAAAAAATTGAAGAAAGAATAAACTAAAAGCCTCAAGTGTGTTGCAAAAAGAGAAGAAAAAAAGCAGGCAAAATTAAGAAATAAACAAAACAAAAAAGCAGCAGTCGCTTTTCCCTCACTACCTCTCTAAAAATAAAATTTTTAAAGCAATTCTGTACACATAAACAAAAAATAAATATTGAGAGAATCTCGAGAAATATCGAGAAATAAATATTTTAGAGGGAAAAGATTTGTGTTTTATAATAGCCTAAAAAGTTGGCTAAAAATGTGTCAAAAAATTGGTTAGTGATTTATTAAAAGAATAAATTCTTTCCTAAAAATAAAAACAAAGATGAAAGCAAAATAAAAAATTGTTTCTCAAAAAAACTTTCAAATTGGTGCCCTAAAAATCCCGTAATCAAATAGCTTCTCCCCATACCTAATTTTTTAAAAATGTACAAAATGGTCAAAATCTAAAATTCCGCACTGAACTGGGCGCATTTAAAATCCCGCACTTAAAGGCCAATCAGAATTGTTCTCAAATGGCCGCACTTAAAATCCCACACTTAAATGATCGCTCTGAAATTCCCGCACTCAAATGGCTTCGCTGAAATCGCCGCTCGCAACAGGCCCCTTCATGACGATACTGTTAATCTTACAGTTATTGAAAAATTTCCGAGGGTCTTTGCTAAAAATTTTTTTTTGAATAAATAGTAAATTGTTCATCAAGAAAATGATTTTTTTATGGTTTAAGATAACCTCAAGGACATTTAAAAACATGTTTTTGTGTGTTTTGTTTAGATTAAAAAAAGGAATGTTTAGGTTGTAAAAAATGAATTAAATAGGTAGAGGTTGCGGTAAATTGTTTAGAGAAGGGTTTAAATGATTGATTAAATTAGGAAAGTGGGAATAAAAAAAAATTTAAAAAAATATTTTTGGAAATAAATTTAGAAAAATAATAAAACAAATTAAAAGACGACCAAATCAAGAAAGATAAAAATAAAGGTAATTGAACTAAAAGTAAACTAGTTATATAGAACAGATACCGTATTTCTTCTACTAATGCTAAAAAGCGTATAACAAATCCACTGGTTTTAGGTCTCCAAACCAGGGCTGTCCGAAATTGAAAAAATTTTCCGCAGTCGCAATTTTAATTTTAAACTTAGCAGTCGCAACCCGCAAGTCGAAAAAACGCGCAATCCGCAATTGAGGACAGCCCTGCCCCAACATCTATTTTGGAAAATCTGCTCGAACATTAAAGAAAATAAACAAAATGAAAATTCAACGGTTAATTCCACCAACGTTTCGCACTCATATATATATAGACAATTTATCCCCCAGATAAACTTATTTTTTACACTTTTTGCTGTACTATTAAAAATTAAAAATTTCCTTCCCCAAGAGTAAAAGCTCATTAAAAAACAAAAAAACAGAAAAATGAAAAAACAAAAAATCTTTTTTAAAAATAAAAAACCAACAATGCCAACAAATCCTGTCAAAGTCCCCAAATGATCATTTCCAGTTCTCCACCATGTGACGCACAAATTTTGTTGTTTATCGTAGTCTGATGACCAAAAAATTTAAATTAGTTGAAAAAATATTGTATAGTGTTTGTTAATGTCTAAAAGATTAAAAAAGATTAAAAGATAAAATAATAATTAAAATAAAAAAAGGTGGGGAACAGAAATTTTTTGAAGATCAAAAATGTAAAAATTTTAAAATTAAATTAAAAATTTATTTTATTGAGGCAATGAACTGGGCGAATTAAAAATGGCTGTACTTTAGTACGTGGGTGCAGGCTTTAAATTACAAATGTTATATCATTTGAAAGAGCTAGTCGAGCAGAGTCGAATGCCACCAAAATTAGCTCTAGGAAAAATTTTTGAACCGAGATACAGGCGATTGAAAATCGAAAAACCATAGGGGGGACCAAGCACTTTTTTGGGGTGAAAAATTCGAATATGCAAATTATACCTCATTCGAAAGAGCTCGTCGAGCTGAGTCGAATAACACCAAAATCGACGAAATCCGACTTGATTAGACAAAGTTATGATCTTTTATTTTAGCTCCTTACCTATGGCATCTGTGGAGATTTTTGCTGCTACGGAGGCCCCAAATACGTCCAGAGCAAGGGAGATAGGAATAGGTTCATGTTACGAGCCTAGACCCAGCGCCCGTAGACTCCCCGCGAGGCGCGTGCCGCAAAACCCCGCGCGAAGCGCGGGGTTTTGCACAAGCGCCTCGCCGACGCCCCGTAGGTTTAGAGTTTTTTGTGGCATAACTTTGTCTAATCTTGTTCAATCACGGTGATTTTGGTGTCATTCAACTCAGCTCGTCGAGCCCTTTCGAATGAGCTATTATTTGCATAATCGAATTTTTTGACCCCGAAAATTTTCAAATTTCAGGGGTCTGTAACTCGGCCAAATGAAGTCGGATTTCGTCGATTTTGGTGTTATTCGACTCAGCTCGACGAGCTCTTTCGAATGAGGTATAATTTGCATTTTCGAATTTTTCACCCCAAAAAAGTGCTTGGTCCCCCCTATGGTTTTTCGATTTTCAATCGCCTGTATCTCGGTTCAAAAATTTTTCCTAGAGCTAATTTTGGTGGCATTCGACTCTGCTCGACTAGCTCTTTCAAATGATATAACATTTGTAATTTAAAGCCTGCACCCACGTACTAAAGTGACCCCTTAAAAATGCAAAGAAGGAAGCGAGAAAGGGAACCGGAAACCTAACTAGAACATAGGTCTGAATAGAGACAGGACCGGAAGGGTGTACGAGGATCGAACAAGAAATCACGAAAAATAACAGATTTTTAAGATCGTCTCTCGGTCCGGTCTCTAGTCCTGAACATGACATTTTTGAAAAAAATATTGGCGAATCCTGGGAAATTTTTCGGACCCGGATCCGCCAGAATTAGACCTGAACACTTGAATTCTAAGAAAAAATCCTTGATTTAATGAATTTTTTGGGGAAAAAGGAAAGTGGGGGAAAGGAAACGGAAGACTAAAGGGAAGGACATAAAAACAAAAATTAAGTCAAGAAATTTTTTTCAAAAAATTATGAGACGATCAAAAAAAGGCTTGCTAAAATTATCGAACACATTTTCAAGCTAAATGTGTTCACATTTGCAAAAAATTTGTGAAAAAAAATATTTTTATTAATAAATCATATGGAAATGACACAAATGATAAAAATTAAATGGAAAGAGTGTTCGCCTAAGTTCAATAGATAAATTGCGGTAAAATGTGAACGTAGGCAAAGAGAGAGAGAGTAGAAATGGTTGCCTAATGAGGGGTGAATCACACTTTTTGTTTGCACTAATTTAACAGCGGAGGCGTTTTGTTGATATTTTTTCTCTTCTAATGTTGTGTATTGACTGACCTTCTCTTTCCTATCTGTTGAACTTTGACTCCTTAAAGAGTGGGGGAATAGAGGAAAAAATTAAGTTAATAAACAAAAATGGGGGGTTTGCAGCAAAAAATTCAACAACTAAATAAATGAGGGATTAAAAACGTTTATAAACCATAGATGGGACGGGTAGAGAAAAAAGAACGGCTAGATTTAAGATAGGATTTTAAAAAAATTTTCGGATCTGGTATCGGACTTTGGGTCAAAAATTGTTCGAGAGTTTCAGATTTCGGATCGAAAAACTGTATGGGATTTTGGTTATCGTATTTTGGATTTGGATATCCCGGACATCTCTAGTATAAACCCACCCCTGGGAACTCGCCGAAAAATTAAAAAAATGACAGAAAAGTCAAATCATGAAGAAAAATCCAATAAATCTTAGGATATCTCAAAATAAACAGAAATGTCAAGCTTTTAACGCTTACATATTTATGAAAAATGGGAGAAACGAAAACCTAGAATGAAAGGAAAGGCGTGAAAATGAGAAAAGCATAGCTTTACGCGCATTTTCGTCCAGCTATTAATACTATTATAAATGCTGCTAACGGAGAATGAAAAAATTGTTTTTATTTTTTAGATATTTTTAGTTGGAACTGGGCGTTTATTGTTGATATTTATTATAAATGGGGTTGTGTACAAAGAAACCGGATTATAAATAAAAATAATTGAAAAATAATATACGTAATAAAAATGAGGGGGAAAATTATAGATTAACACAGACTCAAATTAACAGAACTTGGAGTTCCCGGAAAATCAGAATTAAAAGTAAGAATTTAAAATCAGAATCCAGAAAAATCAGAATCAAAATCAGAAACCGAAAAAAACCAGAATTTAAATATCAGAATTTAAATCAGGATCCGAAGAAATCAGAATTTAAAACCAGAAACCGGAAGATCAGAATTTAAATAATCAGAATTAAAAATAGAATCTGGAAAAACCAGAATTAAAATCAGAAACTGAAAGAAATCAGAATTAGAAATCAGAAACAGAAAAAAACCAGAATTGAAATCAGAAACCGATATAATCAGAATTTAAATCAGAATCCTCAAAATGAATTCTTAAATAACCTTTTCTAATTTTCCAGAAACATCAGAATTAAATCAGAATTTCTCAAAAAATAAAAAGTAATTTATAAGATTAAATAAATGAAAAAAGTAATACGTTGTAGTATTTTTAGCATTCTTCTTGTGAATGAATGTGAAGATTGGAAAAAATTGGGAATGTGAATGTTGTACAAAGTAAGGGGGCTATTCACCGCGTAAATTAATTGTACCTATCGGCGAATCTCATGGCTCGACGGAAATTGCGCGCAATGAAAAAGAAAAAAAATAAGAAAGAATTGCAGTGAATTATAAAAAAGAAACAAAAAAATAAACAAAATTAAGGATAAATCGGAGAGAAAAACAGGACAAATTGACAAGAAAAGAAGAAAAAAAAATAAATTTTGTATTTGCTGAAAAAAGCAGATTTAATGATTAATCGGAAATAACTTTATAATAAGCTGGTCGTCTCGAGAGAAAAGCACTTTAATGTTGGGGTGAATTGAGGATCGTCAAAATGGTAAAAATAAAAAATGGTAAGAGGACGGTTCAGCGCAGAAGAGTACCTATTTAGAAGCAGTACCGTTGAGTCCCATGAGTTCCGGCCCTATAACTCATGAAGGTGTGGGCACTTCTTCATGTTTTTGGTACCATTGGATAGAGAATTAAATACACTACAAGATATCAAAAAATCAGAACTCTCGAAGGATTGACAAAAAAGTTATGATCCAAAAACTAAATTTTTCCAAAAATATGTGATTTTCATAACTTTATCGATCATAACTTTTTAATCTATCAACCGAAAATTTTGATCCTTTGATAATCTTATAGTGTATTTAATTCTCTTTCCAATGGTACCAAGATCATTAAAAACCGACCATCAAAGGGCGGGTTGTGGACGTTTTTAGCGAATTACTTCACCCTTCGTGACAGCTCCGCCAGCAAACAATGAAATCGAATGTCTTACAAAGCTTCTATTATTTTACATAATTCCCATGAGCTATCAACATTTAATAAATATCAGAATTTTATATTTTTCTTCACAGCTGAATCAGCATTTATATAAAAATAAATAAAAGAATAAATAAATATTAAGCACAAATCGCAAAGAATGTTTTTAATGCATTGTTATTGTTGTTGGTACAAAGCTGTTTTGGGGTAAAGAAAAAATTGAAAAAATGGGAAAGGGAAAAACAGCGTAGAAAGAACCGGCTTTTCCTCCTCTCCTATTCATTCACCACATTTTTTGACCAACAAAGTATTTTTGTACTTGCAGCTGTGAGAAGCTAAAAAAGACGACTGAAGACGACGATGTGATCAGTCCTCTCCCTATTTTTTGCTTCTGTTTTAGTGAAATAAAAATTATTATGGGAACAGAAGGAGAATACAAAGAATGAACAAAAAAGTACGCGATGGGGGGGGGGGGGTTCTCTCTAATTAAATCGGGAAACAAAATCGGGGGAATGTCCGCAAAATTTTTTTGTCCGCAAATATTGTTGCGGACAAATTATTTTTTGCGGACAAGAATCATTCTGATTTCTGGATTTGCAGATAAACATTGCGGACTTTTCTGTAAAATCTTAGAATATTTACACACCATTCTTCCAATTTAAATTCATTTTTTGTGCTTACGCCTCGGGCATTGCGCGCAGTCGACACAAAAAGACAAACAACTTTCGCGCAAAAAAAGATTATGGCTGAAGCGAGATGAATTGAAGGAGGGCAGAGGGAGTGGAATGTTAATATTAAATTGCTATTTTATAGTTTACCAATAAAATTTATAAAATGAGTGGAAAATCAACAAAAAATTGTGCTTCAGTTTAAGACTCTAAACGACTTTTTTTGTGAAATTTCGGCGCAGGGGGATCCGAGGTTCGGAGTTCAACCCTAGGCTTAATCATTTGTGATTTAAAGTTTTTTTAAAGAGTTATACCCTGTGACACAAGAAACACAGTAGAGTATGAGGAAAGGGAGGAGCTTTGTTAATCAATCGGTAGGGGAAGTGTTTAACCAAGCTGTAATTTGAGGCGTGAACTGAAGCGTCCAAAAAACAACTAGGCTGGAACTAAAAGAAAAATTAACGAAAAAGCATCGTTGGTGGTCTAATTTAGAAAGTATGTATCCTAATTTTCTTTTCGGTGATTGACCAAAAGCATCTAAAAAATACTAGTTAAAAAAGTACAGAAAAGAAGCACTTTTAAAAGCGCGCATTCAAGTAGTTAAAGGAAGAAAATAAATCAGAAAAAAAAGAAAATTTGTGAATAGAAAAAATAAATGTAAAAATAAAGGGCTCAAAAATGAGGAGAGAGATGATCCGCCCGAAAATTTTCTAAAAATAGTTTAATATTTTTTCTGGTACCACAAAGGAATAAAAAAATGAATGGTCTTTTGTGGAACCGGAATTGGTAGCAAAAAAAAAAGAGAAAAATAAATAAAAATTATTTTTTTGATTACTAAGTGAGTAAATTTAGTTGAAAATGAAGGAAAAAATAAATATTTTTTGTTAATTTTTGAATTATTAAAAATATTTTTAATATTTAACAATAGAGAGGTATAGAAGAAGCTTAGCTAACCAGTCGATCTTCACACCGACTTACTAAGCTCCCCCATTTTTTAATGAGATTCGTCAATTTCCAAGTTTTCACTAAAATTTTTTGCTTCTGAGCTCTTGGTACTGAAAAATCGGCCTTATAATAAAGTTAAACATATGGGCATAGCTTAGGCAGCTTTCATCAACCAATACTGAAACTTGATTTTAATTGAGATATATAGAAGCTTAGTTAACCAGCCGATCTTCGCAATGACTTACCAAGCTCCTCATTTTTTAATTTTTTAAAATTTCGTTTGTTGTAATGTCTTGGGTGAGAGGTGCAGGGTATCTTAAACAGAGGGGTGTCTAAAATTGATGTCTTACGGTATTTAAATAATAAGGTCTCCAGCTGGGGGTGGAGGCACTTAAAAGGGAGGCGACTTTAAAAATCAATCAAAATATTTAAAATGTAGAGTATTTATTTAATTATAAAATTTCGTTTGTTGTATTGTAAAAAGCTCAGAATTGAAGAGAAAAAATAAAAAAAGGATGAAAGAAAAACGGAAAATAAACACAATGTACAAAACTGATCGGCGCCGGCTGGTGCTAGGCTAACAGAAAAATCGAGCACTCTCTGGTCAGCCGTTTGACAAAGAGGGCAGACAATCTAAAAGGTGTATAATATTTAAAATTTATAAAATATGTATAACAATGGAAATAAAAAAAATAAAAAGGATTTATTTTAAAAATTAAAAAATGAGGAGCTTAGTAAGTCGCTGTGATGGGGGAGTAGTTAACAAAGCTTATCTCTATATCTCTCGATTGGATGGAAATTTTAAATGGAATTGGTACCAATGAATAAAGCAGAAACTTTAATAGAATAATAACACATCGTAAATATTCTAATAGAAGCCCTAGGCATTTATTTTTCAATGTGTCTTATTTTGATAGGCATGGGCTTTTATTGGAGAGGGGATTTTATTGGAGAGGGCTTTTATTGGAGAGGGGCTTCTATTAGAACATTTAGTGCATAATGAAAATTTTATTAACTGGATAAGTATATTACGGGATCATTTCTACTCGTATCAAGAAAAGTATTTTTGGAGACTCAAACATCTAGAAAAGCAGACGAGATAATAAGAGAGGAGAGAAATGAAAAAGAGTATGTATAAAAATTAAATTTTATGTCTATCACCTTCTCCCTATAAAATATTTTCTGTTAGTAAACTACAAGAGTATTCATTAGAGTCCAAGAACCGCGGCATTCCCTTTGTGGAAGCGGGGTAGGTTAACTACTCTGGAATTTTTGGAACGGGGAGGATCCGGAGCCTCCCTTTATATTTTGTAAGATTTTAAATTAGGCTGATATTTTTTGGAAATTTAGAAAAAATGAGGAGCTTGGCTAGTAAGCGTGAAGTGAAACTGGTTAGCAAAGCTTCTTTTTAATTTTCCATTGACCAGACTCTAAAATATAATTTTTTATATTCTTGTGTGTAGCAAAGTACAAAGGAAAGAGAAATACAAGTGAGAATATATGTAGGTTAATTCTCCGTCTATGTCTATCAAACACTACCAATAAAATTATTTCTTAAAATATTGCCCAAGACATATGGATAAACGGCAGTGACTCAAACCCCTTAAACCTTTAGGTTTGAAATTTTTGGAACGGGGAGAGTTCCGGATCTCCCTTCTAAAATTGTTTAATGTTAGAGTATTAATGCTTAGTGCATTCAAGTTAGGTATATTGTTGTACATTTTATAGCTAATCCGATATTAAAAAAGTTTATTCTCTATTTATTAAACGCTCTTTATAATACTCTTGGTAAAGTGAATCCGTTTAATGTCACAAATAAGATTTATCTCAAAATAATTCAATATACAACAGTTGTGTGCCGTTTCATCATTCGCCTTTCATGGTGTTCCGTCTAACGCATTTTAAAAGCAGTAAGGCATAACTTTGATATACATATGTCAGATCCTTCAGAGTCTAACGAGAGATTGATCATAGATGAACAAAGTCTCGAATCAATTTATATAACAATTCAAATTTAAGGGAGGATTGCCCCTCCCCAACCCAAAAATTGGAAAAATATGGATCACAAAATATGGACGAAAATATGGATTTTCGCGCATATGGACATTTTAACTGAGGTTCGATAAACAAAAGAATAATCTATTAAAAGAATTTACGATAGTTTACAATTCGTGGGCAGAGAGAGAGTAAACTGGGTGTATTCTCTCTTCTTTTATTTTTCTCTTTTCTTTATATCATTGCTATTTCTCTCTCTCACTTGCTATTTCTCCCTCTCATTGCTATTTAAAATTAAGGGGAATAAGAGTCTCACGAAATTTATCAATCTACTTTTACTTTTAGAGTAAAATTTTTATTAAAAATTCGAGAAGGGCCTCCTAGGTCAAAAAAATTTTTGTACATAATGTCAGCGACAAAATTATAAACAAATTAGCACCATTAATTTAAGTGAAATAAGCTGAAGAATTGTCCGACTGTCAATAAAAATTGTTTAGTTAGTTGAGAGTTAATGCAGTCTATTTATTTTTCTTTCAATATCGACAAGCATAAGGAAATTATTGTCAAAAGAGTCTTAGCTTTAAAACTAAAAGGGAGGTAACTGGACCTCCCCGTTCCAAAAATTCCCTGAAACTTGCACATTGCTGGTGTCAACTGAGTCATGCGACTATTGAGTATAAATAGACATAAAAATACTTTATGGGGAGGAAGTGCTAGACATAGAAGAATCGGAAATAGTGCTTATTCTCCTTAGAGATTTCTTTCACTGTGTATAAATAACAAACAGAATTTTGATATTTATTCATGTCAATATGAAATAAAAAATTAAAAATAATATATTATGTAATTTCCCCATCAAATTAAATTTAGAATTAAATCTGAATTGACTCTCCCTCCATTTATTCATTTTAGGCCTTTAAGGAACGTCCACCCATAGTCTCCTCAGCAGCCTTCTTGCGTTTGTACTCTTCAGGATGCCTTAAAATGGGGGAAATAGAATTTTTAGGAAATATTTTCTCTCACAATTTCCACCAAAACATGTCACTCCAATGACGGCAATTATTAAAATGCCGGCTAAACTTGTCTCGATCCCACATATCAGCATAAATACGTTGAATAGCCTCGTAAGCATGCTCCTCTGAGCAAATACGGTCTTCTGGAATACCCACAGGGGTATGACAATAATCTGCGTAGTGACTAAATTTGAAGGGGATATCTGTTTAGGAAGGAGCTTTCAGGGGCTTACCCAAAGCTTTGGGTCTTGCCTTTCTCCTCATTTATCATTTCATAGGTGCAGTGGAAGTTTGAATTACACTTTTTGCATTTAAAAAGAACCTAAATAAGGGTAAAATGAAAGCATTTTTAATTCTCAAAGGGAGTGATCGGGATTTTGTACCGTACCGTAATGAAGAAATATCGATAAATACTGACTAACTTCAAGAAGGTTCTTCTTAACTTTGTGGTCCAAAAGGCCACGTTGTCCAAAAGATAACTTACGGAAAAAATGGGAAAATAACTTGCGGACTAATTTTGCGGACAAGATTTGCGGATTAATTTGGGCTACATAATAAGAACCCTTCAAAATTTTACGGTACCGTATCCCTACCGTACTACGATAAAAATACCGATAAATACCGATAAATACGGTAGGTAGTATGGTATTATCCGATCAATACTCTCAAAAAAGTATATTATCACTTGAATAGCCTCATGAGGCCCTTCATCATGCAAATCATCCGGCCCTGGGGACAGCACCTCCCCATCAACCGCTTCCTCTCGCAAATTCACAGAAAAGATACCGGCAATCGGTCGCCACAGATTTATAGAACGTCGTCGGACGGGAGGACCTCCAGCACCGCCCTCTACCGGAATTTCGAGCTCATTCGCTGAAAATTTTTTAAAAATTTAAAGGGGAGGATCCGTCCTCCCCGTTCCAAAAATTCCTGAAAGTTTGACATCCCGGGGGTACTTTGAAATTTAACTGGGCTCTAAAAAACGCTAACTGAAAGCCTCTAAGGAAATATTCTCTCATGTGTAAATAGCAGACATAGATAAAAATATTAAATAGTGCTCCTTCTCCTTTCTCTTTTTCTTTAGAACAAGAGGAAATTTGTTTTAAAGGAATAAACATAAAAAATACATAATGCCCAGCCCATTTCGCCCAAATTATTTGGGTAAGGATATTTAAGAGGTGCTTCGAAATTTAGATTTTCGAGGGGGTTTTGTTTCGAACATCTCCATGTCAGACAAGTAAAATCTCTTCTTATCCCAGTTTTTTCTTTTAGTTAGTTTTCGGAGTGACGAGTGACGTCTCTGATGGGGGGGGGGGTGGATCGAGGCATTGGAACATTTTCAGTTCGGATATCGAAACCGGATGTCTGGTGATTTGCTAGGGTCCTCGGATAACCTGACTCTGTCTCTGAGGGACCCATTTCTATTATATATCATCGGGTCTGTTCTCACTCCTATGACTACACCCACTAAACATTCCCCTTCAAGAATTAATTAAACCAACCCTTTCCGCCCCCAAATTTAATAGCAACACGCTCAACATGAGTAGCAATCCAATTCTGAGCTCCACACTTGCAGGGTTTACTTTCTACCCAACAAGCTGGATTAGCAACGCAGTCGTCTGTGCCCATTATTTTTTTAAATTTTTTAAATTAAAATCTTGGAGGAAAATAAATCTAAAAATTAAAATTAAAGTTGGCTGCTTTCCCCCAGTTTCCCCTCCATTTGATATAGGTTGGCTGTATTCCCAAAAAGTTTTTAGAGGAATAGAAAGCTCTATATGCCAGAGGTGTGCCGAGATTTTAAAAAGCGAAAAGGCGAAACTCGAAAGACTAAAAAAGCGAAAATTCGGCGAAAGACGAAAGGCACAGGCAAGCTATTCACTCAGAGTTACGGTACACATCCACAATACCGGACCATTGGTTCTAACACGTAGAGCTTGGTAGCTATCGTCTTAGACCCATGGGGAAGTGGGAGAGGGGGGGGGGGACTAGTACCAACTCATTTTTAAAATTTTAGTGAATTAATAAAACAAGTAAAGCATATTTCCTAGAATACTCCTATTTTTGGGATCATTTTTAAAATTAACAATCGATCAATCATCCAAAATCAGTCCCCAAATTGATGCAAAAAATGTTCAAAAAATAGAAAAAAATAGAAAAAATATTTTTTTTAAAATTAAATTCTAAGCAAAAAAAATTAAAAAAACATGTCAGGCTAAAAATAAATTTTTGTGTTCCGCCAATTGGTTTTCTGGAAAAATAAAAACGGATTTAAACAAGTCTGACAATGAGAGAAATAAAAGTATGACCAGAAAGATAAATGATGCTAAAAAGAAAAATTCCGCCTGACAATATATTTTTAAATAAAAATTAAATTGACGTCAGTTGGTGAAAAAATGTTTTTAAATAGTTGGGAAGGAATTTAGAAATTTAAAAAAATTTTACAAGACTTCCGGAAAAATCAAAAGCTAACCCAAAGTCGATATACTGATACCTTGAAAATCAACGTAAAACATGGGTAGGGCCATTCAAAAGATATTTTCGACTGCTTATGAATGAATTTGAAATTCCATTTTGGGCTTATTCGAAAGCCCTTGAAATTTGCTACAAGATAGCAATGATATAATTTTTGATAAAAAATTCAATAGAGAGATATAGGGATTTATGCGATTAAACTTCAGTAGCTACCTTAAGGTGCATGTTTTAAATAGTAGTTCCACTGAGTCCCGGCCCTATAACTAAAGAAGGTGTTGATCATTTTTAATGATCTTGGTACCAATCGATAGAGAATTTAATGGACTATATTATACCAAAAAATCAAAATTCTTGACTAGTTGGTAAAAAAGTTATGACCTAAAAACCAAATTAAAAAAAATGTGATTTTTCGGAACTTTATCAATCATAACATTTTTATCGATCAGTCGAGAATTTTGATCTTTTGATATCTTGTAGTGTATTTAATTGTCTATCCAATGGTACCTAGAACAATATGAGACGTCCATTCTTTCATAGGTTATGAGGGCTGGAGTTAAGTTGGGTCGAGACTCAGGGGAGGGGGGTACTCTTTTAAATGGCTTTAAATTAATTTTTAAAATAGGATCAAAACATGTTTTTAAAAAACAAGATAAAAACAGTTTAATAATCTTTAATCTGTTTTAAAACAAAAAATATATATTAAGTAAAAACACTTTTTTGTTCAAAATAAAAATATTTTTCTGTTATTTTCTTAAGCCAGATCTACTTAAATACTCTTTCTTAAAGCACATGGGGGAGTATGCTTTACACCTTGAGGTGAACCTTGAGTTATGTTGGAACTAATAAAAAATAAAGGGATTGAAAGGACACATGTGAGGGATTTTTCTTTTAAAAAAGAACTCACAAGACAGCCAAAAATAAATTAAAAATTAAAAAAATAATTTCTTGAAATGAGTGTTCTGTGATTTTTGATAAATTTATTTTAAAAATTCTTTGAATTAAAATTAAAAATGGATTTATTCTATAATAGCCAAGAGGGATTATTAATAATTAAACAGCAGGAATGGGATGGAATGAGAAAAAAGTCGGGTAAGGTTTCAGAAGATATTCCTTGTTAAACAGCACATTTTTAGGGAGCAGGTCAAGTAGATCAGGCTTCTGCATCCTTATCACTAGGTTTGATCTAGTAATACTTAGCTCAGGAAAGGCACCATTCTTGATATTTGATGGGAGCTTTCGCTCACACCTACAAGCATTTTACAGATTGAGTTATTCGGAGTTATAGATATTTAAAGATTATTATGATAAATATTTTAAATTTCTATTGAAATATTTGCTGTAGAATAATTCAAAAACATTTCAAAAATAATTTCAAAATAATTAAACAAACAAAAAATTCAGGAAAATTGATTTGTGTAAATAAACCAAACTTTAAAAATGAATCAAAACAAAGAAAAATGTGGCGATATTTATTACGTAGGCGTAAAGGGATATCAGATATCTTAAGTCAACTCATTTTTGCTGTTTTTATTGAGGGGTTCCTTGGAAGATGAAATCAAATGCTTGAATTTTCCATACATCAAAGAATACCGATCATTGAAGAATACCCATAAAAATACCCCTAACTTTTGGAATCGTTATTGGAAACAGATCGGGACAACGGTTTTAGATACAGTTTTTAATGCTCTTCCGAATGAGCTATAGAAACCCTAGATGCCACAACATCTAATCGAGATAAATGACTTTGAGTGAGCCCTATCTTGATTAATCTCGTTTAACCCACATAAATCTCGATAATGATCTCAAATACATAATTTTATCGTAAAAGTATCCAGAACGATATACTTGAAAAATTCTCGATTTCGTTCCGGTCCGATCTCTAGTTTCCGATCTCTAGGAAGGCATCACTTTTCTTAATAACACCGCTTTGAATTATCTCATATCAAATAAAGTGCCATTAAAAGGCCAATATTTCAAGTCATTGGAACTTTTGGGGAAACGATTGGAACCAATCCGGCCCCCAAAATTTTATGTATAGTTTTGATGCCCTATTTTTATAAAACTTTAAGACTTTGCCTATTTAAAAGCCGACTTTTTGCACTTTAAAGTCCGTTAAAACGAGACACGAGGTGGAAAAATATTTTTCAAAATACAAACGATTATATACATCATAACACAAGCGGCAAATTACAAAGAAATAAATAAAAAATTGCACTTTTAGCGGGAAATTAAAGCGGATAGGGAGGGGGAGATAGGGAGGGATAGAAGGATGTAAAGAGGTTGTAGAAAGGGGATATAAAGATGGAGATAAGGAGGGATGTAGAGAGGATATAGAGAGGGATATAGGGAAGCATATATGGAGGGATATAGGGAGGGAAATAGTGGGGGATATAGGGAGGGATATAGGGAAGGATGTAGTTAGAGGGTATAGAGAGGGGATATAAGGATGGATGTAGAGAGGATTTAGGGCGGGCTATAGGGAAGCATATATGTAGGGATATAGAGGGATATAGCAGGGGATGTATGGAGGGATATAGGGAGGGAAATATGGAGGGATAAAAAAAAGAGGGTGTCGAGGAGCGATGAGGAGGTAGCGGAGGGATGGGGGAGGGGGTGAAATCAATTCTTATCGACGTTAATCGTGTATATACAATTTTTATTGGGCATTCATTGCCTGTGAGACCTATCATAAAATTTTTTAAGCAGCTGGGGTGTTGAGAAATTTTTGCTAAACATAATTTTAAAACCTAAAAACATGTAGAATCCTAAAGCATTCCATAACTTTTAAATGATAGCACGATAAATACACTTCAATTAAACAAAGTTGACTGATGTGTTATCCATTACACCACGCCGCCTACTACATAGCCTTAGGAATTAAATAGCTATAGGCTTTACAATGCGTATCAATTTATTGAGATCCGTATGAACTCCTTAATTTCAAAATCCTCATTTTTGTTCATAATAAAAGAAATTTTTATTTAAAATTTTTAAATTTCATAACAGATGAGGTTCAAATCAATTTATTTATTAAATTTGCCCATTTTATTTTTAATTTTTCAATTTTCAAATCAAAATGATCAAGATATTTTAAAGCTAAGAATAGTAGAAGATTGGGGTAACCAGAGACAATTTGCTTATTTAAACCTTCTTGGAGCTTATAAAACTTTTAATTGCACTATTAAAATTCAAGATTCTAAAGGAAAGGAACAAGTGATTAAAGGAATGAGGAAACAATTATCAATAATTGGACCCAATTTTAATGATTTTTTATTTTATATTCCAAGAGATGAATTGGATGAAAATAATATACTACAAATATTCATTGAATTGGAGAAAAATCCATTTATGAAGAATGTTTTGGGGAAAGGAAATAAAATGTTGAAAAAACAGGTATAGATATGTAGATAGTAAAGACGTCCAGAACCCTTACTCATGAATAAGGGTTGGGGGCCCAATCCGGTCCGAAAGATCGAATCGGCCATTAAGTTCTGGCCCGAAAAAGACTCGGTCTCTCCGGACCGATAAAAATGAAGCCCGATAAAATAACACGGACGTTGGCCGGACTCGAAAACCCCAATGATGGATAAGGATAATGGATAAAGAGAATGAGGGATAAAGAGAAAGCTAAATTGTTGCCAAAGTAGGCCACACAACCATGGAGAGCCTCTTCCTTGGCGTAGCTCGCAGCTTGAGATTCTCCTATCGAGGTGGATAGGAAATTCAGCTGTCTAGCATTTAAGAGATATTTATCTTTAGAAAGCAAAGAGATGGGATTTAATTCCTAATCTCGACTTTCTCCAGTAATATTTTCCCTCTCATTTTGGCGACTTTATTCCTCCTAACTTGATCATTTTAGGTTATAAAACGAAGTCTTGAAGATTGCACCGTAGTAGGCGGAATTTATCACGTTTCAATCATTAAAGAAAAAATTGGGGAAAATCAGGAGATTGTATTAAAAAGCGATCAGAAATTAATTTTAAAAGAAAATTTGAAATTTTACGAAGAAAGTTTGTTGCAAAGTTATTGGCATGAATTTAATTTGAAGGGTTATTTAATTGAGACGTCCGCTAAACTTGAAGAAAATGAAGCGAAAATATTATCGACAATGAAAGAGCTTGAAAAATTAAGTAAAAAACTGAAAGAAATTCAGAAGGAAACCGAGAAAAAAGAAAAGGAGAAAATTGAAGCTAGTAACGCTGCAGAAATTTTAATGGAATTGTCTACGTCGCAAACTAAGGCTAGATTATATTTAAATTTAAAAACGGGGTGTGGGAATTTCTTATTCGAAAACTCGGTACAGACAAAACTCCGTCTGATCAAGACTATCCAAAGGCGTCCTAATAGTTTAATAAATGTAATCTTAATAGAGAAATATATACTTCAGTGAACTTAGGAAGAATTTAGGGAACTAAAAAGACTATCTCTCTAGGGAAGGTTTATTGTATGAATAAATAGGAATAAGCCATAATACATAGATGTCGGTGTTAAAGTTGGTTAGGATTTGAAATGAGTCATTTGCTCTTGTTATGTTAAGTAAGGTTGTCGATAGTTGGAAATCCTCGGATGTCCGGATCTGGATCCTGTATCCGAACCGATATCTTCGGATATCCGGTCTTTTTCGGACCAGGATATTCTCCTCCAAAAATACCCGACAACTATAATGTCAAGGGCATTTGATCCTGAGTCTTTAACCAGATATTTCTTACGGAAATTTGGGTGCTGTAGTTGATAATGAGATGAATTCTGGGTCCTGGTCATGACTCACAAAAAATTTTTGGTCTTTGACATATGCAATTTCCAATAATTTTATAATTTAAATTTAAATATAGAGCACTACGGAAGGATTACTCGGATATGATTGTAGCGAAATCGACAGTACCATGAAGACCAAGAATATTGAAAATTAAAAAATTTATTTTATTTATGTATTTCGTTCTAAATTTATTTTAAATGACAGAATTGTGTAAAATCCATAATTGTGATACATTAAAATTTAAAAATTCATTTTGAATTATAAAATTACTTGAATCAATTAAAAGTTCTTTCTGTATATAATAGTCAAAATTAACGCCTGTAGAGAAATAGCCAATCTTTTATTGAATTTTTCTTTTTGTATATCCTTTCACTGGGACACGCCCAAAACGGCGCGCGGCCATAACGACGTAAAACGATAACTTGCTGTAAAATGTCTGGCCCCCATCAATTTTGTTACCAATCTGCTTAGCTCGAAGAGAGGAATCGTTTAATACTAAATTTGTTAAAAGTAGGAAATACTGAAGCAAGTTATGGCTTTGTGCGTTATGGCCGCGCGCCGTTTGGGCGTGTTCAGTAAAAATTTTTTATTTTCTCTTTACTTATTTTACAATAGTAGGCAAAAACAAAAAAACTAAATTGATCAAATCTATGTAAGATAGAAGAAATAGCTTATGCTCGTCTTTTCTAACCTTTAAAACTATTTTGCTATTTTATTCCATTGACAAAAGCTTTTACTTATATTTTCATTAAAAGTATGATGATTAAATTAACAATTAAAGTAGCGAATTTCGAATAATTTTGTTGTAGATTTAAGACTTATTAGGTTTAGGAATTTTATTTGTTAGAAATGTTCAAATGTGAGATTTGCGGTAGTGTATTCAACCGGCCGTTACTCAACTGGTTCGTTCTGCTAAACCATTGATTTTGTAACATCTTTTTAAAAAGATGTTAAAAGATGTTTAAAAAGATGTTTTTTTAAAAAGATGTTTTTCTTCTGGGTTTTCATTAATTCGAATAAATCTTTTATCAATAAATAGCTCTGGAAGAGAGGATTATTTTCGCCAACGGGATTGAATTGATCAGATCATGTTACAAAGAGTTACATCTGGATAAATGCGCGCAATCGTGATTTTTGATCTTTATTTGGCTTTAACTTTTTGTATGATGATCTGATCAAATCACTCCTGTTGGCTGAAATAATCCTTACATCCAGGGCTTTCGATTGATATCTTAATTATTTAAATCTATTGAGAATCTAAAAAGTTATGGCCCAAAATATGGCAAAATATTTAACCGGCCGGGACTCAACTGGTCTTAACCATTGATTTTGTAACATCTTTTTAAAAAGATGTTATTTTTTTATATATTTTTATATTTTTTTTTCATTTATTTTTTTCATTTATATATTTTTTTTATTTTTTATATATTATTTATTTTTTTTATATTTTTTGGGACACGCCCAAAACGGCGCGCGGCCATAACGGCGTAAAACCATAACTTGCTTCAAGATTTCTGAATCTTACCAACTTTAGTATTAAACGACTCCAATCATCAAACTAAAGAGATTGATTCCAAAATTGACAAGGGCCAGACATTTTCCAGCAAGTTATGGCCTCGCGCCGTTATGGCCGCGCGCCATTTTGGGCTGTACCCTTATTTTTTTATATTCATTTCAGTATTTTCTAAAAATTTATTGACGTTGTTAGAAATGTTCAAATGTGAGATTTGCGGTAGGGTATTCAACCGGCCGGTACTCAACTGGTACGTTCTGCTAAACCATTGATTTTGTAACATCTGTTTAAAAAGATGTTATTTTTTTATATTTTTTTCATTTATTTTTTTATATTTATTTTTTTTATTTTTATTTTTTGGGACACGCCCAAACGAGCGCGCAGCCATAATGGCGCAAAGCCATAACTTGCTTCGAGATTTCTGAATATTAACAAAATTTAGTATTAATCAACTCCACTCATCGAACGTCTTTTTCTACAGCAATATGAACTCTACAGAACAAAGTTTGACAATATCTTTTAAATTTTTTTAACGAGTGACTGTTTATTGTCACCGTGAATTTTATATTCCTCCTGGTACCATTAGATAGATGATTCTATAGGCTCATATACCCTATAACTCCGGTCTTTTTTCTTCTTATGGACCAACTGGGTACGAATTAATTTGCTTCAGCTAATTTTTTTGTGTCAAATTTACTTTTAGTTTTCTGTTTTTACAAAATAACCTCCCTTTGAATTCCACAGATCTCGGCCAAAAATCTGGGGCCAGAGAGGCCGAGATCTGTTGATCTCGGCCTCTTTTTCCATCCTTAATTTGTCCTCCATCTTTCTTCCAAATTTTAAATCTTTAAAAATAACCATTAAGATTATTTGATTATTGTGTTTAACTTCAATTATAATGCTATAATTTCTATTGATAATTTTATTTTTAATTCATGACTTGTTTATTACAATACTCATTTCTTTAATCTAATTTACTAACATTTACAGATTAATTATTATACAGATCAGTTTTAAAGATATCAAAATGTTTAAATGCGAAATCTGCATTCGAACTTTTAAGACAAATTGTCTTACGCAAAACAATAAATCTAAAAGTATTAAATTTTATCATTTATAACGAAGAAGGTATTTTCTGATTACAATTTTTCGGATTTTTATAATCTTTTTACGTAGCACATTCATCAATTTTTTGTAGTATTTATAGGAATGCAGACCGCAATTTTGAGGATTGGGGCCTACATTTGGGACCGAATTTTGAGGATTGACACCTGAGTAAAAATAGTAGTTTAAAACCTTTGTTGAAACAGAATACCTCGCTGTTAGAACAATCTTCCTCAATACATAGTTTCTGATTATTTTTGTTTTAAAATGCTATTTTTTACATATGTCAATTTTTAAATCTTTTTCTACAACGGGCAGTCCAACAATTTTTGTGTTTGTAAAAAACGATGAAAATACCGTCTTCCTCAAAATTCCCAATATCCCAAATAACTTTTGAGATGAATTGTTCTTATAACTAAAATATATATAAGTTTATTTTAAGGTCATCGACAGCAAATGAATCAAAAAAGTCAAATTTTTAAGCCGACAATACTTACACCTAGACCTGTTTATTATGGAAAAACTTCAAGAGGTGCACTTTCATCTAGACTATCGCTTTTTAGTCAATAAAATGCGAAATAACCGAAAACACTAAAAGTACTAAAAACAAATGGTCATAGCTTTGTCAAATGCAATTAGATTTAGTTGATTTTTTGTCATTTGGCTCAATTAACGAGCTCTTTCGGATGAGGCAATTGTATAATCGAATTTTTTGACCTAGAACTGCCCCATGCTTGGGTTTGCCTCGGTTGGTGTTCGATCATTTCGCATTTTATTACATAGGAAATATCTAGTTTGCATTTTTTTATATTTTCTATTTAAGGAAAAAAATCCGTCACTGTCCAAGGATTCATCTTTTATAAAAGCGGCAATTATTTTATTTGTAAAAATTCTAAATTAAAAGATAATTATTGTGGAGGTTTTTAAATTATTTTTAGGATATATATTGAAAATTTTAGTTCGATTTCCAATAAAAGAAATTAGTCTGCACAGAAAGATTATCCACAACCATGCTGTATGATTATCTAGATATTTTAATTAAATTACATTAGAGCGTGCCTGTTAAAATTTTGGATAGGGAATGTTTAAATAAATCCGATAGACCTTTCACTGCTTTTTCAGTCTAATTGAACATTTTAAAATTGTTTAGTTTTAAAAAGATTTTTCTTAGAATTTAATAAGAATTCTTAGAATCTTCCAAAATTTAATTTTGTTGATATGGTTGATTTTGCTGCAACGGTTTTGTTTTCAATACTTTGTTGTTTTTGCAATCTAGCTTTCAATTCATCACTCAATGTGGCCCCTTCAATTTCAAAGTACGATTTGTACTTGTCATACACGTTTCAAACGTGAATGCCTGCGGAATATCACAATTAAACTCCGAAATCAATTTATGCAATTTACCGTATAGCGCTGATCCTTCTTGGTGAAGCGATGTCGCACTTATTTTTTCTAAGAGTTATGTCGAAAAATTCTGATGACGTTTGTTACGATGACGTTTGTTACGCAGTGTACTTTTAGTTCCGAAAAATTGCACAAATAGTCTAATTTCAGGTTTAAATATGTATGCTCAAAATGCAGAAAAAAGGCCAGAAAATTGTTAAATTCTAAGAAAAATCTTTTTAAAACTAAACAATTAAAAAATGTTCAATTAGACTGAAAAAGCAGTGAAAGGTCTATCGGATTTATTTAAACATTCCCTATCCAAAATTTTAACATTTTTTAAATTACTAAATATTTTTATTTAATTTTATTTTTCTAGCAACACGTAGATGATCCAGATGATTCTATTTTTAATTCTTTAAATTCACATGATTCTGATTCTGAGCAACAAAATGATAAAGGGTGAGTTTTAATTTTTTTTGAGATTTCGGTACAATAAAAATATATGGTAAATATGGAAATATATGGTAAATGTGGAGTTTTCTAAGCCTTAGAAAAATTTTCTATATTTTTATTGCTTGTGATCTAAGGCTCCACATTTATCTTATTTTACTTTTTCAGAAACAACAATAATAATAATAAGGTAGATGAATTTTCAGACATGGAAGATGCCGACTCTGATGATTCAGAGTGGTGATAATATAATAAAATATTTTTAAAGTAATTGTGTATTAGGTTTCGATTTATTTTATATTGTACCAATAGAATTTTCGAATAATTCTATTGGTACAAAAGGAAATCCCGATTTACACTTGTTCCGTGCAGCAGCTGTGAGGCAACACTTCCACTGCTGCTAAAAAGTCATCTTGCCTTAATCCTTATCCATAGCTAAACCTAGAAATGCCGGACTTTAAGATTATTTGACCATTTCGAACCCTACATGATTTTGGTGTCATTCGACTCAGCTCGAAGAGCTCATTTGAATGACATATAATTTGACAATATTTATGACCGTTTTTAAACATTTTTAGAGTGCGGTCACAAAACAGAAAAGTACCTTTGACCCTATCCCAAAAGAAGGGTCGAATCGTTTTTTCTTACTTTTTATTTCATTATAAAAATGGTCAATTTTCACGGACGGACAGACAATGACAGAATAACACGGACGGACAGACAGAGGGAAACATGAAACATCAACACACATCAACTTTAAGGAAAATTGACCATTTTTATAAAGAAATAAAAAGTAAGGAAAAAAACGATTCGACCCTTCTTTTGGGATAGGTCCGAAAAGTTTAAGTTTTTTGCCGATTATTTTAATTCAGTTATTTAATCTTTCTTATTTTACAGCAACTTTTAACCAAATTCGAACATGCATTGGACTGCGGAAGTTGAATTGGACGTATAACAAAACATTTGCTTCTTCCAAAATTTGGTTATGTTCATATGGTTGATTTTGCTGAAACGGTTTTGTTTTAATTTTTTTATTTTTCAAATGTTTCTTTTTTAGTTCATTGAACAATCGGAAAAATATATTGGTTTTGAAGGGAATTCTCGTGTACAAAACAAATTTGTTGAATCTCTTCATACTTCAAGCCAAACCCAAATTATTATGATTTGATATGGATACAATGGGTGACTGGGCAATTATCGGATGATGATTTGACTAATTTTTTGAGGAGATGTAAGGTTTGGTTATTTTATGGTTCTTGGGAGGTTTGGGGTAATTTGTCTTTTCTCGAATCTAATATAGATGTGAGGTTGAACACAAATTCCTTTTCTCCCTATAGCTGTTTTGTTAGAAATTCTTTGAAGTGCTTCGATGGTGTATTGGATAAGTCCTCCGCCTACATTTATTTTCGATAAAGGTTCGATTCCTTCTGGCTGATGACTGTTTTATTTCTTTTTATTTTACTCAGAATGTTTTCTTCAAATTTTCCTTTCAATTTCTCAATTTTATTTTTTAGAAAGGATTAACTAAAAATGGTTGTATAGGATCACCCCTAAATATCGACACCCAAAATATCGACACCCTAAATATCGACACCCAAAATATCGAATGACCCAAAATATCGACACCCAAAATGACGAATTACCCAAAATATCGAATTTTTTAAATTTCATAATTATGTATTCCAATGATCGGGCATGATGTTCTAACATCAGGGAATTGTGTTTTCGATCGAACTGACCATAGCGACCGATCAAGATTCTACTTGGAGATTGATCACTCTTCTTTGATTGGACATATTGATCATGATCGATGTTTGTTCCATTGTTGGAACAATTTCCCTATGTTAAAAAGACTTCCCCGTCCTTGGAATACTTAATTATGTAGTTTAAAAATTTTCGATATTTTGGGTAATTCGTCATTTTGGGTGTCGATATTTAGGGTCATTCGATATTTTGGGCGTCGATATTTATGGTGTCGATATTTAGGGTGTCGATATTCTGGGGTGGAGTCGGTTGTATCATTATAAAAGACAATGTAACAAGTCGAGAGGAAGAGAGAATTTTTGATGAATGTGACAATTCTTGGACGAGGCCTTTAAGTGAATTACGACTGTTAATTGTAGCTGCTGATTTAGATATTGTTTTGGAGAGAAAGCAGATGAGAATACCGTCGACAAACTTGCAGTCCTTGCTCTGTTGATATCTCGACCAAAAACTTTTAGTGCTCCTGACTTGACTCATTCATACAGACAGTGCTCACATTTTCAATTTATTTGGGCATAGACGAGCCTCGTGTTCTTATTTTGATTGGTCATTTAGAAAGTAGTATTTTTTCACTTTTATTTTAATTATTTTAAAGTAATTTTCATGAAGCTTCTAAACACCAGGTGCTGTGGGATGGTGCTTCTCAGAATTTTGACGAATTTCGTGCTATTTCTGGTGTAGATTAAGTACATGAGCAGGATTTGATGCGTGAGACTTGCAGGATTGGGTCTGAGTCGATAAAGCGCCTTTAAGGTTAATTTAACACTAGTATTTTATAAAACTATAAGGAATTCGCTTTAGTGAAGACTGTGAATAGAGGAATGAATCCATGTTTGCATTTGTTTGCTTTTTTGACCACCAATGTCGACGTAGAGGTGCAGATAGACTAGCATATTTCCCTATTGTAGCTGCTGGGAACAATGCAAACAATCAATTTCAAACTTAAGTCTGAGGTTTTTTTTGGCTATCTTTACTTGTAGCGTGTTTTAATGAGTGTGGCCTGGTGGTCAAATGACCTTAGAGGTTACTCCAAATTTTTGTGGAAACAAATAATAATTTGCTGTTTAAGAATTTGTGGTGATTGACCACGATGGATTTCGGGCGATTAAAATGGTTTTATTCTGATTAAGAGGGATTAATTGACACTGGATATCAACCTCCTTATGTTTTGATGAAAAGAATTTTTGGTAATAGTTTGGAATTCGCCCTCCCTTTTTTCCTCTCTATTTTTTCTTAGTTTTTTCTCTTTTTATGGCAAATTATATATCATTCGAAGGAGCTCTTCGAGTTGAGTCGAATGACATTAAAATCAACGAGATCTGACTTAAGTGAACAAAGTTGTAACCGCTATTTTATCCACTTGCATTGGCACAAAAAGTTTACCCAACTAGGATTTAGCTTCATAATTTTGGTAAGAATGATCAGATCTAGCCAATCATGTTATCATTCGACCGAGCTCGTAGAGAGCTTTCGAATGATATATGATAAATTAGGTATCAAACAAAAAAGCTCAAAATGGTCAGGGAAACGGTGAAAAAAAAGGGGGGAGGGCGAATTCCAAACTATTACCGAATTTTTTACACTTGCCTTTGACAAATGGGGTTGGAACTTGTTGGTTGATCCCTTCTAAACTTCCCTTCTCTGAAAATACATTTCCTAATCAATCTATTTTTAGCATATTTGAAAAACCGATTGTGTACTAGTAGATGCTGGTTGTGATCTCCATAGATATGTTCTGATATTACAAGGTGCCTCATGTTTTGAGGAACAACACTCACAGAAAAACCTATTTTTAAAAGAAAAGGACAAAAAGGTAACCATTCGGCTAGACTAACGCTCATGAACATTTTTTAAGTGATAAAATGCGAAAATGCCCGAAAAACCCATAAAAGTTAACAATAATGTAATTAAGATGTTTTTACATGTTGAAAAAATTTATTTTCCAATACATGTTAGAACACGACACAAAATTTATTAGCGTTTTTTAATCTAAAACATCTTAATTCCACATTTTGAGTACTTTCATTTGTTCATGAGAAAGTTGTACAATTTACTTTATATTTTTTACCCTTATTTTATTTTCAAGGAAAAAATTATTATATTGTTCAAGGATACCATTTTTATAAAGAAAGGAATACTTTTGTTTGTAAAAATAATAAATCAAAATCAGAAAATGATTTTTGTGCAGGTTCTTTAATAATTTTAGCAAATCTATTTTAGTAAATTTTGTAGTAAGACTAAATTTTGATGAACTTAAAAAACACAGAAGAATTTTGCATACTCATGACGTATGATTATTTAAAATTTTTAATTAAATACTCTTGAGCGTGCCATTTTAGGGTTATAGATATTTTTGCGGACTTCTCTAGATAAGTTTATACTTCACGTTATTAGAGCATAAAAAACTGTTTCTGATATAAGTCCAAGCAGTCTTTCCGGACTTAAAACCTATTTTTGACGTATTTAACATTTTTGACTATTTTAGGATATTAAAGATTTTTCTTACAATTTACAATTTCTCAATTTTTGGACCTAAAATGGCACGCTCTGTATCACTTGATTTTACTTTTTTTAAATTCGAATACATTTTTTCCTTTTTTTATTATAGGCACACGAGACTGACCCAGACGATTCAAGAGATTGGACAATAACTATTCCATGTTCAGCAAACAATTCAGACAATGAAATAAATAATGAGAAGTGTGGTCTGTTGGCCCCTCTGTTGGCGCAGCAGCAACAGGTTTCTCTAACAACTTCAGACATATTATTACTTCTGCCAATTTTAGGTGGAATTTGATATAATTGAGTGGCTGAAAGGTCCTGAAGCTGATTGTGTTTCTGGCCCTGGTGGTGTTCGTGTTGGCCAATCAGCCAAATAACTTTTGGGATTAATTGTTCTTATAACTAAAATATATAAGTTTATTTTATGGTCATCGTCAGCAAATCAATCAAAAAAGTCAAATTTTTAAGCCAACAATACTTACACCTAGACCTGTATATTATGGAAAAACTTCAAGAGGTGCACTTTCATCTAGACTATCGCTTTTTAGTCAATAAAATGCGAAATAACCGAAAACACTAAAAGTACTAAAAACAAATGGTCATAGCTTTGTCAAATGCAATTAGATTTAGTTGATTTTTTGTCATTTGGCTCAATTAACGAGCTCTTTCGGATGAGGCAATTGTATAATCGAATTTTTTGACCTAGAACTGCCCCATGCTTGGGTTTGCCTCGGTTGGTGTTCGATCATTTCGCATTTTATTACATAGGAAATATCTAGTTTGCATTTTTTTATATTTTCTATTTAAGGAAAAAAATCCGTCACTGTCCAAGGATTCATCTTTTATAAAAGCGGCAATTATTTTATTTGTAAAAATTCTAAATTAAAAGATAATTATTGTGGAGGTTTTTTAAATTATTTTTAGGATATATATTGAAAATTTTAGTTCGATTTCCAATAAAAGAAATTAGTCTGCACAGAAAGATTATCCACAACCATGCTGTATGATTATCTAGATATTTTAATTAAATTACATTAGAGCGTGCCTGTTAAAATTTTGGATAGGGAATGTTTAAATAAATCCGATAGACCTTTCACTGCTTTTTCAGTCTAATTGAACATTTTAAAATTGTTTAGTTTTAAAAAGATTTTTCTTAGAATTTAATAAGAATTCTTAGAATCTTCCAAAATTTAATTTTGTTGATATGGTTGATTTTGCTGCAACGGTTTTGTTTTCAATACTTTGTTGTTTTTGCAATCTAGCTTTCAATTCATCACTCAATGTGGCCCCTTCAATTTCAAAGTACGATTTGTACTTGTCATACACGTTTCAAACGTGAATGCCTGCGGAATATCACAATTAAACTCCGAAATCAATTTATGCAATTTACCGTATAGCGCTGATCCTTCTTGGTGAAGCGATGTCGCACTTATTTTTTCTAAGAGTTATGTCGAAAAATTCTGATGACGTTTGTTACGATGACGTTTGTTACGCAGTGTACTTTTAGTTCCGAAAAATTGCACAAATAGTCTAATTTCAGGTTTAAATATGTATGCTCAAAATGCAGAAAAAAGGCCAGAAAATTGTTAAATTCTAAGAAAAATCTTTTTAAAACTAAACAATTAAAAAATGTTCAATTAGACTGAAAAAGCAGTGAAAGGTCTATCGGATTTATTTAAACATTCCCTATCCAAAATTTTAACATTTTTTAAATTACTAAATATTTTTATTTAATTTTATTTTTCTAGCAACACGTAGATGATCCAGATGATTCTATTTTTAATTCTTTAAATTCACATGATTCTGATTCTGAGCAACAAAATGATAAAGGGTGAGTTTTAATTTTTTTTGAGATTTCGGTACAATAAAAATATATGGTAAATATGGAAATATATGGTAAATGTGGAGTTTTCTAAGCCTTAGAAAAATTTTCTATATTTTTATTGCTTGTGATCTAAGGCTCCACATTTATCTTATTTTACTTTTTCAGAAACAACAATAATAATAATAAGGTAGATGAATTTTCAGACATGGAAGATGCCGACTCTGATGATTCAGAGTGGTGATAATATAATAAAATATTTTTAAAGTAATTGTGTATTAGGTTTCGATTTATTTTATATTGTACCAATAGAATTTTCGAATAATTCTATTGGTACAAAAGGAAATCCCGATTTACACTTGTTCCGTGCAGCAGCTGTGAGGCAACACTTCCACTGCTGCTAAAAAGTCATCTTGCCTTAATCCTTATCCATAGCTAAACCTAGAAATGCCGGACTTTAAGATTATTTGACCATTTCGAACCCTACATGATTTTGGTGTCATTCGACTCAGCTCGAAGAGCTCATTTGAATGACATATAATTTGACAATATTTATGACCGTTTTTAAACATTTTTAGAGTGCGGTCACAAAACAGAAAAGTACCTTTGACCCTATCCCAAAAGAAGGGTCGAATCGTTTTTTCTTACTTTTTATTTCATTATAAAAATGGTCAATTTTCACGGACGGACAGACAATGACAGAATAACACGGACGGACAGACAGAGGGAAACATGAAACATCAACACACATCAACTTTAAGGAAAATTGACCATTTTTATAAAGAAATAAAAAGTAAGGAAAAAAACGATTCGACCCTTCTTTTGGGATAGGTCCGAAAAGTTTAAGTTTTTTGCCGATTATTTTAATTCAGTTATTTAATCTTTCTTATTTTACAGCAACTTTTAACCAAATTCGAACATGCATTGGACTGCGGAAGTTGAATTGGACGTATAACAAAACATTTGCTTCTTCCAAAATTTGGTTATGTTCATATGTTTGATTTTGCTGAAACGGTTTTGTTTTAATTTTTTTATTTTTCAAATGTTTCTTTTTTAGTTCATTGAACAATCGGAAAAATATATTGGTTTTGAAGGGAATTCTCGTGTACAAAACAAATTTGTTGAATCTCTTCATACTTCAAGCCAAACCCAAATTATTATGATTTGATATGGATACAATGGGTGACTGGGCAATTATCGGATGATGATTTGACTAATTTTTTGAGGAGATGTAAGGTTTGGTTATTTTATGGTTCTTGGGAGGTTTGGGGTAATTTGTCTTTTCTCGAATCTAATATAGATGTGAGGTTGAACACAAATTCCTTTTCTCCCTATAGCTGTTTTGTTAGAAATTCTTTGAAGTGCTTCGATGGTGTATTGGATAAGTCCTCCGCCTACATTTATTTTCGATAAAGGTTCGATTCCTTCTGGCTGATGACTGTTTTATTTCTTTTTATTTTACTCAGAATGTTTTCTTCAAATTTTCCTTTCAATTTCTCAATTTTATTTTTTAGAAAGGATTAACTAAAAATGGTTGTATAGGATCACCCCTAAATATCGACACCCAAAATATCGACACCCTAAATATCGACACCCAAAATATCGAATGACCCAAAATATCGACACCCAAAATGACGAATTACCCAAAATATCGAATTTTTTAAATTTCATAATTATGTATTCCAATGATCGGGCATGATGTTCTAACATCAGGGAATTGTGTTTTCGATCGAACTGACCATAGCGACCGATCAAGATTCTACTTGGAGATTGATCACTCTTCTTTGATTGGACATATTGATCATGATCGATGTTTGTTCCATTGTTGGAACAATTTCCCTATGTTAAAAAGACTTCCCCGTCCTTGGAATACTTAATTATGTAGTTTAAAAATTTTCGATATTTTGGGTAATTCGTCATTTTGGGTGTCGATATTTAGGGTCATTCGATATTTTGGGCGTCGATATTTATGGTGTCGATATTTAGGGTGTCGATATTCTGGGGTGGAGTCGGTTGTATCATTATAAAAGACAATGTAACAAGTCGAGAGGAAGAGAGAATTTTTGATGAATGTGACAATTCTTGGACGAGGCCTTTAAGTGAATTACGACTGTTAATTGTAGCTGCTGATTTAGATATTGTTTTGGAGAGAAAGCAGATGAGAATACCGTCGACAAACTTGCAGTCCTTGCTCTGTTGATATCTCGACCAAAAACTTTTAGTGCTCCTGACTTGACTCATTCATACAGACAGTGCTCACATTTTCAATTTATTTGGGCATAGACGAGCCTCGTGTTCTTATTTTGATTGGTCATTTAGAAAGTAGTATTTTTTCACTTTTATTTTAATTATTTTAAAGTAATTTTCATGAAGCTTCTAAACACCAGGTGCTGTGGGATGGTGCTTCTCAGAATTTTGACGAATTTCGTGCTATTTCTGGTGTAGATTAAGTACATGAGCAGGATTTGATGCGTGAGACTTGCAGGATTGGGTCTGAGTCGATAAAGCGCCTTTAAGGTTAATTTAACACTAGTATTTTATAAAACTATAAGGAATTCGCTTTAGTGAAGACTGTGAATAGAGGAATGAATCCATGTTTGCATTTGTTTGCTTTTTTGACCACCAATGTCGACGTAGAGGTGCAGATAGACTAGCATATTTCCCTATTGTAGCTGCTGGGAACAATGCAAACAATCAATTTCAAACTTAAGTCTGAGGTTTTTTTTGGCTATCTTTACTTGTAGCGTGTTTTAATGAGTGTGGCCTGGTGGTCAAATGACCTTAGAGGTTACTCCAAATTTTTGTGGAAACAAATAATAATTTGCTGTTTAAGAATTTGTGGTGATTGACCACGATGGATTTCGGGCGATTAAAATGGTTTTATTCTGATTAAGAGGGATTAATTGACACTGGATATCAACCTCCTTATGTTTTGATGAAAAGAATTTTTGGTAATAGTTTGGAATTCGCCCTCCCTTTTTTCCTCTCTATTTTTTCTTAGTTTTTTCTCTTTTTATGGCAAATTATATATCATTCGAAGGAGCTCTTCGAGTTGAGTCGAATGACATTAAAATCAACGAGATCTGACTTAAGTGAACAAAGTTGTAACCGCTATTTTATCCACTTGCATTGGCACAAAAAGTTTACCCAACTAGGATTTAGCTTCATAATTTTGGTAAGAATGATCAGATCTAGCCAATCATGTTATCATTCGACCGAGCTCGTAGAGAGCTTTCGAATGATATATGATAAATTAGGTATCAAACAAAAAAGCTCAAAATGGTCAGGGAAACGGTGAAAAAAAAGGGGGGAGGGCGAATTCCAAACTATTACCGAATTTTTTACACTTGCCTTTGACAAATGGGGTTGGAACTTGTTGGTTGATCCCTTCTAAACTTCCCTTCTCTGAAAATACATTTCCTAATCAATCTATTTTTAGCATATTTGAAAAACCGATTGTGTACTAGTAGATGCTGGTTGTGATCTCCATAGATATGTTCTGATATTACAAGGTGCCTCATGTTTTGAGGAACAACACTCACAGAAAAACCTATTTTTAAAAGAAAAGGACAAAAAGGTAACCATTCGGCTAGACTAACGCTCATGAACATTTTTTAAGTGATAAAATGCGAAAATGCCCGAAAAACCCATAAAAGTTAACAATAATGTAATTAAGATGTTTTTACATGTTGAAAAAATTTATTTTCCAATACATGTTAGAACACGACACAAAATTTATTAGCGTTTTTTAATCTAAAACATCTTAATTCCACATTTTGAGTACTTTCATTTGTTCATGAGAAAGTTGTACAATTTACTTTATATTTTTTACCCTTATTTTATTTTCAAGGAAAAAATTATTATATTGTTCAAGGATACCATTTTTATAAAGAAAGGAATACTTTTGTTTGTAAAAATAATAAATCAAAATCAGAAAATGATTTTTGTGCAGGTTCTTTAATAATTTTAGCAAATCTATTTTAGTAAATTTTGTAGTAAGACTAAATTTTGATGAACTTAAAAAACACAGAAGAATTTTGCATACTCATGACGTATGATTATTTAAAATTTTTAATTAAATACTCTTGAGCGTGCCATTTTAGGGTTATAGATATTTTTGCGGACTTCTCTAGATAAGTTTATACTTCACGTTATTAGAGCATAAAAAACTGTTTCTGATATAAGTCCAAGCAGTCTTTCCGGACTTAAAACCTATTTTTGACGTATTTAACATTTTTGACTATTTTAGGATATTAAAGATTTTTCTTACAATTTACAATTTCTCAATTTTTGGACCTAAAATGGCACGCTCTGTATCACTTGATTTTACTTTTTTTAAATTCGAATACATTTTTTCCTTTTTTTATTATAGGCACACGAGACTGACCCAGACGATTCAAGAGATTGGACAATAACTATTCCATGTTCAGCAAACAATTCAGACAATGAAATAAATAATGAGAAGTGTGGTCTGTTGGCCCCTCTGTTGGCGCAGCAGCAACAGGTTTCTCTAACAACTTCAGACATATTATTACTTCTGCCAATTTTAGGTGGAATTTGATATAATTGAGTGGCTGAAAGGTCCTGAAGCTGATTGTGTTTCTGGCCCTGGTGGTGTTCGTGTTGGCCAATCAGCCAAATAACTTTTGGGATTAATTGTTCTTATAACTAAAATATATAAGTTTATTTTATGGTCATCGTCAGCAAATCAATCAAAAAAGTCAAATTTTTAAGCCAACAATACTTACACCTAGACCTGTATATTATGGAAAAACTTCAAGAGGTGCACTTTCATCTAGACTATCGCTTTTTAGTCAATAAAATGCGAAATAACCGAAAACACTAAAAGTACTAAAAACAAATGGTCATAGCTTTGTCAAATGCAATTAGATTTAGTTGATTTTTTGTCATTTGGCTCAATTAACGAGCTCTTTCGGATGAGGCAATTGTATAATCGAATTTTTTGACCTAGAACTGCCCCATGCTTGGGTTTGCCTCGGTTGGTGTTCGATCATTTCGCATTTTATTACATAGGAAATATCTAGTTTGCATTTTTTTATATTTTCTATTTAAGGAAAAAAATCCGTCACTGTCCAAGGATTCATCTTTTATAAAAGCGGCAATTATTTTATTTGTAAAAATTCTAAATTAAAAGATAATTATTGTGGAGGTTTTTTAAATTATTTTTAGGATATATATTGAAAATTTTAGTTCGATTTCCAATAAAAGAAATTAGTCTGCACAGAAAGATTATCCACAACCATGCTGTATGATTATCTAGATATTTTAATTAAATTACATTAGAGCGTGCCTGTTAAAATTTTGGATAGGGAATGTTTAAATAAATCCGATAGACCTTTCACTGCTTTTTCAGTCTAATTGAACATTTTAAAATTGTTTAGTTTTAAAAAGATTTTTCTTAGAATTTAATAAGAATTCTTAGAATCTTCCAAAATTTAATTTTGTTGATATGGTTGATTTTGCTGCAACGGTTTTGTTTTCAATACTTTGTCATACTTTTTTCGTCAGCAAATCAATCAAAAAAGTCAAATTTTTTTTTGTTGATATGGTTGATTTTGCTAGAATCTTCCAAAATTTAATTTTGTTGATATGGTTGATTTTGCTGCAACGGTTTTGTTTTCAATACTTTGTCATACTTTTTTCGTCAGCAAATCAATCAAAAAAGTCAAATTTTTAAGCCAACAATACTTACACCTAGACCTGTATATTATGGAAAAACTTCAAGAGGTGCACTTTCAACTAGACTATCGCTTTTTTCTTATGTTAATAAAATGCGAAATGACCGAAAACACTAAAAGTACTAAAAACAAATGGTCATAGCTTTGTCAAATGCAATTAGATTTACTTGATTTTTTGTCATTTGGCTCAATTAACGAGCTCATTCGGATGAGGCAATTGTATAATCGAATTTTTTGACCTAGAACTGCCCCATGCTTGGGTTTGCCTCGGTTGGTGTTCGATCGTTTTGGATTTTATTACATAGGAAATATCTAGTTTGCATTTTTTATATTTTCTATTTTTTAAGGAAAAATGTGTTACCTTGCAAGGCTTTAACTTCTATAAAAACGGGAATTATTATGTTTATAAAAATTCTAAATTAAAGGATAATTATTGTGGAGGTTTTTTAATAATTTTTAGGATATATATTGAAAATTTTAGTTCGATTTCCAATAAAAGAAATTAGTTTGCACAGAAAGATTATCCACAACCATAATGTATAATTATTTAGATATTTTAATTAATTACATTAGAGCGTGCCTTTTTAAATTTTTGGATCGTGAATTTTTAAATAAATCCGATAGACCTTTCACTGCTTTTTCAATCTAATTGAGCATTTTTTAATTTTTTTTTCGAGTCGAAAATGAAATAAATATTTTATTTTTTGGGACATGATGTATTCAACCCGAGTGCGAATTTTTGTATTGGATCGCTCCTGGATTCTTAATATCTCGTTCGATAGAGCACTAAAAACTGTATATAATACCAGTGACTCGTTTCGTTTCGAGCCCTTATACTAGAGATTTCGAGTCGAAAATGAAATAAATATTTTATTTTTTGGGACATGGGGTATTCAACCCGAGTGCGAATTTTTGTATTGGATCGCTCCTGGATTATTAATATCTCATTCGATAGACTATTTTATTTTTCAATTTTATTCTTAAAGTTTTAATTTAAAATGCCATTTTGTTGTTATTTAATTTAAATTTTACCTATATTTGTTTAGAATAAAATTATATTGCAGAATAAAAAAATTTTTAAATAAAAATTGATATCGTGTGTCATGATGATGTAGAATTTTTCTATGTAATTTTATCATTTTATATTTTTATATACATAAATATAAGTTTTACATATAAATTTTTATTAAAATCTATTATAACTAATTTAAAAAATTTAAATTTCAACTAATATTAATTGTTGAACAAACAAATATTAAACAAAAATAATCATATTTATATATATTGTAAATATAAACTTTCTAATATTTTTATTTTCTAATAAGCATGCAATTAGATTCTTTATATTATTTTATTATTAAAATATATTATTTACATTAATATTAGTATAATATTTACATTATTTTGCAAAATAATTTTATTTAAATTTAAAATTGTCATCGTGGTTGTGTATAGTTTTTCTGTGTAAACTAATATTTTTATATAAATTATTAATATTATAATTACTATATTATTATGATTTTAGAATTTATTAATGTATAAAGCCTTAAATTATTCATTTATTTTCATTGAAATTTTAATAATACTACTTTCATTAAGATATTTTGTAGTTATAAGATATTTTGTAGTTTACGACTCTGCTGATTCAATATCTGACCATTCATCATTACTTTTTTTAAAGCTTAGTTATGTTATAGTTTAAATAATTTTATATTTTTGCAGTTTTCCCAATAAATTTTCATTATTTACAATTTAGGTGCTCTGTAGTCTCGTCAGAGGTTAGTTTCGTCAGAGAACATTTTCGTCAGAATTAGTTTCGTCAGAGGTCCTTCTCGTCAGAGGTCAGTTTCGTCAGAGGGTTTTTTCGTCAGAGATGTGTTTCGTCAGAGGCCTTTTTCGTCAGTAAGGCTCCCTTTTTAAAATCTAATCAAGCGACAGTAATATGATGATACTAGGTTATTTGTTTCTGGATCGATTTGGACAAATAAGGTGTCATTCGAAAGAGCTCTAAAAATTGAGTCGGATTAGTTGTGGAAAAAGTTTATTCGACATTCCGGGACCGCATTAAAGACTCATGAATCCTAAAAAATCACAGGGAGGCATCAGCTCGTCGAACTCGAGTCAGCTTTATGCGCTGACTCGAATGTTCTAACATTTATACACTCGAATTTTTCACCACAAATATCAGCTTTCTAAGCTCCTTTGAATGACACCTGATTTGTTCAAATCGATCCAGAAACAAATAACCTAGTATAAATCAAAAACCGCCGTTTAATCGGATTTTTAAAAAGGGAGCCTTACTGACGAAATTGTCTTCTGACGAGACTGATCTCTGACGAGACAACCCTCTGACGAAAAAGGCCTCTGACGAAACTGATTCTGACGAAGATGTCCTCTGACGAAACTAACCTCTGACGAAACTACCGGACACGACAATTTAGCATTATAGAATTTAATATTTTAGTAGAATTTAATTTGTAGAGGAGTTAATATTTTCTGATAAAAGTTTAACATTTTTATTATTAAAAATACATATTATTCTCTAATAAATGCTCGTTTCTTAATTGAATTGTTGCTTTGAATCTTGGAAAAATAAATTTTTTAAATAACCATTTAAATAAAGTTTTTTATAAATGTTTTAAAAATTATTTCCATACTTGTTCATTATTTTATTATTTTCTGAATAATTCCTTTGAAATATGTTTACTAATTTTGATTAATAATTAATAATTATTTTGTTTTTTATGTTAAAAAATTAAATTAAAATACCTTAATTTACTTTTAAAAAACGATTCGGTACCTCTTTGTCCGATTCTTTTAAGAATAGTTTTTTTTTAATCGAAGTTTTTGTGTTTTTTATAGTTTAAAAATACATATAGCCTTTTAAATATAGCTTAGAATTCATTAATGCAACCAGCATTGAATTATAAATTTATTAATTTATACAATAAAAAATGTACCAAATGGTAAGGAACCGAATTAATTTACTTTGTAATCTAATTTGATAAATAGTTGATAAATCTAACAAAAATATTAATTACCTATATTTTATTTTTTAATGAATAAAATTTATTATATGAATATAGTAATACGTTGCTATCAAAGTATTGTTTAAAGTTTAAACAATTATTTAAAAATTCGATTATATTTTTATATAACATAATTTTCTATTTTTTTCTACTATTTAACGTTTAAGTTATATAAGTAAAAAATTTAATTTTAATATAACAATCTGATTTTATTTTAAAATTTGTAAAATATATTATTATAACATTTTAAAATGTTATAATGATTCATTCTAATTTGTAAGAGAATTCATCGTTATATTTATTAAAGCACGTTATACACGTTACACGTGTACATATAGTGTTATAGAAATTAATTATAATTTATTAAGCAATACAGATATTAGTTAACATAAATATCAATTCTAATTTTATTTTTTTAAATTCAACCATAAAGTTATTGCATAAATTATTATTTAAATTTATTTAATTTAAATTTATTTAAAATTTAATTTAACTTTGAAAAATTCTCAAATTAATCTTTTTATTCTTTTGTTGCGACTAGAGGTTCACTTTCATTAGTCAGTATTTTTGAAAAAAATGGCATAATGAAAAAATTAAATTTATAAAATATTATTTATATAATGAATAAATGATATAATTATTAATTATAAAATATAAGTATAATTTCAGTTTAGTAAAAATTTTGTTGATTACTAATATTAGTAGTCAACACAAAATAATTTCGTTGTCCAGTCGGAGACTTAACATAACGTGCCATAATAAATTGTAAAATTATTTATTGTTAAAATTTGTAAATTATTTTGAAAAAATTATTATTACAATTAATTATAACTTTTGATTAAAATGTCAAAGGATTTGAAATACTTATAAAGTTTAAATTAAATTTTTAATAATTAGCATATTTAAATTAGTTTAATACATAATAATTTTTAAATCGCCTTTCCTGTAGAGTTATAACTTACATTATTCACATCTTTATCTATAATTTTATTTTCGAATATATATTTTGATATATTTTATTATTTTATGTCAATTATTTCAAAAAAATTTCATTATATTTTTTATTAGCCATTCAAAAATTTATAATATTTAAATTTAATTCAATGTTGTGAAATGTACTACCGCAAGTCTCACATTTGAACATTTTTTGATAATTTAAATTTTATTTACCTAAATACAAGTATTTTATTATTAACATATTTTTAAAATATTTTTACTCATTTATGTAAAATATGTTATAATAAATTTTTGTAAGTTTTATGAAACATAATTCACCATTATACTTTTCGTGAAATAAAACTTCACTATATATGAGTTCAGCACTATTCTTGGTGATAATTGGTATTACCTTTTAAAAAATATATTTTTAAAAAATTTAAAAATGAAATTATATCATTACAGTAAATCCCTTTAGACATATTTCAGTTAATTTTTATTTATATACTACTTGAATAATCATTTTAAAATTTTCCTTTTGAATAACTATATTATTTAAAAATAAAAATATTTATAATTATTATCTGTTGCTGAATTCATCAAATTTTGTTAAAACTAAAGTTGTGATTGTCTATTGTTGTGATTGTGTCGAAAGTTGTGGTTGTCTACTATTAAATATACGAAGATGATGCCTTACCAGATATTTTTAAATTTTTTTAATGAATTTTAATTCAGTTTATGTATATTTCTAATTAAATAATTTCCTTCACTGTTTATGAAGTGGGTAGTATTTGGGGGAAGTATCTTCTGCTAATTTAAAAAATTTTAATGAAGAAAATTATGAAATAATTTTTTAATGTAACTAATATATTATATTATTAACCTCATTATTTTCTATAATTTAGCATAAATTGCTTTCAACTAAATATCCATTGTATTCGATTTTACTTTTTGTAAAATTCTTTTATAGTTAAACAAATTTTTAAATTTTTACAATTAATTCCTTTACTTTTAATGTTTGAATAACTATGTATACTTGATGCTTGTGAATTTTTTTATTTTTAAAAAATAATTCAATTCATCTTTAAATGGCTAAAAGACTTCATTTATAAGTATTATTATATTTTATAAATTATTGTTAAATTTGTTTATGTGATAATTATTTTATTAAATATTTATTAGATATTTTTTTATTTTATAATTTTACAAAAACAATTTTAATGTAATTTGATTGTAATTATTTTCGAACTGTAATGGATTTTTATTTTTAAGTTATTTATAACTAAAAATTTTTTACTCTTATTAATTTGAATATTTACATTTGAAAAATTAACATTAATTATCTTGATATTTCTCAATAAAAACATTTTTATCTAACAATAGTGAATAATGTTTTATTATGTTCAAATAAAAGCTCATTTTTTAAACTCTATTTTCTTATTTTTTAGTAGATTTTATGGCATCAACTAATTTATTTTTAAAAATTCAGCTACTCAACAAAATATAAAACTTGTTGTTTATCTTTAAGAAAAAATAACTCAAAAACATTTTGTAATTTTTACATATTCTTAAAATTCTGTTAATTTACTCATTTTACCTTATTAAAAAATTGTATTGTAGAATTCTCTTACAGTTAAAATAAATTTTTTTTTTAATTTTCACAATTATTAATTTTAAGTTTGTTAACTAGTAGATGATTGTTTATTTTTTTTAAATTTATTTTTAAGAATTTTTATTTTTAAAAAAATCGTTCGTTTTAATATGAATACAAAACATCAGTTATTATTATATGTATTATAAAATTATCACACGTGTGACCCGCAATAACATCTACGGCCTTGCATCTTTCATATATTTCTCGTTACCGTTCCAGGGCATTTTAATTTTTTAGGCACAATTCCATATTGTAAAATCAATTTTATTATGAAATCTTTTTATGATATCAATTTTACTATTTGGAGCATTAAATTAATTATGATTATAATAATTTTGTTTAACTATCGCGAGTTTTAACGAAGAATGCCATTAATAATACTTTGGAGTTATTTGAAAGTTTTAAATTATCTGAATTAAACATTAATTTAATAAATTTCTTTAATGGCTTATATTTATTTTTAAATATTAAAGAAAATTTTTAATACTTATGATTAATAACGTTTTATAAAAATTAATTCTAATAATGGTTCATTTGGTTTACTTTTTTATTGCAAAATTTATATCTTTGTTCTGTGTATTTATTTGGCTATAATAATTGAATTAGCTCAAATAAATTTTTTAGTTATATTAAAATCAGTTGAAATTTCTGTTGCTTAATTCTGTATTTAATGACCGTAGAAAATTTTCTCAGCAGCTGCTAACGAAAACAGAACTTGAAAAAATAATGCGAATTTTTGAATTTTTTCATTAGTATCAGATGTAGCTTTAATTTTTTATCAAATAATCGTGTTGCTGAAAATTTTTGAAATTATGCAAAATTAATTACCATAGCTTTATAATTATTTATTAAATTCATAATTAATAATAATTTAAATTTAGTCCATAAATTCCTATAATTTAATTAATTTATTTATCTTATTTTAGGCTTTCAATTTTGAAGAATCAAATTATAAGTTTTTAGAGTATATTATATTTTATTTCAATTAGTAAATGCGAAATTTTGAAATGCGAAAAATATATTATAATATTATATAAAATTCAACTCGAATCGGCTGAGTCAATGTCTGGAAGTTCATCATCCATATTTTTATTATAGTTGTAATTATCTAATTAAGTAATAATTATATCTTTTAAAAATATTCTTTCATAATTTTGATTAAAAATTTTACTTAGGTTATTATAAAAATTAATTCTAAAAATGGCTTTATGAACATATTACATATTTTTAAAAAAAATTTAATTTTTAAATAAAAATTCAAGTTTGTTAACTCTACATTTTTTTAATGTTATTTAAAAAATTTTCATTATTTTGGTATAATCATTTCAGTAGAGTTTAGTAGAATATTTGGTAGAATTGAATAGAAATATAAGTAGATAATATTATAAAGCTATTTCTATAAGAAATGTAGAATATAAAGTCCAAATAATATCCAATTTTGATCAAATTTTATTCTGATTCTAATTCAAATAAATTATTAATTTTTTTACTTAAAAATCATTAATATTTTAGGCATGCCTAATAAAATAGCTATGGTTGTTAAATATTTTTTATCAAAGTGTTGAAATAAAATATATCTTAAATATTTGTTTGTATTTAGGTGTTGTAGAAGCTTGGGAAAAGCTAAGTTTTTAATTCTATTTATAATTAATTATTTAATATACAATTAAAATAATATTATACGATATGGATATCTTTCATGTGGATATCTTTCCACAGAGTATGATCGAGATAACGTCTTGGAGTTACCTTCTCCAATAAATCCTTAAATGAGCAAAATAGAATAAAAATATTATTACAATTAATTATAATTTATTGTTAAATAACCGTTTGAGTTTATTATTTTTCAAATAAAAATATAATTTTATTAAATTATAAAATTGTTACAGTTCTTGCATAAATAATAGTTCTTTTCTTTGTAAAATTTTAACATAATTATCATTCTATCATCTTAAAAATATCAACCATTATATAATAAATATTAATCGAATTCATTGTCTTTTTAAACTATAAACATAGAAGATTAATAAACATAAAATAATTAAGAAATTTTTTCAAAATAAAATTTAATTCATAATTTTTCATAATATTTGATCCATTTGTTTTTTGTTGCACTCAGTACGTTACTGGTTTTAGACATATTTATCAATTATATTCTACGACAATTTTATTAATTTTAGATTAATCATTCCATTTTGTAAAATTTTTATTATAATATTTGTGGTATATTTACCAATAGTATTTAATATTTTATTTTTACAGCTATTTTTACTATTTTATTTTATAGCAATCATTTTATTTTTTATTCAATTTTTATTTTATTGTTTGTTGCCTTAAATTTATCTTTACTATTTTATTTTTCTAATTTATTTTACAATTTTTATTTAAGGTGCCATTTTGTTGTTATTTCATTTAAATTTAACCTATATTTGTGTAGAATAAAATTTTATTATAGAATTAAAAATATTTTTTTAATTAAAATTGAAATCGTGTGTCGTGGTGGTGTAGAATTCTTCTTTGAAATTTTATCTTTTTATATTTTTATATACATAAAATAAATTCTATATATTAATTTTTAATAAAATCCATTATAAATGATTTAAAATTTTTAAATTTCAACTAATATTAATTGATGAACAAACAAATAATTATTTATATTTAATGTATAACCATTTTTCATTTCTAATATTTTTATTTTCTAATAAGCATTCAAGTCTGATTATTAATATATTTTATTATCAAAATATATTATTCAATTTTGTGTGTCGTGATTGTGTAGATTTATTTATAATTTAAAATTTACATTAATATTAGTAAAATATTTACATTATTTTGCAAAATAATTTTATTTAAAATTAAAATTGTCATCGTGGTTGTGTATAGTTTTTCTGTGTAAACTAATATTTTTGATAAATTATTAATATTATAATTACTATATTGTTATGGTTTTTAATTTTAGAATTTATTAATGAATATAGCCCTAAATTAATCATTTATTTTCATTTTAATTTTAATAATACTAATTTCATTATAGATATTTTGTAAATATTTTTATTCCTTAACTATTCTTATAATATTATAAAATTTATGACGACTCTGCTGATTCAATATCAGGCCATTCATCTTTCCTTTTTTTAAAACATAGTTTATGTTATAGTTTAAATAATTTTATATCTTTGCAATTTTCCCAATGAATTTCATTATTTACAATTTAGCATTATAGAATTTAATATTTTAGTAGAATTTAATTTAAAATGCCATTTTGTTGTTATTTAATTTAAATTTTACCTATATTTGTTTAGAATAAAATTATATTGCAGAATAAAAAAATTTTTAAATAAAAATTGATATCGTGTGTCATGATGATGTAGAATTTTTCTATGTAATTTTATCATTTTATATTTTTATATACATAAATATAAGTTTTACATATAAATTTTTATTAAAATCTATTATAACTAATTTAAAAAATTTAAATTTCAACTAATATTAATTGTTGAACAAACAAATATTAAACAAAAATAATCATATTTATATATATTGTAAATATAAACTTTCTAATATTTTTATTTTCTAATAAGCATGCAATTAGATTCTTTATATTATTTTATTATTAAAATATATTATTTACATTAATATTAGTATAATATTTACATTATTTTGCAAAATAATTTTATTTAAAATTAAAATTGTCATCGTGGTTGTGTATAGTTTTTCTGTGTAAACTAATATTTTTATATAAATTATTAATATTATAATTACTATATTATTATGATTTTAGAATTTATTAATGTATAAAGCCTTAAATTATCCATATATTTTCATTGAAATTTTAATAATACTACTTTCATTAAGATATTTTGTAGTTATAAGATATTTTGTAGTTTACGACTCTGCTGATTCAATATCTGGCCATTCATCATTACTTTTTTTAAAGCTTAGTTATGTTATAGTTTAAATAATTTTATATTTTTGCAGTTTTCCCAATAAATTTTCATTATTTACAATTTAGGTGCTCTGTAGTCTCGTCAGAGGTTAGTTTCGTCAGAGAACATTTTCGTCAGAATTAGTTTCGTCAGAGGTCCTTCTCGTCAGAGGTCAGTTTCGTCAGAGGGTTTTTTCGTCAGAGATGTGTTTCGTCAGAGGCCTTTTTCGTCAGTAAGGCTCCCTTTTTAAAATCTAATCAAGCGACAGTAATATGATGATACTAGGTTATTTGTTTCTGGATCGATTTGGACAAATAAGGTGTCATTCGAAAGAGCTCTAAAAATTGAGTCGGATTAGTTGTGGAAAAAGTTTATTCGACATTCCGGGACCGCATTAAAGACTCATGAATCCTAAAAAATCACAGGGAGGCATCAGCTCGTCGAACTCGAGTCAGCTTTATGCGCTGACTCGAATGTTCTAACATTTATACACTCGAATTTTTCACCACAAAAATCAGCTTTCTAAGCTCCTTTGAATGACACCTGATTTGTTCAAATCGATCCAGAAACAAATAACCTAGTATAAATCAAAAACCGCCGTTTAATCGGATTTTTAAAAAGGGAGCCTTACTGACGAAATTGTCTTCTGACGAGACTGATCTCTGACGAGACAACCCTCTGACGAAAAAGGCCTCTGACGAAACTGATTCTGACGAAGATGTCCTCTGACGAAACTAACCTCTGACGAAACTACCGGACACGACAATTTAGCATTATAGAATTTAATATTTTAGTAGAATTTAATTTGTAGAGGAGTTAATATTTTCTGATAAAAGTTTAACATTTTTATTATTAAAAATACATATTATTCTCTAATAAATGCTCGTTTCTTAATTGAATTGTTGCTTTGAATCTTGGAAAAATAAATTTTTTAAATAACCATTTAAATAAAGTTTTTTATAAATGTTTTAAAAATTATTTCCATACTTGTTCATTATTTTATTATTTTCTGAATAATTCCTTTGAAATATGTTTACTAATTTTGATTAATAATTAATAATTATTTTGTTTTTTATGTTAAAAAATTAAATTAATATTTCTTAATTAACTTTTAAAAAATGATTCGGTACCTCTTTGTCCGATTCTTTTAAGAATAGTTTTTCTTTAATCGAAGTTTAAAAAAATATAGCCAAGAATTCATAAATATAGCCAAGAATTCATTAATGCAACCAGCATTGAATTATAAATTTATTAATTTATACAATAAAAAATGTACCAAATGGTAAGGAACCGAATTAATTTACTTTGTAATCTAATTTGATAAATAGTTGATAAATCTAACAAAAATATTAATTACCTATATTTTATTTTTTAATGAATAAAATTTATTATATGAATATAGTAATACGTTGCTATCAAAGTATTGTTTAAAGTTTAAACAATTATTTAAAAATTCGATTATATTTTTATATAACATAATTTTCTATTTTTTTCTACTATTTAACGTTTAAGTTATATAAGTAAAAAATTTAATTTTAATATAACAATCTGATTTTATTTTAAAATTTGTAAAATATATTATTATAACATTATAAAATGTTATAATGATTCATTCTAATTTGTAAGAGAATTCATCGTTATATTTATTAAAGCACGTTATACACGTTACACGTGTACATATAGTTTATAGAAATTAATTATAGTTTATTAAGCAATACAGATATTAGTTAACATGAATATCAATTCTAATTTTATTTTTTAAATTTCCACCATAAAGTTATTGCATAAATTATTATTTAAATTTATTTAATTTAAATTTATTTAAAATTTAATTTAACTTTGAAAAATTCTCAAATTAATCTTTTTATTCTTTTGTTGCGACTGGAGGTTCACTTTCATTAGTCAGTATTTAATAAAAAATGGCATAATAAAAAAATTAAATTTATAAAATATTATTTATATAATGAATAAATGATATAATTATTAAGTATAAAATATAAGTATAATTTCAGTTTAGTAAAAATTTTGTTGATTACTAATATTAGTAGTCAACACAAAATAATTTCGTTGTCCAGTCGGAGACTTAACATAACGTGCCATAATAAATTGTAAAATTATTTATTGTTAAAATTTGTAAATTATTTTGAAAAAATTATTATTACAATTAATTATAACTTTTGATTAACATGTCAAAGGATTTGAAATACTTATAAAGTTTAAATTAAATTTTTAATAATTAGCATATTTAAATTAGTTTAATACATAATAATTTTTAAATCGCCTTTCCTGTAGAGTTATAACTTACATTATTCACATCTTTATCTATAATTTTATTTTCGAATATATATTTTGATATATTTTATTATTTTATGTCAATTATTTCAAAAAAATTTCATTATATTTTTTATTAGCCATTCAAAAATTTATAATATTTAAATTTAATTCAATGTTGTGAAATGTACTACCGCAAGTCTCACATTTGAACATTTTTTGATAATTTAAATTTTATTTACCTAAATACAAGTATTTTATTATTAACATATTTTTAAAATATTTTTACTCATTTATGTAAAATATGTTATAATAAATTTTTGTAAGTTTTATGAAACATAATTCACCATTATACTTTTCGTGAAATAAAACTTCACTATATATGAGTTCAGCACTATTCTTGGTGATAATTGGTATTACCTTTTAAAAAATATATTTTTAAAAAATTTAAAAATGAAATTATATCATTACAGTAAATCCCTTTAGACATATTTCAGTTAATTTTTATTTATATACTACTTGAATAATCATTTTAAAATTTTCCTTTTGAATAACTATATTATTTAAAAATAAAAATATTTATAATTATTATCTGTTGCTGAATTCATCAAATTTTGTTAAAACTAAAGTTGTGATTGTCTATTGTTGTGATTGTGTCGAAAGTTGTGATTGTCTATTGTTGTGATTGTGTCGAAAGTTGTGGTTGTCTACTATTAAATATACGAAGATGATGCCTTACCAGATATTTTTAAATTTTTTTAATGAATTTTAATTCAGTTTATGTATATTTCTAATTAAATAATTTCCTTCACTGTTTATGAAGTGGGTAGTATTTGGGGGAAGTATCTTCTGCTAATTTAAAAAATTTTAATGAAGAAAATTATGAAATAATTTTTTAATGTAACTAATATATTATATTATTAACCTCATTATTTTCTATAATTTAGCATAAATTGCTTTCAACTAAATATCCATTGTATTCGATTTTACTTTTTGTAAAATTCTTTTATAGTTAAACAAATTTTTAAATTTTTACAATTAATTCCTTTACTTTTAATGTTTGAATAACTATGTATACTTGATGCTTGTGAATTTTTTTATTTTTAAAAAATAATTCAATTCATCTTTAAATGGCTAAAAGACTTCATTTATAAGTATTATTATATTTTATAAATTATTGTTAAATTTGTTTATGTGATAATTATTTTATTAAATATTTATTAGATATTTTTTTATTTTATAATTTTACAAAAACAATTTTAATGTAATTTGATTGTAATTATTTTCGAACTGTAATGGATTTTTATTTTTAAGTTATTTATAACTAAAAATTTTTTACTCTTATTAATTTGAATATTTACATTTGAAAAATTAACATTAATTATCTTGATATTTCTCAATAAAAACATTTTTATCTAACAATAGTGAATAATGTTTTATTATGTTCAAATAAAAGCTCATTTTTTAAACTCTATTTTCTTATTTTTTAGTAGATTTTATGGCATCAACTAATTTATTTTTAAAAATTCAGCTACTCAACAAAATATAAAACTTGTTGTTTATCTTTAAGAAAAAATAACTCAAAAACATTTTGTAATTTTTACATATTCTTAAAATTCTGTTAATTTACTCATTTTACCTTATTAAAAAATTGTATTGTAGAATTCTCTTACAGTTAAAATAAATTTTTTTTTTAATTTTCACAATTATTAATTTTAAGTTTGTTAACTAGTAGATGATTGTTTATTTTTTTTAAATTTATTTTTAAGAATTTTTATTTTTAAAAAAATCGTTCGTTTTAATATGAATACAAAACATCAGTTATTATTATATGTATTATAAAATTATCACACGTGTGACCCGCAATAACATCTACGGCCTTGCATCTTTCATATATTTCTCGTTACCGTTCCAGGGCATTTTAATTTTTTAGGCACAATTCCATATTGTAAAATCAATTTTATTATGAAATCTTTTTATGATATCAATTTTACTATTTGGAGCATTAAATTAATTATGATTATAATAATTTTGTTTAACTATCGCGAGTTTTAACGAAGAATGCCATTAATAATACTTTGGAGTTATTTGAAAGTTTTAAATTATCTGAATTAAACATTAATTTAATAAATTTCTTTAATGGCTTATATTTATTTTTAAATATTAAAGAAAATTTTTAATACTTATGATTAATAACGTTTTATAAAAATTAATTCTAATAATGGTTCATTTGGTTTACTTTTTTATTGCAAAATTTATATCTTTGTTCTGTGTATTTATTTGGCTATAATAATTGAATTAGCTCAAATAAATTTTTTAGTTATATTAAAATCAGTTGAAATTTCTGTTGCTTAATTCTGTATTTAATGACCGTAGAAAATTTTCTCAGCAGCTGCTAACGAAAACAGAACTTGAAAAAATAATGCGAATTTTTGAATTTTTTCATTAGTATCAGATGTAGCTTTAATTTTTTATCAAATAATCGTGTTGCTGAAAATTTTTGAAATTATGCAAAATTAATTACCATAGCTTTATAATTATTTATTAAATTCATAATTAATAATAATTTAAATTTAGTCCATAAATTCCTATAATTTAATTAATTTATTTATCTTATTTTAGGCTTTCAATTTTGAAGAATCAAATTATAAGTTTTTAGAGTATATTATATTTTATTTCAATTAGTAAATGCGAAATTTTGAAATGCGAAAAATATATTATAATATTATATAAAATTCAACTCGAATCGGCTGAGTCAATGTCTGGAAGTTCATCATCCATATTTTTATTATAGTTGTAATTATCTAATTAAGTAATAATTATATCTTTTAAAAATATTCTTTCATAATTTTGATTAAAAATTTTACTTAGGTTATTATAAAAATTAATTCTAAAAATGGCTTTATGAACATATTACATATTTTTAAAAAAAATTTAATTTTTAAATAAAAATTCAAGTTTGTTAACTCTACATTTTTTTAATGTTATTTAAAAAATTTTCATTATTTTGGTATAATCATTTCAGTAGAGTTTAGTAGAATATTTGGTAGAATTGAATAGAAATATAAGTAGATAATATTATAAAGCTATTTCTATAAGAAATGTAGAATATAAAGTCCAAATAATATCCAATTTTGATCAAATTTTATTCTGATTCTAATTCAAATAAATTATTAATTTTTTTACTTAAAAATCATTAATATTTTAGGCATGCCTAATAAAATAGCTATGGTTGTTAAATATTTTTTATCAAAGTGTTGAAATAAAATATATCTTAAATATTTGTTTGTATTTAGGTGTTGTAGAAGCTTGGGAAAAGCTAAGTTTTTAATTCTATTTATAATTAATTATTTAATATACAATTAAAATAATATTATACGATATGGATATCTTTCATGTGGATATCTTTCCACAGAGTATGATCGAGATAACGTCTTGGAGTTACCTTCTCCAATAAATCCTTAAATGAGCAAAATAGAATAAAAATATTATTACAATTAATTATAATTTATTGTTAAATAACCGTTTGAGTTTATTATTTTTCAAATAAAAATATAATTTTATTAAATTATAAAATTGTTACAGTTCTTGCATAAATAATAGTTCTTTTCTTTGTAAAATTTTACATAATTATCATTCTATCATCTTAAAAATATCAACCATTATATAATAAATATTAATCGAATTCATTGTCTTTTTAAACTATAAACATAGAAGATTAATAAACATAAATAATTAAGAAATTTTTTCAAAATAAAATTTAATTCATAATTTTTCATAATATTTGATCCATTTGTTTTTTGTTGCACTCAGTACGTTACTGGTTTTAGACATATTTATCAATTATATTCTACGACAATTTTATTAATTTTAGATTAATCATTCCATTTTGTAAAATTTTTATTATAATATTTGTGGTATATTTACCAATAGTATTTAATATTTTATTTTTACAGCTATTTTTACTATTTTATTTTATAGCAATCATTTTATTTTTTATTCAATTTTTATTTTATTGTTTGTTGCCTTAAATTTATCTTTACTATTTTATTTTTCTATTTTATTTTACAATTTTTATTTAAGGTGCCATTTTGTTGTTATTTCATTTAAATTTAACCTATATTTGTGTAGAATAAAATTTTATTATAGAATTAAAAATATTTTTTTAATTAAAATTGAAATCGTGTGTCGTGGTGGTGTAGAATTCTTCTTTGAAATTTTATCTTTTTATATTTTTATATACATAAAATAAATTCTATATATTAATTTTTAATAAAATCCATTATAAATGATTTAAAATTTTTAAATTTCAACTAATATTAATTGATGAACAAACAAATAATTATTTATATTTAATGTATAACCATTTTTCATTTCTAATATTTTTATTTTCTAATAAGCATTCAAGTCTGATTATTAATATATTTTATTATCAAAATATATTATTCAATTTTGTGTGTCGTGATTGTGTAGATTTATTTATAATTTAAAATTTACATTAATATTAGTAAAATATTTACATTATTTTGCAAAATAATTTTATTTAAAATTAAAATTGTCATCGTGGTTGTGTATAGTTTTTCTGTGTAAACTAATATTTTTATATAAATTATTAATATTATAATTACTATATTGTTATGGTTTTAGAATTTATTAATGTATAAAGCCTTAAATTATCCATATATTTTCATTGAAATTTTAATAATACTACTTTCATTAAGATATTTTGTAGTTATAAGATATTTTGTAGTTTACGACTCTGCTGATTCAATATCTGGCCATTCATCATTACTTTTTTTAAAGCTTAGTTTATGTTATAGTTTAAATAATTTTATATTTTTGCAATTTTCTCAATAGATTTTCATTATTTACAATTTAGCATTATAGAATTTAATATTTTAGTAGAATTTAATTTGTAGATGAGTTAATATTTTCTGATAAAAGTTTAACATTTTTATTATTAAAAATACATATTATTCTCTAATAAATGCTCGTTTCTTAATTGAATTGTTGCTTTGAGTTTGGAAAAATAAATTTTTTCAAATAACCATTTAAATAAAAAGTTTTTTATAATATGTTTTAAAAATTATTTCCATACTTGTTCATTATTTTATTATTTTCTGAATAATTCCTTTGAAATATGTTTACTAATTTTGATTAATAATTAATAATTTTTTGTTTTTTATTTTAAAAAATTAAATTAAAATACCTTAATTTACTTTTAAAAAACGATTCGGTACCTCTTTGTCCGATTCTTTTAAGAATAGTTTTTCTTTAATCGAAGTTTTTGTGCTTTTTATTATTTAAAAATATAGCCTTTTAAATTAGCCATGTATTCATTAATGCAACCAGCATTGAATTATAAATTTATTAATTTATACAATAAAAAATGACCAAATGGTAAGGAACCGAATTAATTTACTTTGTAATATAATTTGATAAATAGTTGATAAATTTAACAAAAATATTAATTACCTATATTTTATTTTTTAATGAATAAAATTTATTATATGTATATAGTAATGCGTTGTTATCTAAGTATTGTTTAAAGTTTAAACAATTATTTAAAAATTCGATTATATTTTTATATAACATAATTTTCTATTTTTTTCTACTATTTAACGTTTAAATATAAGTAAAAAATTTAATTTTAATATAACAATCTGATTTTATTTTAAAATTTGTAAAATATATTATTATAACATTATAGAATTTCTGACGGTCCGCTGATTCATTCTCAGAGCTTCATCGTTATATTTATTAAAGCACGTTATACACGTTACACGTGTACATATAGTGTTATAGAAATTAATTATAATTTATTAAGCAATACAGATATTAGTTAACATAAATATCAATTCTAATTTTATTTTTTTAAATTTCCACCATAAAGTTATTGCATAAATTATAAAGTTATTGCATAAATTACCATAAAGTTATTGCATAAATTACCATAAAGTTATTAAAAAAAATTATAAATTACCATAAAGTTATATAAAGTTATTGCATAAATTACCATAAAGTTATTGCATTAAATTTATTTAATTTAAATTTATTTAAAATTTAATTTAACTTTGAAAAATTCTCAAATTAATCTTTTTATTCTTTTGTTGCGACTGGAGGTTCACTTTCATTAGTCAGTATTTTTGAAAAAAATGGCATAATGAAAAAATTAAATTTTTATAATATTTATTTATATAATGAATAAATGTTATATTAATTATAAAATATAAGTATAATTTCAGTTTATTTAGTAAAATTTTGTTGAGTACAATATTAGTAGTCAACACAAAATAATTTCGTTGTCCAGTCGGAGACTTAACATAACGTGCCATAATAAATTGTAAAATTATTTATTAATAAAAATTTGTAAATTATTCTTAAAAAATTATTATTAAAATTAATTATAACTTTTGATTAACATCTCAAAGGATTTGAAATACTTCTAAATTTTAAAAATAAGTTTTTAATGATTAGCATATTTAAATTCGTTTAATACATAATACTTTTTTAATCGCCTTTCCTGTAGTTATAACTTACATTATTCACATCTTTATCTATAATTTTATTTTCGAATATATATTTTGATTTTTCGAATATATATTTTGATTATTATTAAAAATTCAGCTACTCAACAAAATATAAAACTTGTTGTTTATCTTTAAGAAAAAATAACTCAAAAACATTTTGTAATTTTTACATATTCTTAAAATTCTGTTAATTTACTCATTTTACCTTATTAAAAAATTTTATTGTAGAATTCTCTTACAGTTAAAATAAATTTTTTTTTTAATTTTCACAATTATTAATTTTAAGTTTGTTAACTAGTAGATGATTGTTTATTTTTTTTAAATTTATTTTTAAGAATTTTTATTTTTAAAAAAATCGTTCGTTTTAATATGAATACAAAACATCAGTTATTATTATATGTATTATAAAATTATCACACGTGTGACCCGCAATAACATCTACGGCCTTGCATCTTTCATATATTTCTCGTTACCGTTCCAGGGCATTTTAATTTTTTAGGCACAATTCCATATTGTAAAATCAATTTTATTATGATTATAATAATTTTGTTTAACTCTCGCGAGTTTTAACGAAGAATGCCATTAATAATACAATTAAAGATATTTGGAAGTTTTAATTTATATGAATTAAACAAACATTATTAACATATTTTTAAAATATTTTTACTCATTTATGTAAAATATGTTATAATAAATTTTTGTAAGTTTTATGAAACATAATTCACCATTATACTTTTCGTGAAATAAAACTTCACTATATATGAGTTCAGCACTATTCTTGGTGATAATTGGTATTACCTTTTAAAAAATATATTTTTAAAAAATTTAAAAATGAAATTATATCATTACAGTAAATCCCTTTAGACATATTTCAGTTAATTTTTATTTATATACTACTTGAATAATCATTTTAAAATTTTCCTTTTGAATAACTATATTATTTAAAAATAAAAATATTTATAATTATTATCTGTTGCTGAATTCATCAAATTTTGTTAAAACTAAAGTTGTGATTGTCTATTGTTGTGATTGTGTCGAAAGTTGTGATTGTCTATTGTTGTGATTGTGTCGAAAGTTGTGGTTGTCTACTATTAAATATACGAAGATGATGCCTTACCAGATATTTTTAAATTTTTTTAATGAATTTTAATTCAGTTTATGTATATTTCTAATTAAATAATTTCCTTCACTGTTTATGAAGTGGGTAGTATTTGGGGGAAGTATCTTCTGCTAATTTAAAAAATTTTAATGAAGAAAATTATGAAATAATTTTTTAATGTAACTAATATATTATATTATTAACCTCATTATTTTCTATAATTTAGCATAAATTGCTTTCAACTAAATATCCATTGTATTCGATTTTACTTTTTGTAAAATTCTTTTATAGTTAAACAAATTTTTAAATTTTTACAATTAATTCCTTTACTTTTAATGTTTGAATAACTATGTATACTTGATGCTTGTGAATTTTTTTATTTTTAAAAAATAATTCAATTCATCTTTAAATGGCTAAAAGACTTCATTTATAAGTATTATTATATTTTATAAATTATTGTTAAATTTGTTTATGTGATAATTATTTTATTAAATATTTATTAGATATTTTTTTATTTTATAATTTTACAAAAACAATTTTAATGTAATTTGATTGTAATTATTTTCGAACTGTAATGGATTTTTATTTTTAAGTTATTTATAACTAAAAATTTTTTACTCTTATTAATTTGAATATTTACATTTGAAAAATTAACATTAATTATCTTGATATTTCTCAATAAAAACATTTTTATCTAACAATAGTGAATAATGTTTTATTATGTTCAAATAAAAGCTCATTTTTTAAACTCTATTTTCTTATTTTTTAGTAGATTTTATGGCATCAACTAATTTATTTTTAAAAATTCAGCTACTCAACAAAATATAAAACTTGTTGTTTATCTTTAAGAAAAAATAACTCAAAAACATTTTGTAATTTTTACATATTCTTAAAATTCTGTTAATTTACTCATTTTACCTTATTAAAAAATTGTATTGTAGAATTCTCTTACAGTTAAAATAAATTTTTTTTTTAATTTTCACAATTATTAATTTTAAGTTTGTTAACTAGTAGATGATTGTTTATTTTTTTTAAATTTATTTTTAAGAATTTTTATTTTTAAAAAAATCGTTCGTTTTAATATGAATACAAAACATCAGTTATTATTATATGTATTATAAAATTATCACACGTGTGACCCGCAATAACATCTACGGCCTTGCATCTTTCATATATTTCTCGTTACCGTTCCAGGGCATTTTAATTTTTTAGGCACAATTCCATATTGTAAAATCAATTTTATTATGATTATAATAATTTTGTTTAACTCTCGCGAGTTTTAACGAAGAATGCCATTAATAATACAATTAAAGATATTTGGAAGTTTTAATTTATATGAATTAAACATAAATTTAATAAATTTCTTTAATGGTCTTATATTTATTTTTAAATAGTAAAGAAAATTTTTAATACTTATGATTAATAACGTTTTATAAAAATTAATTCTACTAATGGTTCATATGGTTTCTTTTTTTATTGCAAAATTTATATCTTTGTTCTGTGTATTAATTTGACAATAACATTTGAATGGGCTAAAATAAATTTTTTAGTTATAGTAAAATCAGTTGAAAATTTAATTTATAACAAATATTTCTGTTGCTTCATTCTGTGTTTAATGACTGCGTAGAAAATTTTCTCAGAAGCTGCTAACGAAAACAGAACTTGAAAAAATATTGCGAATTTTTGAATTTTTTCATTAGTATCAGATGTAGTTTTAATTTTTTATCAAATAATAGTATGGCAGAAAAAAATTTTGAGATTATGCAAAAATAATTACCATTGAAAAAATATTGCGAATTTTTGAATTTTTTGAAAATTTTTGATTTATAATTATTTATTAAATTCATAATTAATAATAATTTAAATTTAGTCCATAAATTCCTATAATTTAATTAATTTATTTATCTTATTTTAAGCTTTCAATTTTGAAGAATCAAATTATAAGTTTTTAGAGTATATTATATTTTATTTCAATTAGTAAATGCAAAATTTTGAAATGCGAAAAATATATTATTATAATATTATAAAATTTAACTCGAATCGGCTGAGTCAATGTCTGGAAGTTCATCTTCAATATTTTTATTATAGTTGTAATTATCTAATTAAGTAATGATTATATCTTTTAAAAAATATTCTTTCATAATTTTTATTAAAAATTTTACTTATGTTATTATAAAAATTAATTCTACTAATGGCATTATGAACATATAATTTATAAAAAAATTTTAATTTTTAAATAAACATTCAGTTTGTTTTCTCTACATTATTTTTAATATTATTTTAAAAATTTTCATTATTTTGGTATAATCATTTCAGTAGAGTTTAGTAGAATATTTGGTAGAATTGAATAAAAATATAAGTAGATAATATTATAAAGCTATTTCTATAAAAAATGTAGAATATAAAAATAATCGACATTTCCGCCTAGTTCTTCCTATAATAACCAATTTTGATCAAATTTTATTCTGATTCTAATTCAAATAAATTATTAATTTTATTTACTTAAAAATTATTAATATTTTAGGCACGCCTAATAAAATAGCTATGTTTGTAAATATTTCGTATCAAAGTGTAGAAATTTTTTTTATTTTAAAAATATATTTTAAATATTTGTTTGTATTTAGGTGTTTTTAAATTTTGTAATTTCTAATTTTTATTAATTTTTAAAATAATTTTACCCATTATACTTTCTCATCATTCTAGGTATCTCATATTGATACTCCTCCAAAGCATCACCATCAAAAATTCCCTCAGCTTCGGCTAAATCAACGAATATAGGCATTCCATCCAAATTAGTAATTCGGGAATTAGTAAAGTCAATTATTTTGACATTTAATCCGTAGGAGTTTATTTTAATTTCTTTATCATTGAACATAAACCTAAATAGATTGAAATAAATACTTTATGTTGGTTAAAAAATTCCTATTTATCCAAAAAACTCCACCCCAACCTCACATTACCCATTATTAACCCCCCCCCCCCATTATTCATTTTTATTATTATTATTAACCCCCCCCCTATTATACATTGATATAGGGTGATCTTGATAAGGCACTGTTTGTTAGTCTTATATAGGGTATATTATATATTATTATGTTTATTATTATTGTATATTATTATGTCTCTTATGGCGTTTCATTCTCGAGTAGCTACAACTTTTTTAATTAGTGCCGTTTTGTATGAATGACTATATCTATGTATTATTTGTTTAAATTATATAAGTCAATAAAATTTGTCTCTATTGTTATATTCGGAATGCATATGCAAAATTTATACCTCTTCTCATCCTCCCATTTTTCTTTAACAGAATCACTATAAGAAATTAATATATTCCCAATATGTAGATCGCGATGCTCAAATTCAAAATTTTTTTCAGCAGCTGCTAACGCAAATAGAACTTGAGAAAATATTGAGGCGCATTCTGAAGGGCTTTCAATCTTTTCGTTAAATTAAAAGTTCACTATATATTAGTTCAGCACTGTTGTTAACGGTAATTGGTATTACCTGTAAAAATTTATTTTTAAAATATTTAAAAAATTAAATTATAAACAGTTTTTGTAATTATAAATAATATTTGTCAACAATTTTTGTTGTTTAATTATATTTGTTTAAATTATAAACAACACCTATAAAATATTTTTAATTTTCATTTCGGCTCATTAAAAAGGTTTTGTAATTTGCTGATAAAAAATTTAATTTAAAAAGAATATTTTGTATTTGAATAAAAATGATTAGTGTTAACTTTAAAAAATTTAAACAATTTTAGAATGAACTCAAAATGAAAATTTAATAGATTTATATACTTATAGATATAGCCCCATTTTTTTAATTTTTTTATATTATCATTTTGTATGTTTGCTGGAATTTTTGAAGATTTTTCCTAATGTTGAAACACAAAAGTCAAAATTTCACTTATAATTTTGAACAAGTCAAAATTCACTTAAGTTCATATTTTTAATTTATTTAAATAATTTTGAAATTTCTGAGATCATAATTTTATTCAATTTAATCTCACTTTTAATGCATATTCCTTTTGATCACAAGCGACACGGAATACCTCGCCATAATCTCCTTCACCTAACTTCTCAATACATTTAGAATCTTTATAAAAATTTAAGAATTCCTCCCAATTTATAATTCTCTTCATCACATAATTCCATTAATTTTGTAACTGCTTCATCTATGAAACATTATTCTCCATTATTTAGCTCCAAAAGTTTTCGTGAAATTAAAACTTCACTATATATGAGTTCAGCACTATTCGTGGCGGTAATTGGTATTACCTGTTAAAAAAATTTATTTTTAAAATATTTAAAAAATTAAATTATAAAATTTCTTTGATTCTAATTGCTGCTTATTATCAATTTCTTTATGTTAATCAACCCTTATAAAATTTTCATTTTGGCTCCTTAAATATGCTATAAAATAGTAATATAATAGATTTATTTTTAGAAAAAATTTCTGTTTTGACTGAGAAATATGACTATTGCTATGTTTTAAAAAATTTCAACAGAATTTTCATTTTGGCTCCTTATGACCCCAAGATGAAAATTTAAAAAATTTATAGACTTATATGTATGGGCCCAGTTCTTTTTTATTTTATCATAATATTATTTGTATGTTTGATGAAATTTTGTAGCAACTATCTAATTTTTATCTCATTCAATTTTAATTTATTGGAAATCTTAGCTTAAATTATTGAATTAACATCGTGACAGATTAAATAATAAATGTAAAATTATTTTAATTTTTATTACATGTCGAATATCGTCATTTACAACGTTGATTAGCTTAAAATTAATTATATTTCTAATAAATTATTATGTAATAATACATAATAATGTAATTAATACATATAATTAATAGTTTAACCTCCAGAAATTTTATTTCTATATTTATATGTAGTATCATTAATATAATTTCATAATTTATGTTTATTAAAATCGTTTAGTGATTGTCTAACTCCATAATTATTTTTAATTACCATTCAATTATTTCTATAATGACCTGTTTAATAACGATTTTTATAATTTTTTTTAATTAATTCCTTTGATAATTTTTAATTTATTTTCTGAATAGTTAATTTATAAATTTTAAATTTCCTGTAGTAATTTTCGTAATAATAAATAATGATGATTACTTTAAAGCATTAAATTGTTATTTTTAAGTTTTTTAATGCAATATTATTATTTTTCATCATTAAAAATATGTCACTTACGTTGTTGTTTATGACATTTTGATTTGAATGTTTTTTAAAATAATCATTTTTTATTTATATTTTGTGTTTTATTTTGGAAATTAAATTAATATTTTTTAATTAATTTTTGATAAAATTATTATCATTTTTTATTAGTTAAATATATTCTATAATTAAATAATGTTGAGTCTTTCAATTGAATTGCTGACGATGACTTTGAAGTTAATAATTATTTACATAAAAAATTTACAATGCTTTCTTTTAATAAATTTTTAATACTACCTATATTATTAAGATTTTTATTTTTAAAATTATCAAGTATTTTTGCAGTTTTCCTTGAAGCACAACAATTTAAATAACCATTTTTATACAAGTTCATCTAATTATTTCATTCAATAATCTTTTAGCCATCTTCTGAATATCTATTTTGATAATCCATTTCGCATTCTTTTAATAATTTTGCGTAATAATTCTATTCTATAATTCTATTCTATATAAACTGATAAAATTTTCTTATATTTTAAAAATGACTTTTCTCAATAAAATATCAAATGCTTTCAAAATCTGCTTCCTTTTAAGGTTATTTGTAATAATCCGTTGAATATCAAATAACTCATAAGCAAGGTAGTGTAGTAGTTTATTTATTATTTAAATAAAAATAATTCAATTGAATAAATGAAGAAATAATTATTTACTATCGTGTTAATAAAATTAATCTTCTAAATAAATTTTCAAAAATATTTTTTAGTATTAATTAACATTTATATTATTCTATTAATTCATATAATTCACTGATATTTTTAGTTATTTTTTAACAAAGTCATAATAGTATATTTAAAATTTAAATTGTTAATAATATATCTTATAAGATGTATCTGAAAAAACACATTTTAACTTAGTCTATTTTGTAATTATCTATCATACATATAATTTTGCATTAATGACTTGCTAAAAATTTTCAAATAAAGATTCATTTTAGAGTTTGTTTTGTTGGTATTAAGTAATAATCCTAAAAGAAATTCAGATTGGTAGACTATACATTCTCTCTTATCATTAATGAAGTAGTAGAATATATTTACTTTTAATTAAAATTTTCCGTTTGAATTTTGTGACCATTTATACTTTATTTTGTTACCTTTTTTCAACGTTCAATTAACATTTTCCGACGCTTTTCACTTTCAAACAATCGTAATTTTTTAATAAAATTTTAAATTATGGAGCACCTTATTTTGTTGATTAAATTTAGTAGTAGTATATAAACATTTTATATAAACATTTAGTAGAATTCAGAAGAATAAAATTTTATAATCTAGCTTTTTAATTAAAATTTTTAAGGGTTGTTAATGTAAGATTTAAATGAGTAGTAAATAATTAATTAATGTAAGGTTTATATAATTTTTAGAATTCTTCAATGTGTTCAAATACCATTTATGTAGCTTCTGCCAAATTTATTTTTATTTTATAATTAATATTTGCAGATTTATCAATTTATGTTCAGTATATCAATAGCATTTTCGTGTTCATGGTTCTTAAATAATTTTTTAAGAATATGTTGTTATAAGGGTGGATATTATCTATAAAGATAAACTTTTGTACCTAATTAGGAAATTATTTATATTATTTATATTATATTATATATCCCTTATAAGAAATATTATTTATAATCCAGATTTAAATAAAGTAGAATTTTTATTATATCTTAATTAGATATAAAGCATAATATTTAAGTTGTTTAATATTTACATGAATATTTAAATATGCTGATGATTTATTTATTAGCTTTATTTTGAAATAATCATTCGATTTCATTCTCCTTTTTTATATTTAATAAATTTAATTACCGTATTTCCTCTAATAGAACGACAGCTATATTTGAACGACACCCCCTATTAGAACGACAGTCTAGAGGGAGGTTGAGAAATATAACGACAGCCTCTATTTGAACGACACCCCCTATTAGAACGACACCCTTTCTTTTTTTTATTTAATTATTTACCTAAGCGGTTGCTATTTACTCTGGCCTCTTTATCCCTCTAAATCACATTATATGACTCTAAATCCATTGATATATACCTTTTTCTTTCGATATCCCTCCAAATCCACTGATATCCCCGCCAAAATTCCCCGATTCCCTCGTAATCCCCCTATATATTAATACTGCAAATCAAGTCCACCGGTATCTCACTTAATCCTAGTATCTTTAAAATCTTCCTAATCCCTCTATATTACTTTTTAAAAAAATCTTCTGGTATCCTTCTTAACCACCAGTTAATCCACAAATATCTTCTTAAGAGCTTTTAATTTCGCGTGATATATGTATGCGGGATATCAGAGATTGTGAGTAGGATTGTGAGTCTAACACTGCAATGAAATTAACAAAATTGTTATTATGGAAAAATTTTGTCAAAAATATACTCTCAAGAACTAGTTCCAGAACTAGTTCCAAAGCTAATTCCAGACATTTACTAGTACCATAGTTTCAGTTCCAAGCTAGTTCTAGGCATTTATTAGTTCCGTAGTTCTAGTTCCAAACAGTTTCAGATAATCGTTAGTTCCGTAGTTCTAGTTCTGGAACTAGAACTAATTAGTTCTGGAACTGGAACTTTGACATCACTGGTTACCAATGCTATTGATGGGAAAATTTAAGTATTTTTCTTCATTAATAAAATTATTATAATGATATAAATCTTAATAAAAATTTCATAAACAGTGTAAAAAATAGGTTGAAAAATAGAACGACAGCCTCTATTTGAACGACACCCCCTATTAGAACGACAGTCTAGAGGGAGGTTGAAAAATAAAACGACATGTCGTTCTATTAGAGGAAATACGGTATATTTCAATAATTATCATTATATTTATATTAAATTCTACTTTCGCTTAAGTTCCACCACAAATATTACATTTAGTTGGTTTGTAAAATTTATCATTTAATACTCGATTTTACTTTTTAATAGTATTCTTACAATTTTATTATCAAATATCATTCGATTATATTATCATTATACTATTTTTACCATATATAATAACATTTATTTATATTTTAGATGATCATTTATAACTTCTTTTTTTTAATAAGCATTCTTAAATAATATATTACTGATCCAGCCAAACATTTATTAATCAAACTAACCCAACAAATAATTTAATATTTTATTAACAGCATGATTTGTAGTTTATTTTTAATATATTTTACAATTTATTTTCGAATAAACAATTTATTTTTTCATCAGTTCCTGTTTTTATATTATTTTTATAAATTTTATTTATATTTTTAATGATAATTTGAAAGTTTATTATAATTTATTTATAATTGAATTAAATGTTACATCTGCAGATCTCGCATTTGAACATTTTGAAAAATTAAAATTTTAGTCATTTTTAATGATAATTTTTATAAATTTTCAATTAATAATTTATTTGTAATTTTATTAATTTCTTATTCATTTAATTGTTAATAAATTTTATAACCTTATATTTAAGCTCCTTCAAAATCTAGTTTTATTTTATTATTTTGATTATTTGTTTTAATTTTACTTTCTAACGCATTCAAGCGCTGTGTAGATAGTAGAATATTTTCAAATATAAATTATCAAACTAAAACATTTCTAATAAAAACGAAGTATATTTTTAAGTGCAATTTAATTTAAATAATATTTAGCTTTATTCTTAAATTTTATTAATATTTTGCATTTATTTTTAACTTTTAAACGATTTAAAACCATTTACTTAATGATTAATAAATGTGATCATCACCCTTTATTTCTAATAATTCAATTTCTTTTGCAAATTTGTTGTTGATTTTATTATTTTTTATCAATTCGCTCTATACCCTGTTAAAATCATTAATTAATTTGTCAGTCTCGTCTTTTAAAGTATTTTTTAATCTTCTTTTGATTTTGTTGATTTATCTGGGTATTAATTTTACTTTCTAACGCATTCAAGCGATGTGTAAGCATTCAAGTGACTTTTCTGTTTTTACCTACAAAACGATAATGTTTTTAAAATATTTTTATAATTTTAATAGAATAATTTTAGTTATACAGTATGATTTAATTATACAGATGATTTTTTAGTTATACAGGATAATGAATATAAATTCAATTTTATTTTCATTATTTTATTTTTAAATTATTTTAATAAATTTTCCATTATGTTTTTAAATAATTATTTGAAGACTTATTTTATTTATACTTTTAATCTTCAACGTTCGCGAAATCATCGTGATCGCAACACAGTTCCCAATTGGAAATCAACATACTTTTCAAATTTTATATTTTATTGGAATACTTTAGTAATTTTATTACTAATTAAAATTTTCTTTCAATTTTTACTTACATAATCATTCGAAAACACATTATTTTATTTTTAACATTTAATTTATGTTCATTATTTTTAAATAATTATTGAAAATTTAATTATATTTAAATAAACAATGTTCATTATTGAATCATCTGGGTCAGCCTCGTGTGTTGAAAACCTTTTAGAAGTTAATATTTATTTTATTACTATTTAATTTTAAAAATCTATTTAATTTTATTTTTATATATAACCAATAAATATCATTTTAATAAATCATAGTATTAAAAAATAAAAAATTTAATTTTTAAATGTATTATTTGCTTGAATAATTATTAAAAAAATTTTTTTTATTAAATTAATTATATTTTGTTGAAATTTTTTGCAGAATTTTTAATTATAAATATAATGCGTCGTAGTGATTGTTGTCTTCAAGCTCTTCTGAAACTTTTGTAATTAATAAAATTTTTGATTTAATATTTTTAAATTATAAATTATCCAAAATTTATTTTCAATTTTATAAATAAGTTTTTAATAAACATTTTTAATAAAACTGAAATATATTATTAATTAAAATTAATTTAGTTTAAATAATATTTAACTTTTATTTGTAACTCTTAAACGTTTTAAAATAATTTAATTTTAATAATTTTGATACTTAACAATTATTACTATACTACAAAATATCTGTAAAATTTTATTTATATAAATATCAATTAAGTTATATCTTTTTAATTCGAAATACTAAATTGAGTATCAGTAAATTGAGTAAACATTAATCGGATATTGTTAGACGTGAACTTGAATTTTGACGTTGATTTTGAATTTCTTTGGAGGCTGTATTGAAGAAAGGATTTCTTTAGATTTTTTTAGCATATTGAATGTTTTGAAATAATTATGTTCTAATAATCCTGCTACTTTCAAAGGTGATATTATCATACAAAATATTCTTAAACTTTTATTTAATCAGATATTTAAATTTTTATTATTTTATCAAAATAATTTAATTATTAAATCCTCCTTGGGAGAAGATTAAATCGCTGGGTTCACAGAGATGCTATTTAAAATAGAGTCAATTTAGAAATTATTTAAAATTTAAATAAGATTTTATTAGTTTATTAGAATCTTAATCTTATTAGTATCTTAGGTATTACAAAAAAATTATGAGGTCGTGTTGCGAAAAATCCAAATAATTCTTTTTATCGTAAAATTACTTATTCATATATTTTTTTAATGTGTATAAATCTTTAATTAGCATAATTATTATATCTGTGATGAAATTAAGTAATTGTTATAATCATCAATTAATCGGAAGGTACTAATCACCGTATAATAAAATAAAAATCATCAAATATTTTAACTTATAAAATATCTAGCCATTAGATTCTTATAAATTATAATTTTAAACAATTTATATTAAATATTATGTTTTAATGATTATTTTGATTTTGCATTTAACTAAAATTTAAATTTTCTTAACGAGGCAATTTTCTCTTAATGGTCTACATTTTAATTAAGTATATAAAAATAAAGTAGTCTACAGACATTCCTTCCGAACTCCTTGCGAATTTTTAATTCGGGAATTTGTAAAATCAATAATTTTCATATTTAAAAAATTATTTTTTATTCGTTAAATTATTTTTATAAATACATTTTTATTATTTTATATTTAAATAACCATTTTTTATGTGAAAAATTTAAATTATAAAATAAAATATTAAAATTATTTACTATATGATGATTGAAAAAATTAACTTTAATTAACTAAAATAACTTTAAATAGGTGAATACAAGTTTATATGGTGAAGGCAGTTGTTGGAACATTATCTATTAAATAATATTCAAATTATTTACCATGTGAAGAAATAAAAAAATTAACTCAATAAAAATTTTTTAATTAATCTTTGAATAAGCATTTATTTTTATTATTTTTTAACTTATTTTTAAAATTATTTTCATTATTTTACAATAAATATTCTTATCTTCATTATATTTATTTTCTAATTCAATGCTGATTTGTAGTCTATATCTCAATTCCTGATTCATTATTAGCTGTCATTAAATTTACATTTATTTGTTCATGTCTTGCGATTAATTTGTCTTTTCCTCAATCTTAAAAATTAAATTATACATACATAGAAGTGTATATTTAAGGTATAAAGGAATATTCATAATAATTTTCATTATATTTTTTAAAAATTTTTTAGTAAAATTTAATAATTTTTAAATAAATTTACATAAAATCATTATATAATAAAATCATTATCATATGTATTTATTTTTAACTTCAACGCTATTGAAGTCCTTCTACAAAACGTTGCACTTGAAATTCATAATTTTATTTAAGATTTAGTTGTAATAAATTTTATCATTTAATAGTTAATAAATTTTATATTACTCCGATTATTTCATGTTTGTATTATTTTTAAAAAATTTCCATTATATTTTTAATGAAATTCGCTTATTCCCTATATCAATCGAATAATTTCGTGCCTTAAAATATTTTACATTTCTGCTGATTTATTCAGTAATTTTATTAAATTTCAATTAAATTAAATTAAATTTTTATTAAATTTGAAATGTTTTGGTAATTTTATTATTAATTATAAAATTTATTTTCAATTTTATACTTACATAATCATTCAAAAATACATTAATTTATCTTTAATATTCTCAATTAATCGTCATTATTTTTAAATAATTATTGAAAATTTAATTATATTTAAATAAACAATGTTCAATATAGAGTCATCTGGATCAAATACGTGTGATTAAAATATTTTAGAATTTAAGATTTATTATTATACTATTTTATTTAAAAAATTTTTCAATTTTATATAAGATAGACATAAATATTATTTTTATAACCTAACGTATTAAAAAAATTTTATTTTTAAATGCTATTTACTTGAAGAGTTATTTTAAAAGTTTAATAGTTATTATAAAATCTTTATTTTTAAAAATTATCTTTTGCTGAATTTTTAATCTTTTTTTTTCTAAATAATAAATTTGTAAATACGCAGTGTAATTGTTGCCTCTCAGCTGCGTAGAGAATTTTTCTAATTAATAAAATTTTTAATTCAATATTCTTTAATAATAAACTATGATACAAAATAAATTTAAAATTTTATTTATATAAATATCTATTAAGTTATATATTTTTAATTCAAAATAAAATAACGAGTATCAGCAGAAATGTTCGTGAAACATTAACAATTGGCTTGAATTTTTAGACTTTATTTTTTAGCTTATTAAACGTTTTAAAGTAATGTCTTTTAAAGTCTAGCTACTTAAAAAGATGAAGATTTTATTAATATCATACAAAATATTTTAACTCTCGATGTTTTTATAATTTTATTTAATCAAATATTTATATTTTTATTATTTCACCTCATTTGGAGAAGAATAATCGCTGTGCTCGAAGCAGATGCTATGTTGTTCATACTCCAAATAATTATGTTAATCTCACAATTATTCGTAAATTTTTATTTTAAATGTGTATCTAAAATCGTTAATTATAATGGGTATTGTTGATAAAATGAAGTAATTTTAATAAATACATCATCAAACAATATTAATCACTGTAGAATCAAAATCAATCTTTCAAATAATTGTAACTTGAAAATTTCTAGCCATTATATCATTATTAATTATAATTTTGAAGCTATGTGTGTTATATATATTTTTAATTAATTTTCTTTTGCACCTAACTCTAATTTAAAAATTTTAACGAGGCAGGATTCTCTTTTTTTACATCAATTCTTATCAAATACTTATTATTCTTCACGGAATCTCGGAAATTTACTTTAAAATATCACCATAGCATACATTATTGTAAAATTAGTGTTATCTTTTTATCTATTGAATTATTAGCTTCTATAAAATTTCATTATACAATCAATTATTTTTATCAATTTAAATATTCTTGCAGTAGCTCTGTTTACTTGACTGAATTTTGTAGTAGATACATATATATTTTTTAAAATGTCCTCAATTATATCTTGAAATTTGACATTATTTGGTTCCCTTCAATTCTCTTCAATTTGTTTAGCGTTCATCACCTTGTTTTTTTATCATCTTTTCTTTTTCTTTCATCATTTTGTAGAGATAATTAGTTACTTTTAATTATTTACAAATTAGTTATAATTCTTGATAAAAATTTATTTATTGTAATATTGGTATAAAGGATATTACTTATATTTAGTTTAAAATTATATTTTTTAAAAAGATCATATAGTCGTATTTATAGTCGTTACTCAGCAAATCTATTTTAAGTTTATATAAAGCTTTGTGTTATGTCTGTCCGAAACTAATTTAATTTTATTTATTTTATGCTCTCACTACGTGAGGATCAAATATTTTATTTTTAAAACTCTCAAATTAATGAGGAATCATTTAATTATATTTATTTAAGATTTATTTAAGTTTAAGTTCAATTTATTATATATAACTGGAAAAGGTAAAGAGTTTTTATAGGAGTAAAAACAGACGGGAATTTGAGTATGTTTTAAGAGAAGGTGGGTTGATAAAGAAATGCCAAATGTGTGGAGGGAAGTATTTGAATATAGGTAAGTTATTAAGAAACAAAGAGAGAAAATGTTGAGGCAAATACAAACAAAGAGAGGCAAATACAATCATAAAGAAGGGAAATATTTGAATTATATGTATGGGGAATAGGGTAAAGTGAAAGTTCAAATCTGATAACCCAGAAGGTCGAAACCCAGACGGTCGCACCATAGTGGTCGACTGACCCAGAAAGACCTCATATATTTGGGCGGATAAAGGGTATTCGTGCGGATTGGGAATGATGTCTGAGAATTAATGCGAATAAAGAAGGATTAGAGCGGATTATGCTGGATTTGGTGGGATTAAGAAGGATTAAAGATAAAAATAAGCTATTTTTGAAGTAGATCCTTATAATTAAAATGTTTAATCTCCATTAATTTTCAGTTGTAAAAAATATTTGCAGGATGACATGCTTTATTTCCGTAGTTTGATAATATTCTGGAGTAACAAAATATCAATTAATATTATTGTTAAATTCATTTTTATCTATCTATATAATTAATTATCAATTAAAAATCAAAGATCTATAAAGTTATCATAAATTGCTTCCATGGTTTTTATTAAAGGTTTTTATTTAAGTCAAAAATCTGTAATTTTTTAGGTATAATAACAATAAATATTAAGCCATATGCTGCATGTGGCACAACTACGAATTGCTCTTAAATTTTAATTAAAAAATCTTCTGTACTTGTAAATAAAGATATTCAATATATTACAAATTTACATTTAAAACCATATAAAAATTTTAGAAGATAATTTATCTGAAAATTTTAAATGTTAGTTAAACAGATTAAAGATGCACTGATTATTGCAATATACAAGTTGTGTAAATTAAAAATAAAATTTATTTTAAACTTCAAGTGAATTAAAAAAATATTTTGTATAAAATCTTTTGTATATTCATTATATTTTTAATCTAACGGATATATTATTTTATGCTCTCACTACGTGAGGATCAAATATTTTATTTTTAAAACTCTCAAATTAATGAGGAATCATTTAATTATATTTATTTAAGATTTATTTAAGTTTAAGTTCAATTTATTATATATAACTGGAAAAGGTAAAGAGTTTTTATAGGAGTAAAAACAGACGGGAATTTGAGTATGTTTTAAGAGAAGGTGGGTTGATAAAGAAATGCCAAATGTGTGGAGGGAAGTATTTGAATATAGGTAAGTTATTAAGAAACAAAGAGAGAAAATGTTGAGGCAAATACAAACAAAGAGAGGCAAATACAATCATAAAGAAGGGAAATATTTGAATTATATGTATGGGGAATAGGGTAAAGTGAAAGTTCAAATCTGATAACCCAGAAGGTCGAAACCCAGACGGTCGCACCATAGTGGTCGACTGACCCAGAAAGACCTCATATATTTGGGCGGATAAAGGGTATTCGTGCGGATTGGGAATGATGTCTGAGAATTAATGCGAATAAAGAAGGATTAGAGCGGATTATGCTGGATTTGGTGGGATTAAGAAGGATTAAAGATAAAAATAAGCTATTTTTGAAGTAGATCCTTATAATTAAAATGTTTAATCTCCATTAATTTTCAGTTGTAAAAAATATTTGCAGGATGACATGCTTTATTTCCGTAGTTTGATAATATTCTGGAGTAACAAAATATCAATTAATATTATTGTTAAATTCATTTTTATCTATCTATATAATTAATTATCAATTAAAAATCAAAGATCTATAAAGTTATCATAAATTGCTTCCATGGTTTTTATTAAAGGTTTTTATTTAAGTCAAAAATCTGTAATTTTTTAGGTATAATAACAATAAATATTAAGCCATATGCTGCATGTGGCACAACTACGAATTGCTCTTAAATTTTAATTAAAAAATCTTCTGTACTTGTAAATAAAGATATTCAATATATTACAAATTTACATTTAAAACCATATAAAAATTTTAGAAGATAATTTATCTGAAAATTTTAAATGTTAGTTAAACAGATTAAAGATGCACTGATTATTGCAATATACAAGTTGTGTAAATTAAAAATAAAATTTATTTTAAACTTCAAGTGAATTAAAAAAATATTTTGTATAAAATCTTTTGTATATTCATTATATTTTTAATCTAACGGATATTTATATTTTCTCGATAAATTTCAATTTAAATATTATCTAACCCATTAAATTAGGTAGGTAATATTATCGTCAATATACCATATCTCTTGATCTTCTTCTGGTGTATTTGTAATTTTGTTTAATATTTTTATATTCGAGGTTCAATAATTTTATAGAAACATTGATTATTTTATTAATATGCTCAATAATATTTTAATATTTTTTAATTATTATCTATAATATATGCATAATTTTAAACAATTATCGTATAAAATGCCAATTTTTACTCATAATCAAATGCATATCTAGATTGAAAAATCTGCCTTATGTAATTTTTATCAAGTCAAACAATTCAATTATTTTTGTCTTCTATTTTTAGCAATTTTACTTTAAAATTTGATACTGTCTTGTATTCTATCATTATATCAAGTGCTCGATATATAATTATTATTATTTCTCGATATATATATAATTATTATTATTATTATATATAAAAATATATATAATTATTTTTTCTACAACCCTTTTTAAAAATATTTCAATGAAATGGCTAGATTTTTTTGATGATGTTGGGCTTCTCCAATAAATTCATTGCGTCTTCAGCAAATAATTTTTATTTTTTACGTTATTAATTATTTAAAAATTTGATTTTTAATAGCAAATCTATTTAATAACGGGAGACATAATTTTTATTATTTTTCTGAATACACGTCATTTTATAATTTTTATACATTTGTAATTTAATATCTTTCAATTAATATTTATTATCTTAAATTATTCAATTTATTTTTATTCAATTTATTTTCTTTATTTTTATTCAATTTATTTATTATATTCAATTTATTTTCTAAGAAGAAATTTTATTTTATAATAACCATTTAAATATAATTTAATTTCAATTTAATTTGTTATCTTTATAGAAATGATATCCTTGCACAATTAATAATTTTTATATATTTTTGATGAAGTAATTTAAAAATTTTATTTTTATTAATAATACTGCTTAATAAAAGCGATATTTTTAATCTTTTATTTGTTAGCTGAATATACTTTTATTTTAACTATTTGCCAGTAAATCATCTTTTTCAAACGAATTCTTTGCAATAGTCATATGAAGTATTAATGGAAATTAATTTTATTTATACATTTAATTGTGCAAAATTCCTTGTGCAAGATGCACAGCTATACATGGTTAATAATTTAAATTTCATTTAAATATTAATACATAATTTTATTATTAACGCATTTTTAAAATATTTTTACTCATTTATGTAAAATATGTAGCGATTTTTTTTATTATTTTATTTTTAATCATATTTTTAATAAAGTTTTATTATTATTTGAATAAATATTCATAAATTTATTATATTTAATTTAAAAATGTACATCCACATATTTTACTGTTCTGGGATTTTTACAATACATTTTTGTATAATTTTGTAGTCTATTTTCGATTTTAGTTTTAATTTTAGACAACATTTTTAGAATATTATAATTAAATAATTATTCGAAAATTTATTATTTTATTTTTAATATTTTTATTTTTACTATTTTAAAATAAAAATCATTTTAAAAATTATCATATTTAAATAAACATTGTGTAAAAACGTGGCATTTTGAATCTTCTGGTGCATGTGGTAGAATTTATTTAAAATTTAATATTTCATTGTATTTTTAATTAAATAATAAATATTGTATAATACATCTATATTCTATTTTATTTAATTATAGATAAGCATTTTTAAAATAATCATATTTATATTTATAAACATTTTTGATTGCCATGTCGCATATCTTACAATTGCAGTGCTGCCTTGAGATAATATTTTATTTTATTTACAATAAATAATTTTATTTTAAATAATAATATTTTTTATTATCGGTTTATGCATAATGCAAACACTTAATATAAAATGTAATACATGAGGCATTTAATTTTATTTACTTGACTAACCAGAAGACTATTGTTGTTATTGTTTTAAAGCAATTGATTTAGACATATCACAAATTTACATTTAAAAGCCATATAAAAATTTTAGAAGATAATTTATCTGAAAATTTTAAATGTTAATTAAACAGATTAAAGATGCACTGATTATTGCAATAAACAAGTTGTGTAAATTAAAAATAAAATTTATTTTAAGCTTCAAGTAAATTAAAAAATCTTTTTTAATAAATCTTTTGTATATTCATTATATTTTTAGCATTTTTAATCTAATGGATACTTATTTTCTCGATAAATTTCAATTTAAATATTATCTAAACCCATTAAATTAGGTAATATTATCGTGAATATTCCAAATCTCTTGATCTTCTTCTGGTGTATTTTTAATTTTGTTTAATATTTTTATATTCGAGGTTCAATAATTTTATAGAAACATTGATTATTTTATTAATATGCTCAATAATATTTTAATAATGTTAATTATTATCTATATACATAATTTTAAACAATTATTTATAAAATGCCAAATCTTTCTCCTAATCAAATGCATATCCAGATTGAAAAATCTGCCTTATGTAATTTTTATCAAGTAATATTTTAAACAATATAATTATTCTTTTTTCGTCAAATATTTTTATAAATTTTACTTAAATTTGACGTTTCATTATATACTGACGTGTAAATTTCATACATATTTTATTATTAGTTCCTGCAGTTATTATTAAAATAAATATTTGTAAATAAATAAAGGAAATAATAAGTAATTAATATCAATTTTTAATCAATTATAATTCAAAAATTATATACGAATTATAATCATGTATTAAATCATTATCTTATTGATCGTATTCTTTCCATATCTTCCAAGGCACTTTGCCTTAATATAGCTTCAAAATTTTCAATTTAAGATTTTAAAATATTTATTTTTTAAATTCTAAAAATAAATTCTTTAGTCAATTTAATTTTATAAATATATTGGAATTAAAAACAATTTCATTCCACAATGGTAAAATTTCTTTAGTCTTCAATTTCTACATTGCTGAGTAGATCAAGATAATATTTATTTTTAAATTCTAATAATTTATATTTTAAATTCTAAAAATAACTTCTTCAGTCAATTTATTTTTATATCAATTCTATAGTTTAAATTTTATAACCTATTTAATATCAAATATTCACTGTCTTTGTGGAGATCTTTATGTTTACAAGTTTGGCAATATTTATGATTAATAGTCCTTTAAGCTTTAATTAAATTGTTGAAAATGAAAATCATTATTCTAGTTAACTATTTATAAATTATACATATGTCATCGACTGCTTCCAATAAATTTGATTTTCCTATAATTATTATTATTCATACATATCTATATAATTTCGATTTACATATAAATTGGAGTAAAAATAATTTATTTTTAATATACAACTTTATAAAAAATTAAGAATTACTTCTAAAATACATTATATTTCATTTATTTTCTATGAAGAAATTTTATTTTATAATAACCATTTAAATATAATTTAATTTCAATTTAATTTGCTATCTTCATAGAAATGGTATCCTTGAACAATTAATAATTTTTATTTTTTCTGATGAACTAATTTAAAAATTTAATTTTTAATAATAATATTAATACTGCTTAATAAAAGCGATATTTTTAATCTTTTATCATTAAATGAATAAAAATATACATTTATTATATTATAAAATTGTTGATAAATTTATTCTGAGATAATCCACTTGTAGCTTAAATAATTTTTAATCATCTGCTTCTTGATGTTTAGTACATATGTATATCTTTTATTATTTTACTAAACATTTTATTTTGATGTTTTTTATTTTATAAAAACCATTTTAATGCAATTTATTTTAATTAAATTTGTTATAAAAACCAAATCCTTGGACAGTGACGGATTTTTTTTTTACGTTAGTACTATACTATATCCATAAATATTTGCAAAAAATATAATTCAATTTATAATTTTAGATAAATACATATATATGATGATTATGTATGAGTTATTTATTTTTATAAATCATAATACATATCATTAAATGTGTAATATATATCATTTATTATTTTACTAAACATTTTATTTTGATGTTTTTTTATTTTATATAACAATTTAAATAAAATTTAATTTTAATTAAATTTGTTACCCGGATATAAAAGTTAAAGCCTTGGACAGTAACGGATTTTTATTTTTTTACGTTAGTTATTATTTAATAATTTTTACTACATATACATTTATTATTTTCTAAACATTTTATTTTGATGTTTTTTTAAATTTATAAAAACAAATTTAATAAAATTTGGTTTTAATTAAATTGTCTATAAAACACAAATCCTTGGACAGTAACGGATTTTTATTTTTTACGTTAGTTATTATTTAAAGAAATTTTAAATTTTATTAATTTTAAAAATTTAATAATTTGAAAAACAAGCATTTATCATTTTAATCTTTCTCAATCTAAACATTTATCTATAAATAATGAATAATGTTTGATTATATGTAGAATAAAATAAACTACCTGTACTATAACTGATTTTTGTTTGTTACATACGTTAGTTATTATTTGAAATTTTTAATTTAATTAATTTGAAAAATTATTAGTCATTTTCTGTAGCATTTCTTGTAGCATTAATAATTTTTATAATCTGATTCTTGATGTTTAGTACACATTATTTTTATTTCATTATTTATTTAATTTTGATGTTTCTTATTTTATAAAAACAAATTTAATAAAATTTATTTTAATTAAATTTGTGCTCGCCTTTCTTGTTCGCCTTTCTTGTTGCCTTGCATCACATCTTCAAAGAATTTATTTTCGAATAAACATACGTTGTTATTTTAATTATTTAATGTTTATATTATTTTTTAGAATATTTTCATTATATTTTTTAGTATGCATGGAAAATTTATTTTATTTATATATTTAACTGTTCGAAATTCCTTGCGCAATTTGCACAGCTATACATTATTAATAATTTAAATTTAATCTAAATATGAGCATTTTATTATTAGCGTATTTTTAAAATATTTTTACTCATTTATTTAAACATGCAATTATTTTATTAAATTTTTTAATGTAAATTAAAATAAGTATTGTTGTAAATAATTATTTGGTTTACCCGATAGTTTAACATTACATACTATCTAAGTACAATTAAAGTAATAGAAGGTATTTTCTCAATATTTTTCACTATATTTTCCATTAAATAAATAAATAAATAAATAAAAATATTTTATAACATCATCTTCGAGTATATATTTATTAATTTAACGGCATTTAATAATATTGTTATTTAAATTATTTAGAATAACGTTTTATTTAATATCAATTTTATAAATAATAGTCAAAGGGACGTATTAATGGCAATTTATATTATTTATATATTTAAATGTACGAAATTACTTGAGCAATCTGGACAGCTAAACATGATTAATAATTTAAATTTTATTCAAATATAAGTATTTTATTATTAACGTATTTTTAAAAACCATTTAAAATTTATTATTTTATAATATTTTTAAATAAATAATAAATTTTATAATACATCTATTTAAAATTATTCTACTATTTTTAATTTTAGATAAGCATTTCTAAAATAATTATTTCAATATAAACATGTTTGAAACCATTTCGCAGATATTACATTTGAAGAGCGGTTTGGTGATAATATTTTATTTTTTTTCAACAGCATTATTCTTTCTAATTCCACAATTAAAAATTTTTATATCCATATGATGTATAAATTTAATTAAATGTTAAAATTTGATTTTTACTTAAACAAGATATATAATTCAGTTTTATATAATAATATCCTACTCACAACCTACACATAGACAACGTTGAATGGTTTGACACCCAGACGCAGTGGAGTGAAGGGAACCGGCAACGTTGATTATTATTATTATTATAGCGACGTTATTATTACTAAGTTAATCCTTAAAATGCTAAGTTAATCCTTAAAAATATAAAATTTTTCAATTTTATATTTAAATACATAAATTTAATGTGATATAGTGGTTCGAATAATTGTCGATTATCTCCATTTTATAATTCGATTTGAAGTTCACTTAACATAATAACATTCTATTTTTCTTCTAATATAATACTTTAAAAATAGTAATAAATATATTTTAGATATTTTATTTTATAATTTTACTTTAATTTTCGATTTTATTTTTATTTATGAAAATTATATTATTATAACATAAAAAATTCTGATGAGACCGCTATTCATTTCATGAACTTTATCAATATTGTTATTAATGCTTTTAATACCTTTAAATAATAAATAACCTTTTAAAAAATATTCTTCAATAATCCTGTTAATAATTATTTTTATGTTATAAAAAAGTAATAAAAAAGTATATAAAAAGTTATTATTTATCTTTATGTTATATGCTGCTTTATGTATGTAGGTAACATCTCTTGCCGACGGTTCATAATTTATCTAAATTAGCTATATAATTATTTTAGTTAAGATCAAGTAGTATTTATAATTATTTGAATAGTGTTAAAATATGTTTTGTATAATATGGAAATCTCTTGTATGCTCCATTTCAACGACATTATTCGTACATGATGAGCAATTAAAAGATGTGTAATTATTATATTATTAAAATAATTACTTGTAAAAAATAATATTAGATTTACTCGATGGTCTATTTAAACATTACTACATATTTAAATTCATCTATAATTCAATCAAACAAGGAAATTTAATTTTTAAAATTTATTAATATTAACATTTTATGTCAAATTCAGAACAATTTTATCCTCTACCATAATTATAAAATTTTAATAACTTTTTTTAAAAATTCTAGAATTAAAATTCTAAATGATTTATAAATTATAATTATAATAAATATACTACATAAAAATTATGTACATTTTATTTTTACATAATCATATGCTTTAATCTCGTTTTATAATTCGTTCACATACATAACATAATAACTTTTTATTTTTCTTCTAATATAATACTTTAAAAATAATATTATTATAAATATAGTTTATCCACTTTATTTTATAATTTTGCTTTAATATTCGATTATATTTTCAAATATGAAAATTATATTATTATAAAATAAAAAATTCTGATACTAAGCCGTCTATTCATTTAACGAACTTCATCTATATTTTTATTAATGTTATTACTATTTTCATATAATAAATTTCTCTGTTTAAAAAATATTCTTCAATAATTCTGACTATTAATTATTTTTATGAAATATAAAAAGTAATTATACTATTAGATAGTAGATAAGCATGTTATTTTTACAATAGTTTTCTTTTTTAATTTTAAATAAACATTCCAGTTTATTTTCATCGTATTTTTAATATTATTTTAAACAAACTTCATTATTATAGAATTATTGTAGAACTAATCGAATTAATAGAACTAATTAGAACAATGGAATAATTTTGATAGCTTTATTAAATAACCTTTCAATTTTAACTTTACATAAGCAAAATAATTATTATTTTAAATATAGGTATTAAATAATACTCTTGTGTGATTATTCTTGATGCTTTGTAGTAAAACGTCTCCACAATAGTATTTAATGATATTCAATTATTTTAAACTAATCTGTTAAATAAAAATTTCATAAAATAACATTTTTTATACAATTTATCTCAATAATTTCTTTTAAAATTTGCACTTAATAGGCAAACATTATGATACAAATTTTATAATAAATTTAATTTTAATAAATATGGTTTAGATAATTAAGCAATTAAAAGCAAATATAATTTTCCTATAGATTTATCACAAATAAAATCAAAATGATTTATTAAAATACGGTTGGTTTATTATTTTTTTAAACATAAAATTTTCAATACAAACCCATCCTATACGTTCACTTTTACCAAACCATCTAATGTGCTGTTATATTATTTTAATAAATTAATGAATAATTTATCAATTTTTAGACATAATTTTTAGTAAATTTTCTTAAGTTGAATTGTAGACTTTTAATAACCCTTTTTTAATTTTACATAAATAAAATATTAGCTACTAGTATTTACACTTAATTATCATGCATTTTATTGCCGTCTTTTAGGGGTGGCCTAGCTTCATTATATTATTTTAATAATCAGTCAATTATTTTTATAATTTTCATTTAACTATCAATTTTATACACATTTTTTTCATAATATACACATTTTTGATAAAGTTAACTTTCTCTTCGACTATTTCGGTTATAACTCGTTCAATTTTAAATTATTGAATTAGGTATTACACATCATACTTCATTAAATTGAATTTATTTTTAAAGAAAAATTTTATCTTATTTTAATATTTTGGATTTAAAAATTGATTGTTTATCGGTAAATATGTGTATAACGGTAGACAAACATATTTTCTACAATTTTCAATTCTAATTCTAATTAAAGTTATAATTAATCATTTTATTTATAAAGCATAACTATTATATTATAAATATACTCAATATTAAGTTTAAATATATTATAATTCTTTCAATAAATGCTGCAGAAGCGTTCTTGAAACAATGTTCCTCACTTCTACACAACGTTCTTGAAGTCCTTATCAGTTGCATTTGTATAGCATTTTATAATTAAATATTCTACTTAATAACTTTATAATATAGTTAATCATAATTTTATATTTTTATTACAAATTAATACATTTATTTTATCACAATTTTTGTTTATTTGTTTTATTAATAAATGAAAATAACTCGCTCCTTAACTATAACTATTATGTTTATAACTTGTTCAGTTCTAAGTCATTAAACGTGATGATCTTATTTTTGAAAATATAATCATGTGCTTCTTGTTCTACTCAAAATTCATCAATATTTTTATTATAGATATGTAGATGATATTATTGAATTAATGCCCATGTTTTTATTATTATCTAAACTCATTTTGCAATTGTTGATTATAACTTAAAAGTCATAATAAAAGTTTATTTTAATACTATTATTAAATTATAAGCTTCAATTAATAAAAATTATTTATTTTAATGTTTAATTAATAAATTAATTATACTTATAAATCAGCTTGTTTCAAATTGACAATGTATCGTCTTCCATATTACTATTTTCCATATACGATATTAATAATAAAAATTTATAATCATTCGCTATATTTTTAATTATTGATACAGCGGTTTGTTCATCGAACCTGACCTTATATCCAAACTTTTATATTATTTTGTATCAAATTTATTTCATTATAACTTAATGGTTACTAAATGTATAGGTTAATATTTCAAAATGAAATTATTTATTATCTTTACGTAATTATTTAATTTAAATATACATGCAATATGTTCTCGCAATACTGATCTTTATTTCATTTTAAAATCAAACTTCAACATCAGAATTTTACTAATAATTATTTTATTAATAATTAACATGTAATTTTTAAATGTATTTTTAAGTAAAATTTTTTATTAATTACTGATATTTTCTTGTAGTCGTCGTATATAGTCTGTAGCATACAACAAAACTTGGTAGTAAAATATATTTATTTTTGTTTCTTTAATAAATTATTTAAAATAAAATTCAAAAATGATTTATATTTAATATAAAACTATTATTAATATTTTATTTAAAAATTATTAATTGAAAAATCAATGATTTATTGATAAAATAATTTTATTATCAATCTATTCGACATCAATCTATTTGACACTTTCAAATCTGATCAGAGTAGAATAAAAGTTGTTTTCGGTATCATTATTTATTTAATGGTAAAAAATATGTGTTGTATAATGATCAGTATAAGATTTATTTTTGAAAATTTTTAATATACTATCAATCATTATAACTGTTATAGATCTGACAGCTGTTCTTTATTGCCGCTATCACAATAACAAAATTTCTTATTTTATTCTCTATTACTGATAATAAATTCTTTTGGAAATGATTTCATAGACATATAACTAAAGCTTTTCTAAGCCAAAAATTAATTAGCTATTTGATTATATTTTCTATTGATATTCATCAATTTATTCATTTTTATCAACCACTATTCATTTAAATTTAAATAATAATAGTATTTTTAGTAGATTAGTTTGTAGATAATAAAATATTTTTTAAATGTCTATTGAACATATAACATATTCTGTCGATGAAATCATAGCTAAATATTCTTAAAAATATCTTCAAGTCATATAATATTAGCATAATTTAAAGTATCTTAATTTGATATATTTTTTATTATATCTTTATTATACTGATTTCTTATTATATTTCTTATTATACTTAATTAAATATAGGGCATAATATTTAAAAATATATAAAAATTTACATAATATTCATTAAAATTAATTTTGTTTTATAGAAAATTGTTTAAAAAATTTATTGTTGATAAAGATAGTGGGGGAGTATGCTCAAATTTTCTGCATAAAATTTATTGTAAAATTTATCGTTAATTAAATTTATTGTTAATGAATTATTTTAATTTAAAAAATGTGGAGACATCTTTGAAGTATTAATTGGCACGCAAAATCTAAAATTTCGATTGAAGCCAATTTATATTTTATTTTAATTATTTTTTAAATATTTTAATTCATAAATGGGCGACATGACTTTAAAATAAATTGGCATGCAAAGTCTAAAATTTCTATTGAAGCCAATTTATATTTTATTTTAAATATTTTTTAAATATTTTAATTTCATAAATTTAAACTTTACGTTGATTCCATAAATCATTTAATTTATAAACCTGAAGCATATTTCTTTTAACGTTGCTAAATGATTTTTTAAGGTTTTTAAAATTGTTAAATTATTTAAAATCTGGAAGCTTAATCAGTACTTCAACTTATTTAATAAAAAATTTTTTAATTGCTTGATATTAATAATATTTTTTAATTTATCAATTATTTCAAATTATAATATATAGGTATATATCTTTTATCGGTTTTTTAATGTTTAATTTAATGGTAATAAAGCTAAGGTGGCAGCATTAATTTATCTTATATATTTGATGATATTTGTCAATTTATTTAATTACTTTAAAAAAAAGTCAAAACTTTCTAATTTAATAATATTTAACGATAAGGTGGCAGCTTTAACACGCACTTCATTATCTTGTTTATAGCTCGCCTAATTATAATTATTGGATTATTAGCATAATCCATAAACTAGAATTTATTTTTAAAGATAATAATTTATTTTAAATTTATGATAGCTACATATATTGTTATAAACCATCTTTAAGATAAAATCTTTTATCTCATTTATCGATATTACAATAAATTCATAATGATACTTGCCCTGCCCTCATGATATCAATAATAAGCTTACAACTATGCCAATTTTACTTTTTAATATTTTGAAATTAAAATTTTCTAGTTACTTTGCTTCTCACTATTTGCACTTCAATTCTTTACAGCATTCAATTAATGTAAGCATCAGAGTAATAAAATTATAATATGATAATTTATATTTTAATTTATTAGAAAATATTTAATTCAAATGTTACTTCAAATAAAAATTATTTATTCAAATAAAAAATTTTTTTTACCATTTTTTAGAAAATCTGGTGTTATTTATTTATTAAATTCTGATTGTATCGTTTATACCATTATCCTTATACAATTATTATTCATCTCTGACATCAAATTAGTTCTCATACTCATCTTTTGAAGCATTATAATTTTCTTCAATATTTTATTTACATTTGTCGGATAATTTTTAAAAATTAATTATTTATTTTGATATTGGTACTTGATAAATTGACTGTCATATTCTTGCGTTTCAAAAGTTTTTTCAAATTAAATTTTATATTTGACACAAAAATAATAAGAAATATTTGATATTATCGTAGTGTTCTGGGTTTATATTTTATTTATTTATAAATTTTCTCTCAATTAAACTATGGTTTACTTTAGAATACTTTTGTTTAGATTTATTTTTACAAGTTTATTTATCACAAATAAGATTAAATTTTAGTTTATTTAATATAAAGTAAGTTTAATGGAAAAAGATGTGATTATATAGATCTTTGAGGGGCGGTAGATTATTAAATAAAATGGGAAAAATAAATTAAAATTAAATTTATTTATTTATGGATTTATTTTTATTAAAATATACATAATAATTATTATAGCTAAAAAAGAAGTTAACTATCTCTGTATTTTAAAAATTAGTATAAATTGCAGCTGGCATAGGAAGATTAAATTTTAAAATTTATTAATATTTATATTTTGATGGGAGGAACTCTACAGCAATCTCCATCTACTTTTGTTCCCATCAATTTAACAGCTTGCTACGATTAATAATTTTATTTACAAAACAAAATTATTATATTATTAACACACTCATATTAAGTTAAAATTTATTATAAATTTCTTCATAAAAATGTAATTTATTGTATAAGACGCGGCTTTATATTTTAATTTATATTTAATATTATAACTTTACTTTTTATAGTAATACATATCATAAAAAATAATTCACACAACGTTCGTGAACTCTTCCACAGGATTGCATTTGTAAATATTTGTAATTTTATATTTTATTATACGATTTTATTTGTAAATATTTTTACATTTTTATTTTTAAATAAACAATAATTATTATTTTAATAAAGCTGATTTTCAGCTTAAATTTTTATACAAACAACAAATTATTTTTATTATCAGTCAAAAAACTTATCAAGTTTCTTTTCCCTACCAATATTAATCAGACTTGAACTCGCCACTTGTAATTTCTTTAACGTGAACAATAAATATACATTTAATTTTATTTTAAAATTATAATTATTTTAAAATTCTTTAAAATTTTATTTTTATAATTTAATGCATATTTCTATTTTTTACTTATTAAGCTCAGCTATGTTTTTTCTCAAATTTCTAGTGATGTTCTCATTCTGGCTTTTACTTTTCAATAATTCATTGTTTTTCTTTTTAACTCATTAATCTCCCTTTCTAATTGCTGGCTGTTTGTTTCCAATTGTGAGCAAGTTTTTTTTGGATAATTTTAATATCTATAAATATCTGTTATCTATAAATATCTGTTATTAATTTTTAATCAGTTATTAATTAATAATCCTCAATTAATTAATAATCCTAATAATCCTCAGTTATTAATTTTTACAGAAAATCTTTTGTGTTTTTTTTTTCAAATTTAACATGAATAAATATGAATTAATAATTTTTTTAAAAATGTAATTATTTATATCATCATTATTTTTTGAAATTTATCATAAATTGCTTTAATTAAAAAAATGTGTTTTAAAAATTTATTAATAAATATAATTTGTTTTATCGATCTCCACAGTATCTGTTTTTAATTTGGTAGTATTTTGAATATACTTAGTTATTGTAATTTTACAACTAACATTCTAAATGACGAATAATTATAAAATATAGTTATTATAAGATATATTATAATTATTATTCTAAATTTATTATTCTAAATTTTCAACTAACTTTCAAACGCTTGAAGCGTTAATTGAGCTTTATTTCTGATTCGTGGTTCTTCAAACGTTTGTCATTGTGTTCAGATTATTTTTTAATAAAATTAAATTATTTAATAAAAATTTTTAATAATTTATATAATTTAATAATATTCTATAAATTGTGATTATAATATTATACAAAAGTGAAGATTTATTACTATATTATTTTAAATAATACGTTTAAAACAAAGTTAAAGAGATCGTTCTTGTAAATTGAAGAATTAATGATAATATTTAAATAAAATGAAGAATTTTTAATCTATTTCATACGTATAAATCATATAGATTTATGTCATTATTTTGTTATTTCATTTATAATATTTTTAATATTTATTATGTTATGTTTCTTATTTGTAAGATACGATATTATGTATCACCAATAAGCAGGGCACAAATAAAGAGTATAACTCATAATGTTGATTATATAACTTAATATTGTCCATTTTGCTGTGGGGTGTATTCTATCATTAAAATTTTAATTCTCATTATAATAACCAGATTTTCTTGTTTTGAGTAAAATTAAATTATTTAATAAATTTTTTAATGTACTTGGAAATTGTGCTTATTATACACTTGTTAAATTTGCTTATTAAATTTTCTATAATAAAAAAATAATTTATTATACTTTCAAAAATTATTCAGTTCTTTTTATGTTTTTTTAAAATTATACATATTCATTTATAACTCGATTACTCGAATAAGAATTATTATTAGAATAATCATTGCCTATTAATTTATTTAAACTGAAGAATTTTTATATGTAGATCTATTTTATACATACAAGTCATATAGTTTCATTTCATTATTTTGATATTTTATTTGTAAATTTATTAAAATTTTTGAAAAAACGTTTGTCGAAACGTTTGTCTGTATGAATGTTGAACAATTGATCGCAAAATTCTATGACTGCATAATAAGAGTTCAGACACACTTGCATTTTTAATAATTATTACTTATAAAATTATTTTAAATGAACTTTTAAATATCTATTTTATATATACAAATCTGTAAATCATATAAATTTCATGCCATTATTTTGTTATTTTATTTGTAAATTTATTCCAATTTTGTATATTTAATAATTGTCGTAAATATAAATTACTGTGATGTTAGAATAATCGGTTACTTTCAATTTCATCTCAAACGCAAGAATAATTTAATTATAAATTATTATTAAAAAATGAAACTCATAATGTCGATTATATAACTTATACTTGTCTTTTTATATTGTGGGGATTATTTTATCATTAAAATTTTAAACATTTCTCATTATAGTAGTCAGGTTTTTTGTTGTTTTGAATAAAATTAAACTATTTAATAAAAAATTTTTAATGATTTATTTTTTATTTTTTTAAATACATAAATATATGTATAGGTATATATTTTAAGTCAAAAGCAAGTTTTTTATATTCATTCCTCCTCATCGTTCAAAATTAAATAACTCAGCAAAATTGATGTCATCAACTCCCTCAAGAAGCGGAGATTGTTGTTGTGGCAACTGTTGTTGATTTATATAATTAATATAAATCATGTTAATGTATATATCATGTTGATGATTTATATAATTTAATAATACAATCAAAAGATAACATTGAACGCATGTTTAAATATTGCGTTTAGAATAAAGCTCGTTTATTGAAAAAGGATACTTATTACTCATTAAATTATTTCAAATGAAGATTTTTCAATATATTTATGTTTTATGTCATTATTTTTTTATCTTATTTATAAATTTATTCCAATTTTTGTATAGTTAATCATTATCGTAAATATAAATTACTGCGATGTTCGAATAATCGGTTACTTTCACTTTCATCTCAAATGCAAAAATCATCTCTGAAGAATTTTGTTAAAATATAAAATTTAATTAATCTAATTAATATCAATTTTATCATTAGCCCAATTTTTAATTATTAATCACTCAAACTCCAATTATGAATACTGAATATTATTATTTAATTGACATCCGTCGGGAAAGCAGGTGATTCTTGTTGAAACGTTTGTCTGTATGAATGTCGAGAAATTGCTGCATTTTGGATAATTATTACTTGAAATTATTTTAAATGAACTTTTAAATATTTATTTTATACATATAAATCATATAGATTTTATTTCATTATTTTGTTATTTCATTTATAATTATTCCAATTTTTATATAGTTGATAATTATCCTAAATATAAATTACTGTGATGTTAATTTAACGTCAAAAATCTATTTAAAAATATTTGTCAATAATTTATTTTTACATCTTTTTTAGTCGGCCTCCTTAGCATGCGAAATGTCGTTTAAAATACATAACAAAAGTAATGTCTTACATTTCGAACAAAATTCTGTCTCAATATTAACGGCAGGGACTGAAAATTTTAAAGATTTCATTAAGTTGGATTTGTGCAAATTTTAAATTAAATTTTTTAAAAATTTTTTTATTAATTTTATTAAAGATTAATTTAATAAATTCGATATTTATAATTATATTAATGTCGCTGATTACTATATTATTTTAAATAATATGTTTATGATTGCATTGTTTATCTCCTTCGTATAGGCTTGAATAATGTGCTTATTAAATGTTTTAAATAATAAAAAATTTTATTGAGCTTTAAAATATTATTTGTAACGATTTTATAATCTCATGTGCTTCAACTCATCCCTTGCCAAGTAACTTAGTAAATCAGTATAGAATTTAATTTTTAAACTATTTTATTCGCTATTTTATTTTAATTAAACATCCGAGTTTATTTTCATTATTTAGCGAATTTCTTTAAATTAGCTTCAAATCATAAATTAAAAAATCTCTTTATTTTATTAAATTATCAGCTATACAATGTCATTTTTTAATCGATTATTTTTATCAGTTTTAAACTTTCATGTAGTAATTTTCTATTTTTGATTAAATTTTGTATTTTATATAGGCAATTGTTTATATATATAAGCAATTTATCAATTATTGTTTTGATATCATCAATTAAATCTGCGCAAATCATTCATATATAACGGCTTCAAAAGCTACAAAAGCTAACATTTAACACCATTAAACCATTTTTATCTCTTTATTCAATTTCGTCATACATTCGCTCATTAAAATTTGGATAATTATTAATTTGAATAATTATTGAATAATTGATTTTAAATAATTATTTTATGTTTTGTAAGAAGCTTCTCATTATATTTAAAATAACCATTCGTAAATTTATTATAATTATTTTAAATTCGATGTTCTAGCGTAGATTTATTTCAAGCCAAGCGAAGATTCACATTTTATGCATGAACAGATTAATAAATTAGATTTAATTATCATAAAAATAATCTAATATAAAACCATATTTAAATTGATTTTGTGTCTAAAATTTTTTTTACATATAATTTTTATCAATTTACCTACTTAATCATCAATTTCCGAGCTTTGAGAGCTATTATATAATATTTTGGTATTTAAAATGTGGAGTCATGTGCGTTAATAATTTTAATTTGAAGTGTAATTATTATTAATAGCTGCTCAGTATTTTTAAATTTATGCTTCTAATAAAACACTTATGGTTTGAAATTTTATTAATATTTAAATTTTGTTATTTGAACAGCACAGAACATGATTTTGTTGGTAATTTTGCACAAGAGAATGGGCTATCGATGGGGGAATAGTTAAGTTTAATACTCAATTCCTGTTTGTTTCTTTAACAGAGAAACAATAACATTTATATAACATTTATAACAAAAACATCTTTAAACAATAACATTTATAATTTCAATTTTAATCAAATTTTCTCTTATATTTAGAATAAAATTTTTGATTATAATTTTACAATAATCATTCTATTTAATGTATAAATTATAATTAATTTATAATTTTAGATAAATATATTATACAAGATGTTTATAAGGTTTAAGATAATTATTTTTTAATCATATAATTATTTTTTGAATAAAAATTTTAATCATAAGATTAAAATTTATTTTATTTAAATTAAAATTTATTAAAATTCAAATTTTATTCATTAGTCTTTAATTGAATAAAATAGGTATATCATTTATTATATTAAAAATTTTTGTCAAACAGTTGATGAGTTTATCTAATGTTGCATTAACTGATCTTTTACCATCTTTTGATTGGAGACTGTGCTTCAATTGGAGACTGTGCTTGTATTCTTCGATTTATTTTTCATTTTTTAAAGAAAATTTATACCCTAAATAAAACAAAACAAAAATGAAATTTCAATTGAATTTACAGATTTTCATAAAAAATTTTCTAAATAACTGGCTTCATAAATTTTTTGCGATCGAAAATTTTCATAATTTTCGGATTCCATGCTGAAAGGAACAAGTTCTGATCTCATCTAGCCTAGAAAATCTTATGCCTCTTGTACTCATAAATTTTCATTGGACGCACAAACCTTCATTGAACCAGAGCTTAAGACTTTCCAGCGAAGTACTTTCCAGACTAGGACTGGCGAGACTGAGAGATATTCGATATCTCCATCTAACCATATCAAATGCATTGATCGCAAAAAACCTCTACGATATCAAATCCCTGATATCACACTTAATCCCCTGATATATCACACTTAATCCTCTGATTTCAATTTTAATCAAATTTTCTCTTATATTTAGAATAAAATTTTTGATTATAATTTTACAATAATCATTCTATTTAATGTATAAATTATAATTAATTTATAATTTTAGATAAATATATTATACAAGATGTTTATAAGGTTTAAGATAATTATTTTTTAATCATATAATTATTTTTTGAATAAAAATTTTAATCATAAGATTAAAATTTATTTTATTTAAATTAAAATTTATTAAAATTCAAATTTTATTCATTAGTCTTTAATTGAATAAAATAGGTATATCATTTATTATATTAAAAATTTTTGTCAAACAGTTGATGAGTTTATCTAATGTTGCATTAACTGATCTTTTACCATCTTCTTTCCTGATATTTAATAAATAATTTCTATTTTATTAAATATTTTTTATGCTTTTTATTTTATAAAAATCATTTTACTAAATACAATTTTTAATTAAATTTGTTATTAGGATAGAATATATATCCCTGTGATATAATTGATTTTTGTTTTTTACGTTATTAAAATTTTTTTTAATTTTATTAATTTGAGAAATTAATAATTATTTTTAAATTATTAATTTAAAAAGATAATTTTATTAAATAAACTAGATTATAAAATCATATTTATGTTGCTTCAAAATCTTTGAATACGACATTTGAAAATAATAGAATTTTTTGAAATTTTTCACTCAACATTCTTTAAGAAGTATATTTACTTATAATTAAATTAAATTAAAAGTTTTTATTAAAAAATTTTTTTCTAGATTTTATTATAATTTGATCCTTGTTGCTGATTGTGTGCTAAATTATATTTAAATAAATTTTAAATAATTTAAATATTTTTCGTTTGTTATGCATTAAATTTTTATTACTTTATTCCTTAATCAGTAAATGAAAAAAATATATCATTTATTATATATTATAAATCTGCTGGTAAATTCTGCAGAGTATGATCTGCGTCTTGGAGTATACTTTTCCAATAGATCCTTGAATGACTATTTATTTTTGTTATATATAATATTATAATATTACATATTTATTGTTCACATATTCTATATTTTTTATCTTGCTATTATTATTTTTAAAATAATCTTTCTTTTTAATTTAAAATTATGTTTGTATTAATATTTTATTTTTTTATTTCATTTATTGCTTACCAAAAAATATTTATTATATGACAATCATTACACTACGCAAAACTACGCTTGATGAAGCAATAGACTCTCATCTTTCCCTAAAACAATTTAGGTATGTATTATTATGTATGATACATGGAAGAAATTTTATGTTACTCACTATATTTCTCTCAATATTATTTTTTAAACAATAACATTTATACTTCAATTTTAATCAAATTTTCTCTTATATTTAGAATAAAATTTTTGATTATAATTTTACAATAATCATTCTATATGATGTATAAATTATAATTAATTTATAATTTTAGATAAATATATTATACAAGATGATTATAAGGTTTAAGATAATTATTTTTTAAACACATAGTTATTTTTTAAATAATATAAGTATCTCAGATGTATATATATATATCTATATGTATGTATATTTCATTTCTCTGATGCAAGATGATTATAAGGTTTATGATAATTATTTTTTAATCATATAATTATTTTTTGAATAAAAATTTTATTTTATTATATTAAAATTTATTTTATTTAAATTAAAATTTATTAAAATTCAAATTTTATTCATTAGTCTTTAATTGAATAAAATAGGTATATCATTTATTACCGTAAATGCTCTAATAGAAGCACAGTGCTTCTATTTTTCGATCCCCTCGTAGGGTGTGCTTATATTGGAGACTGTGCTTCAATTGGAGACTGTGCTTGTATTCTTCGATTTATTTTTCATTTTTTAAAGAAAATTTATACCCTAAATAAAACAAAACAAAAATGAAATTTCAATTGAATTTACAGATTTTCATAAAAAATTTTCTAAATAACTGGCTTCATAAATTTTTTGCGATCGAAAATTTTCATAATTTTCGGATTCCATGCTGAAAGGAACAAGTTCTGATCTCATCTAGCCTAGAAAATCTTATGCCTCTTGTACTCATAAATTTTCATTGGACGCACAAACCTTCATTGAACCAGAGCTTAAGACTTTCCAGCGAAGTACTTTCCAGACTAGGACTGGCGAGACTGAGAGATATTCGATATCTCCATCTAACCATATCAAATGCATTGATCGCAAAAAACCTCTACGATATCAAATCCCTGATATCACACTTAATCCCCTGATATATCACACTTAATCCTCTGATTTCAATTTTAATCAAATTTTCTCTTATATTTAGAATAAAATTTTTGATTATAATTTTACAATAATCATTCTATTTAATGTATAAATTATAATTAATTTATAATTTTAGATAAATATATTATACAAGATGTTTATAAGGTTTAAGATAATTATTTTTTAATCATATAATTATTTTTTGAATAAAAATTTTAATCATAAGATTAAAATTTATTTTATTTAAATTAAAATTTATTAAAATTCAAATTTTATTCATTAGTCTTTAATTGAATAAAATAGGTATATCATTTATTATATTAAAAATTTTTGTCAAACAGTTGATGAGTTTATCTAATGTTGCATTAACTGATCTTTTACCATCTTCTTTCCTGATATTTAATAAATAATTTCTATTTTATTAAATATTTTTTATGCTTTTTATTTTATAAAAATCATTTTACTAAATACAATTTTTAATTAAATTTGTTATTAGGATAGAATATATATCCCTGTGATATAATTGATTTTTGTTTTTTACGTTATTAAAATTTTTTTTAATTTTATTAATTTGAGAAATTAATAATTATTTTTAAATTATTAATTTAAAAAGATAATTTTATTAAATAAACTAGATTATAAAATCATATTTATGTTGCTTCAAAATCTTTGAATACGACATTTGAAAATAATAGAATTTTTTGAAATTTTTCACTCAACATTCTTTAAGAAGTATATTTACTTATAATTAAATTAAATTAAAAGTTTTTATTAAAAAATTTTTTTCTAGATTTTATTATAATTTGATCCTTGTTGCTGATTGTGTGCTAAATTATATTTAAATAAATTTTAAATAATTTAAATATTTTTCGTTTGTTATGCATTAAATTTTTATTACTTTATTCCTTAATCAGTAAATGAAAAAAATATATCATTTATTATATATTATAAATCTGCTGGTAAATTCTGCAGAGTATGATCTGCGTCTTGGAGTATACTTTTCCAATAGATCCTTGAATGACTATTTATTTTTGTTATATATAATATTATAATATTACATATTTATTGTTCACATATTCTATATTTTTTATCTTGCTATTATTATTTTTAAAATAATCTTTCTTTTTAATTTAAAATTATGTTTGTATTAATATTTTATTTTTTTATTTCATTTATTGCTTACCAAAAAATATTTATTATATGACCTGTGGCCGTCTTTTTCGCATTTTGAATAAATTTTGAATATATGTATTCAAAATCAAATTTTCTGCCATTAATAAACATATGATTTATAATTTAGATGGGCTTTAATTATACATACTTACTAATTTTTTAAATAACATCAGATGCTTCAAATTTATATTATTATTATTACGGCAAAGCTCTTAACGATATCCTCAGTCATTCATTTTTACAGAGAATCTTTTGTTTTTTTCAAATTTAAAATGAAGAAATATTAATTAATAATTTTATCTAAAAATGTAATTATTATATTACTAACATTTTCAGTATTTATTAAAATTTATATAAATTGCTTTAATTAAAAAATGTGTTTTAAAAATTTATTAATAATTATAATTTGTCGTAACGACTACCATAGAGTCCTTACTATTTCTGATTCTATTCTGATTAATTTCAAATAAATTCAAAATTAGGGCTATATTTTGAATAAACTTTAATTTTTAATTAATTTAGTTTTTTATTATATGTTTTGATAACCATGTTGTTTTTATCTATATCCGAATTTGGAATCATAGCTTGTTCATATTATTTATTTATCAATTTATTATTATTTAATTTCTTTGAAAATAAATTGGTGATTAGATTTGCTATGTTAGCATGAAAAATATTTTAATGATTTAATAAATCATAATTAAATCTATTTATATCAATATAATCAGTCAAATTATTGATATTTTTGTTTATATCAATATTAAAAGTTAATTGTTCAAGAGGAATTATTATTGTTCATTAATTTAGTGTAATTAGGCAATTATTTAAAATTAAGTTTGTTTATTGAACTTGAATTTCCAATTATTAATATAATAGAGTAAAATTAAGCTTCATATTCTCATATTTTGGGGTTTAAAAATTTTTCTAATCTATATTTATAGCTATCTTAGACACAAGGTAATCAAACATGCTCTCATATGGTGTGTTAAGAAATTATATGAACACTCAAATTTTTCTTGTTTCCCTGGGTTCCTGAAGGTTTATCGAGTTATAATTTTTACAATAGTTATTAAATGTAATTTATATAATATATCCAAAATATCTTAAGTTTATTTTGCCGAGAAAATTTTTTATTCCAATTTTTCATAAAAATGGCTGTTAAGAAATTATATGAACACTTTTTAAAAATTTTATTTTTTATATTAGAAATGCTTGAAAAATTTTGGAAAAATTTCTGTGAGCATTTTCATTGATATTGAGTAGAAAGGCAAAAAGAACGAAGTCTCTAAATAACTTTTTCATCGAGATCTCGAATCTCGAAAATCAACGGGAAATAGGGGTACAGTAATTTAAAAAATATTTTAGCCCATTTAAAGTAAATTTAAAAAATTTCTTTTAGGCCTATCTGAAAGCCAGTGAAATTTGCTACAAGATGCCTTTAATCTCATTTATTAGAAAAAATTTTCCATGAAGTAGGAGGCGATTAAATTTGGAATGCGTAAAAATGTGCATTTTTAGGGCATTTTGGGGACTCTGAAATTATTACGATTGTCTATCTAAAGTGAATTTTTTCTAATAAATGAGATTAAAAGCATCTTGTAGCAAATTTTACGGGCTTTCAGATAGGCCTAAAATAAAATTTAGACCGACCTATAAGGAGTCGAAAAATATTTTTTAATTTCCTTACCCCTGTTTTACGTGCATTTTCAAGGTATCGAGATCTAGACACTGAAGAGAGATATGGGCCTGGTTCTTTTTTATTTTTTCATAGTATGCATATATATGTCTGATGGATTTTTTTTAGATTTTTCCTATCGTTAGAACTACGAAAAACCAACGTGTTCATATAATTTCTTAACACCAATTTTTGTGAAAAATTGAAATAAAAAATTTTCTCGGATAAATAACCTTAAGATATTATGGATATATTGTACAAATTCCATTTAATGACTATTGTAAAAATTACAAATGGATAAACCTTCAGGAACTCAAAAAAATAAGAAAAATATGGGTGTTCATATAATTTCTTAACACACCATATATCATCTATACAATTTGTAATTTGATTCTAATTCTGAATTAAATTATAATTCGATTAATATTTTTCCAAGTAAACATAATCATGTACGATTTTTAATTAAATAACTTAATTATCATTTAATCTGTAGATTAAAACAATTTATTCACATAAAATTCAAGTGAACTCTTAAAAACTTTTTTATCAAGTCAATAAAATGCTTAAACTCTTAAAAAACTTGTAGTCATCCCATTAAAGTTGTTTCTTCTTGTCTATCACGAATTAGATATTGGATTTTTATTTTCAACTTTTTATTAAATTTATAATGCTTTGCATTTTTCTAAAATCTATGGATAATTATTAATAATTATTAGAAATATTTAAATTAATGATTAAATTAATAAATTTAATTGATAAATCTTTGTTTAAATAAGATTTATCTGATAAAAAAATTATAGTTATTATAATTATATAATTATGAACAGCTATATTTATATTTAATATCTATGTATTATATTTATAGTAATACGTATTATCTCCAAATAATTTAAACAACGTTGTTGCAACCCAGATCGCATATGTTGCACTTCCAAAGATTTTGTAATTTAATATTTTATTATACAATTTTATTTGTAAATAAGTTTTAACTAACTTTCTAATGCTTGAATCGTTAAGTAAGTTAAATAGTATATCAGTAGAATTCATATTTTCTATCTGATCAAGTCAATCATTTCAAATTCAAAAAGATTCATGCTATTCTCCGTAGTACATTTGTAGTGAAGTTAAGCAATTCCTTCTCGCTTTTAGCGATTAATTATTTTAATTAAATTATTTTATCATCTAATTTATAAATTATTTTTATCAATTTAAATAAATTAATTATTCATATACATAGTTTAAAGGATTTGTATTAAATTATTATATTATTTTAATCCTTTGTGGTTAACCTTTTTCTTCAATTGAACAAATTATTCCATTATTTAGAGTAGATTTTTACTAAATAAATAAATTATTATCTATTCTATTAAATTAGTATCTATGCGATGTCATTTTTCCATTATTTATTTTTATCAATTTAATCATTTTCGTTTTAAATATTCATGTAGTAGTTAAATATTTGTTAATTAAACTTTTTAATATCGCCAATGATGTCGGAGTATAACCAATTAGCATTACTGAGACTCAAAAGCCATTTATATACTCAGAGGATTGTTTAATAACACAATATTTAAAAATATTATTAATACATATGAATTATAAGTTATTATAAATTTAAATATAATATAATAATATAAATTTTATATTTAGTATAAATTTGTATTCAATGATCATTCAAATATTCATATACGAGCGGTCATCAATGATGTTATAGGATTTTTATCATGTTGATTTCAATTTGTAAATTAAATTTTATATTATTGTAGTTATACTATTTATAAATATTTTTTAATCATAAAATTAATTCTTAAATTTTGATTGATGTATTTATTCTAATTAATTATATAACCTTCAATTCTTGAAAATATTGAAATCGCGAGATTGTTGTTGTACGTAATCAATTTCCCCTTTTTTACGTATAAAATCATTATATAAAATCAATTTTGAAAGAGCTTGAATTCTCGTGTCGTTGTCAAGTTGTTGTTCGAGAAACAGAATGCATTAAAAATAAATTTACCTAATACATATAAATTAAATATTATGAATTTAATTAATATAAATTTTATATTTACATAGGTATAAATTTGTATTCAATGATCGCTTGACCATTAACATAAGAATTATGCGTTCCCGTGCCTCGTCAATAATTATAATTCAATATTTATCATTTATTCCTTAATAATATTTTTATTATTAAATAAAATTTATTTTAAAACATTAATTTATCTATTTATTTGATGATATTTATCAGTTTATTTATAAATAATTTAAAAATAAATTATGCCCTCTTTTATCAGCATACGTCAATCTTTTGATTTTCGGCTTTTTTTATAAATATTAATCCAGAATAATATCTTATATTAGTAAAAATTATAATTAATCATGAAAATTTTAAATATTAATATAACGGTAGAAATATTCTCTTTATTTTTTCGTCTATTTATAAATTTTAAGCAAGAATAAAATTTTATATATCTAAAAATTATAATTAATCATTATTCTTTCTTTTAATTGGTTATATTTTGGTTATTTCCTTTGTTATATTTTACCAAAGTGAATTCATTGCTTTATCCTTTTATCCTTATTTCAGTTGCCTTCATAAATATTTTTAGCCTTAATCTTGTTATTATTTTTATTAAATCGTTTTTAAAGAAGATTTTAATTTTATTCCATATCACAATAAGGACACAACATGTGTCACAATCCAATTTTTTTTCTTCTATGACTGAAAGATCATTTATTAATTTAATAGATGCTTTAATTAGATTATTTAGAATCAAGATTTATTAAATATCAATTTTATAAGTATCAGTCATCAAGATTTTATAGCGATGTTTTCAGTAGCCTTAAAATTTTTTAGTAAATTATTTTAAAAATTCCACTAAAATTTTGACTATTCTATAATAAATAATTTAAAATTCTTTAAACTTCCACAAATATTTATTTGTTACAGTGTGCTGAAGTTTGTAAGAACGAAGGGGATATTAATCATATACATATATTTTTTCATATATTTTTTCATGTATTATATATATTTATATTTTATATAATTATCATAATAAAAATGATGATAAAATATGTGTTGTTTGCTAAGAATTTTATAAATTTAAATTAAATATATGTACTCCGAAACTCTCCATAATCAGAACTAGACGTTTCCTTACAAGGATGAAAAAATATTTTTATTATTTAAAAATTATAATAAAAATATTTATATCAACATAATCGGTCAAATTATTATTTTGATTTATATCAATAATTAAATTAAATAGTTTAATTGCTCGAGACTAATTATTATCTTTTATTAATTTACTATTATTTATTAAATAATTAAATTATTTAAAATGAGGTTTGTAGATTAAACATTGATATGCTTATTTGATTCTTTCATATTGTTCATGCAAAATCAGTGTGCTTGTAAAAATCACTAAAAATTATTGAAATCACTGGTAATTTTCACCTTCGTTCCCCCCTCCTTTTTCCTTCCTCAATGTATTACAAAATGGTCAGTCTGAACAACATTTGTAGAACCCATCGAGCTGTGTCGAATGACACCAAAATCAACAAAATCCGACTTGATTGGACCGAGATACAGACCCCTGAAAATTGAACAACCATAGGGGCGATTTTTTGGAATAAAAAAATTTTACCCAAATGATAGCTCATTCGACTCAGCTCTTCGAGCATTCGACTCAGCTCTTCGAGCTGAGTCGAATGACACCAAAATCAACACGATTAGACATGGTTTGACAAAGTTATGACATGAAATAGATCTAACGGAGTCGGCGACCTATGTCATAACTTTTTCAAATCTTGTCCAATCACATTGATTTTGGTGTCATTCGACTCAGCTCGACGAGCTCTTTCGAATGAGCTATCATTTGTATGAATTGTGGTACCTGTGGTTTTTCGCCCTTATGGTTGTTCAATTTTCAGGGGTCTGTATCTCGGTCCAATCAAGTCGGATTTTGATGATTTTGGTGTCATTCGACACAGCTCGATGGGTTCTACAATTGTTGTTCAGACTGACCATTTTGTAATAAATTGAGGAAGGAAAAAGGAGGGGGGAACGAAGGTGAAAATTACCAAATCACTTTGTCTCCCATAAATTCTTCTACGGATTGCTTTGCAAATAAAATTTATTAGAAACTTTTTAATTAAACATGCTTAAATAAATTTAAATGAGTTAAATACAACGTATTTATAATAAATAATTTATTAATCTCTATATATTTTGTATCAAATTTATTTATAATTATAAATTTTATATAAATGATGAATTGAACTTTATTAATTAAGTAATTGTTTGTAAAGCTTATTTATCTGAAAACACCACCAAAAATATATAATAAATTAAAAATTTTTTAAAATTTTTAATAGATTTAAATAAAAATTGATCTTAATTAAAATTAATAAAAATATAAACTTAAGAATAATGTACAGATTAATAATTTTATCTTATTAACATCATTATATTAATGTATCTGAACACTTCGTACGTCAGGTTTGCATGTTATTCTCGGATCTAGATTTTTTAAGCATACATTTTTTATCAATTTTTATCATGTAATTATCATTTAAACATAGAAGGATCTGTTAGTTTAATTTCTTAGTTTGACATGAAATTTTAAATAAGGAAGCATGCAACTTAACAATTTTAATTTAAAAATGTAATTATTACAATATTATTAATCTTCTCATTATTTTTTTAATTTATTATAAATTGCTGCAGATAAAACTAATATGTTTTTAAATTTATCATTATCTTTAAATTTATCATTATTATATTAAATTATTATTAAATTTATTAATTATTAAATTATTATTAATTATATTAAATTTATCATTAAATTTATTTTTAAATTTATCATTTCAAACTACGCAGTATCAGATGTGGCTGGAGAAAAAAATCAGCATCTTGTCTTGTTCGTTTATTACCCATAGTGAATAACTTTCTTATAATTTAATAATCAACATCTTGTAGGTAACATTTTGTAATTATATAATTATTTTAAAAATTATGAATTAATTAATCTCAGAGTTTAATGATTTCTATCGGACTTCGATTATCAATGAATATACATATGTGCATATGATTTTTATGTATTCATCATGTCATGAGAACGGTAGAGACTACTACTTGTTTAGTAATTAATTAAAAATAATTAAGTGGATGAATTATTTTATCTTCTTCATAAATATATTTTAATCAGTTTAGCTTTTAAAAATGAAACAAAAGTGTCTCTCGAAGTTTGCGAGTGCATTTTTCATGTTCAAAATCTTTGGATGTACATTTAATAATAAAATTTACTGCCTGTTCTCATGTAAAAGTGTTTTGATAATTAACATGTTTACGCTTGTGTGTTAACAGAAAATATATATTGGGATTACTATAATAATTGTTTAATAAAAAATACAAATAATTATGTAACTATACAAATATTTAATTATTTTATATCGTGATAATATTGAGTATTTATACATATAATTTTCAACATTAAAATAAAATTGTTGTATACATCAATTTTAAAAATCATTTAAATATCTATATGATTGTTTTATAGTGATTGTGCTCTCATTGCTTTTTTTATTGCTAGAATTATTAAAAATTAAGAAATATTATGTTATCAGAAAATTAATTTTCTTATTAAAATTATATAAAAATGAAAACCCGGAGCAACAATTTAAAGCCGGGTAACAGTTCTCAGGGTATAAATCGCTACAATTTCCTAACATGCACATGGAAATTTAGTAGCAGAAAAATAAACAAGCATGGATAAAATGCCATAAATTGTAAAAATATTCTTTTTAAATTAGAAATTTTAAATAGACATTATTTTCTAAAATAAATAATCATTTGAAAATTCATTATATGCAAATAAATATTGTTTGGTGGGTATCACGACTTTTGCGCCGAGAACATTTGCGCCGCGACTTATGCGCCGCGACTTTTGCGCCGAGCGACTTTTGCGCCGCGACTTTTGCGCCGGGCGACTTATGCGCCGCGACATTTGCGCCGCCATTATTTAATAAAATAAATCTCGGATCCGGATCCGAAAAAGGCCGGATATCCGAAATTTTCAGATTGGATATCGGATCCGGATATCCGAAGATTTCTAACTATCCGACAACCCTACATAGTGAGGTCCGGCTGTAGTTATTGATATAATTTTAATGATAGTGGTGGCGCAAAAGTCGCCCGGCGGAAAAGTCGCGGCGCAAAAGTCCTCCGGCGCAAAAGTCGCCCGGCGCATAAGTCGCGGCGCAAAGGTCGCGGCGCAAGAGTCGCGGCGCAAATGTTCTCGGCGCAAAAGTCACGGAACCGTTTGGTGCACGAGGTTTTTACTTCAGTTGTATTTCAGTACATATATAAAATTTTATTTTTAAATAAGCATTAGATACTCTTTATTTAATCACATTTACTTGTAGTTAAACATAAAAATTTAATTTTTATTTGATTTATTTAATAATAATCTTAAATTTCGTTATTCTAATATAACTTCTATTTAATAAACTTCAAATTATTTTAATTCCTTGAACAAAGTGACCACAATATTCTCCAGGCGAGTCGAAACCTCAGATCAAAGTTCCTTCATTCGAGTCGAAACCTCACATGAGAGTTAATTAGTATATTAATGTTTCTAAACACATTATCTTAAAATAAACGTCATTTGTGAGCGTTGCTTCTCAGATGTTTCAGCAATTTTTTAATTATTATATTTGTAATTTATAATTTTAAATTAATAAATTATGTAATATGATAGTTATTATTTTAATATTTTTATCTAAAAACAATAATAAAATCAAGCATAATATTCAATATATTTATTAGTAAACTTAATTTAATTTAAATAATATTTGACTTTTATTTTTAGTTGAGTAAATGCTTTAAAATAATAATTTTAATTATCAGTTATTATTATTATAAATATAAATATAAATAATATGTTTGATATTTATTAAGTTATGTATTTTATTCGAAAGATAAGATATTGTGTATCATCAATACTCAGGGCAAATACGATTATTCATAATGTCGATTATATAACCTAACTTTTCCATTTTTGCTGTGGGGAGTATTCTATCATTAAAATTTTAATTCTCATTATAATAACCAGATTTTGTTGTTTTGAATAAAATTAAACTATTTATTATTTTATTATTATTATGTATTTTAAATATTACGTTTAAAACAAAGCTCGTTTATTGAAAAAAATTTATTTATTCAAATAAATAATTATTACCTATTAAATTATTTAAAATGAAGAATTTTTAAATAAATATTTTATAAATTTATTCCAATTTTTTATAGTTAATAATTGTCTTAATAAAAATGAACGTGATGTTCGCATACCCATCGCAAACCCTAGAAGCTTCTCTGAAAATTTTTGTTAAAATATAAAATTTAATTAATTAATATCAATTTAATCGTTACTTCAATTTTTAATTATTAATCACTCAAACTTCAATTATAAATACTGAATATTATTATTTAATTGAAATCCGTCAGGAAAGTGGGTGATTATCGTTGAAACGTTTGTCCGTATGAATGTCGTCAATTGCATTTTGGAATAATTATTACTTTTAAAATTATTTTAAATTAACTTTTAAATATCTATTTTATACATATAACTCCAATAGTTTTTATGTCATTATTTTGTTATTTTATTTATAAATTTATTCCAATTTTTGTATAGTTAATAATTATCTTAAAAAAATTACTGTGATATTCACATAACTGGTTACTTTCAATTTCATCTCAAATTCCAGAATAATTTAATAATAGATTATTATAATAAATGAGTTATTTATTATTCATTTTCTCTGAAGATTTTTTTAGAATATAGATTTATTTCCTTTAAAATCTATAAATTAATCCACAATTTTACAAAAAACAAAATTTCAAAAATAACATAACGTCAGAACTCTATTTTATACATTTCTCAATAATTTATATATACATTTCGAACACAATTCTGTCTCAAAATTCAGAACAGGGACTGCAAATTTTAAATAGAAATTTTGAAATAATTAGAATCTTGTAATAATTGGAGCTTTACTTTTATTGGTACTTTTCCGTTATCTCCCCCCATTTTCTTTTCCTTCCCCATTTCTTCTCCTTTTCTTTTTCTTCTTTCAAAATGGTCAAAGGCAAATAATGGTCAGGCAAGAGGAATAAAAAAAATTTATCAAAAGAAAAAATTATTTTGGATGTATTTAAATGATGTTTTTATTTTTTCGCAATCTGAAGAGGTTGCAATCCAATTTCTACAATCAAAAAGTAAAATATACCAAAAAAAATGTGTGTAAATCGACATGAAATGAAGTTAAGCATTGAAATCAGGTTATATTGAGACGTCGAAAATCGAATTGTCGTTTGGAAGTCAGTAGTTGTATCGAAAATTGTGTATAAGGTTGGATTCTTTTTGTCATTGGCTGCTTCAACTACTCATATTCAGTTGAAAAATTACATCCAAAATGATTTTTTCTTTAGATAAATTTTATTTTCTTTTATTCCTATTGCCTGACCATTATTTGCCTTTGACCATTTTGAGAGAAGAAAAAAGAAAAGGAGAAGAAATGGAGAAGGAAAAGAAAATGGGGGGAGATAACGGAAAAGTACCCTTTTATTAATTAAAAAAATTATTCATTTAAAAAAAAATATTATTCAATTTTATTAAAGATTAATTTACTAAATTTGATATATATAATTATATTAATGATGCTGAATATTATTATAATTATTTACTACTATAATGCGTTTAAAACACTTGTATTTCATTCCGATGCACTTGTTGGCTCTTGCTAATGCTGAGGCTAGATTAATGTGCTTATTATATTTCTCCTAGTAAAATAAAAATGAAAATTTTATTAAACATTAAAAGTTATTTGCAGCTAATTCTAGGTCTTTTGGGCAGCTCTTTTTATTATATTACTTCTAAATAAAAATTCAATTTTATTTTTATAAATTCTGAATTTGGTTCATATTATAATTAATAATTCTGTTTTTGGCTTTATTAATTAAAAAAATTATTATTAATTTTAAAAATTATGTTATTAATTTTATTAAGATTAATTTTATAAATTCGATATTTATAATTTTATTAATGTTGCTGATTACTATATTATTATCAAAAATACGTTAGAAACGCAGTTGCATCTCATCCGTGAGCAGTTTCTAAACTACATACTACTAAAATAAAAAAATTATTTATTAAACTTTAAAATATTATTTGTAGCGATTTTATAATACTTGTGCTTCCTCTATCAATTGCTAAATAACTTTAGATCATAATAGAATTTAATTTTGTTTACTATTTTATTCAACTATTTTATTTGAATTAAACATTCGATTTTATTTTCATTAATTAGCGAATTTTATAAAAATATCTTCAAATTATATATTAAAAAATCTCTTTATTTTTTAAATGGTTAGCTATACGATGTCATTTGTTTAATCAATTATCTTTATCAATTTTAAACTTTCATGTAGTAGCTTTCTATTTTTGATTAATTTTTGTATTTTATATAAGCAATTGTTTATAAATATATAAGCAAATTATCAATTATTATGCTATTGTAACATCAATTAAATCCGCGCATATCATTCATCTATACACGGCTTCAAAGGCTACATTTCAAAAAAATATATTTACCATATTAATTAAATTTTTATACGAATTTAATTAATAACAATTTTATATTTACATCAATTTTTAATCATTTATCACTAAAGCTTCATATACGAATACCGAATATTATATTTTTTTATTTGGAATTAAATTCGAGAGTACCTTTTGATTGAATAGTACCTTTTTAATTAATATTTCTTTGTATTATGATTATAGCTGTTAATAATTTTCTATATATTTTTGTGTATCTATGTAATGCAAGTTTTGGAATCATTATTCTCAAAGAATTTTAGAAGTAATATTAAATTTAATAAAATAACACATCATTATTATACTTTAAATTTGTTCTTTCCTTAGAAATTCTAAAGGGTCAAATTTATCTTTACCAGTATATTTTTTTTCAATGAAAATTTAAATACATTGAGTTCTCTTATAGTAGATGTAATAATTAGCAAAGCCAAAATAATTTCAATTAATTTTTAATTTACATTTAAGCCTTTTAATGTAACATTTACTTTAATTCGTTCTCGGGCAGAGATTTTTTAAATAAATAAATGATTATTTATTATTATCCATGATATTAAATAAATTATTAAGCCTTATCTAAAGCTTGTAAAATTTATTCATTTGCTAGATGGCGAAAGATGGACATTAATAATTTTAATTTGAAGTGAAATTAATATTAATAGCATTTCACTATTTTCAAATCTCTGTATAATAAATTGCTTCCAATAAAACAAATTTATGTTTTGAAATTTTATATATTTAAATTTTTTATGAAAGACTTCACATTAACGTTTTTAAAATTGGTATAATCGTTCATATTCTGAATTATTTTTTTTTAATTTTATAATTAGATTTTAAATTTTGTCTTTGACGGATAGGAAAATTCACTCTATGCCGCTAACGGATATTTAATTTTTTAACGTTTATTTAATTTTTGGTATCTGGTTAAATTATTATTTTTATTCATTAAATATTTTAATTTTTATAAGTTTTATTTTGTGATAACCATTTTAGTAAATTTAATTTCAATTTATTTTGTTATCCTCATAAAATTGATAACACTCTTCAATTGATAACCCTCTAACTGATAACCCTTTACGTTTTAAATTAATTTAAAATTTTTATTTCTTCATAATAAAACTTATAATAAAAACTCGAATTTATAATCTTGTATTAATGTTATTGAATATACTTTTATTATTATTATATCGTCAGGGTGTCTTTTGACTCTCATTAGCTCCGATAATTCTTGTAAATCTATTAAATTTGGAATTTAATAAATTAAATTAACCATAATCCACCAAATTTCATCAAATTAATATGTACAATTCAGTTATTTCCTAAAGGTTGTGGACGCCACTAAAAATTTTTAAAATTATTTGATTTAATATTTTAATTATAAAAAACATTATTTTTTGATAAAAATTTAATTTGTTATCTTTATAACCTAATTTTAGTAAATTAAATTTTAATTTAATTTGTTATCTTAATGGAATTTATAATCCTCTACAAGAATTTATTTTTATTTTTTACGTTGTTAATTAATAAAAAAATTTAATTTCTTCATAATAATACTTAATAAACTCGAATTTATAATCTTATATTAATCTTGCTGAATATAATTTTATTTTTAATATATCGTTAGTGTGAGATGTTGTCTATGATCTGCTCAGAGAATTTCTGTGATTTTATTAAATTATTAATTTGTTAAATTTAAATTAATAAATAATGTATGATTTCATTTATTATTTTAACAAACGTATATGTATAAACACATATTCAATATGTGGAAACAAAGTAGTTTAATTTATTTTTAATGAAATTAATTTAATTCAAACAATATTAAACATTTATTTTTAATTTTGAATTTAAAGGAAATTTAATTTTCAGCATCTACATATATAATTTTTGCTAATTAGTTAAATTATTATTTTTATTTTATAGAAACCATTTCAGTAAATTTAATTAAAAATTAATTTGACGTCTTCATAGAGAGAAATGATTTTTATTTTTTTTAAATTAATAAATTAATTTAAAATTTTATTTCTTCTTAATAATACTTGATAACTCGAATTTATAATAATAAATTAATGTAGATAAAGATACTTTTATTTTTTATATATCGTTGGTGTGATCGTCGCCTTCATATGCTCTATTAAATTAGTAGTTTAATAAATTTAAATTTATTAAATTATGTATAATTTCAATTATTATTCTAAATTTGCAAATAAAAACATTTTCGATATGTGGAAACAAAAAAGTTTAATATATTTTTTAATAAATTTAATTAAAATAATATTGAACATTTATTTTTAATTTTCAATTTAATTTGTTCTAGTCAAAAAAATTTTTTTGAAATTTATTTTAATTTTCGTAAATATATTTAAATAAATTTGTTGTATGTTTGCCACTTTTGAAGTATTTAACGGTCAAAATCTTTTAATTTTTAATTAAACATTGAAGGTTCTGTCAGTTAAAATCCTCTGGTCATTTATAGAAAAAATTAAAATGAAGATTTTATTTATGATATATTTTTAAGTAAATTTAATTAAATTAAAATAATATTTGAAGATTTATTTTTAATTTTAAATTTAATTTGTGTTCATCATAAACTGATTAGACTTGAAAATCTGTGCAAAAATTTATTATAAAATTTTTTTTGAAATTTATTTTTATTTTTGTAAATTAATAAAATAATTTCGTTGTCTATTTGCATGTATTTGGTTGAAAATGATAAAAATTATATGCAAAGTTTATGCATTTTTAATGGAATCTTTTTGCCTTTTTTTACTTATTATGTTAGCATTGAAAGTCAAAATAGTTCGTCATTGGCAAAAACCTTTAAAATTAATCAAATATGATTTTAATTTAGATAGGCATTAATAATTACGTTATTCTTTTTATCAATTATTAAACATATTAACACAAAAATGCCAACAAATTATTTTTAATTACAGTCAGATGCCTCCAATTTGATGCATCCAATTTATCTCATTATTTCTTAACTTTTAAAATTATCCTCATTGCATGAATAAAATTAAATCACACAAAATAATTCCCTCAATATTATTCTTTAAACAAGCCTTTTTTAATTTAAATTATAAGCAAATTATCATTTAATTATTAATTAAATAATGAAGGTTCTGTCAGTTAATATCTCTTGTTATTTGCAAAAAATTTTAAATCAAAATGAAAATAATTTTATTTAAAAATGTAATTATTATTTTATTATTTTATGTATTATTACATTTAGCCTCTTTAACTTCATATGCCTCATTAAAAATAGATAAAGCTATATAAACTTTATTTGAAGATTTAAAATTTTTTGTCAGTTTGACATACTTATTAAAATTATGATGGCAAGAAGATAGTTACAATCCGCTTGTTGCTATTTATTATGTTATTTTTATTTTATTATTTATTTTATTTTGATGCTTTTTTATTTTATAAAAACTATTTTAATAAAATTTTATTTTAATTAAATTTGTTATCAGAAAAGAATATAGGTAATTGATTTTTATAGGCGATTTTTATTTTTTTATGTTATCTGACAATGATAATTTTTACTTTTATTAATTTAAAAAAATACTCATTTTTAATACAGTGCGGTGCATATGTTTACGGACAAAGGCATTTAAAAAATGAAAACCCAATTTATTCGAAAAATTGAATTACTTATCGAAATGTATAAAATAATTTTTATAGCATTCTTTATGCTCTATCAATCGATACAAGTTTCGATTCCAACAGATTCGTTTATCTACAAAAAAATTACCCAAATAAATTTATAACCTTAATTTTTGTGGTGCATATGTTTACGGACAAATTGAATAACCTTGTATTTTCCTACTTTAGTTGGTGCAAAAATTCTACAAAAATTTGTGTGAACATTTCCATGGATACTGAGTAGAAATGTAAAAAGAACGAAGTCTGTACCTACTTTCTTCATCGAGATCTAGAATCTCAAAAATCAACGGCAAATGGGGGTACAGTACTTAAAAAAATATTTTAACCCCCAAGGGCTTTTATAAAAAATTTTCTTATGGGCTCATTTGAAAGCCCATAAAATTTGCTACAAAATAGTCCAAGATTTTATTTTTCCAATAAAAATTCATGGAGCTTAAGGTAGGGTAATTTTTTATGTTATCGTTTTTGGGGTATTTTAGGTGATTTTTGACCATTTTTATGTAAAAGTCGATGTACGTCGAACAACTATTTTTTAGAATAAATTAGACCAGGGCTCTTTAGTAGCAAATTTTATGGGCTTTTAAATGAGCCTAAAAGAAAAATTTTTATAAAAGCCCTTGAGGGTTAAAATATTTTTCGAAGTACTGTACCCCCATTTCCCGTTGATTTTTGAGATTCGAGATCTCTACAAAGTAAGAAGTTATAGACTCCATTCTTTTTATTTTCTACTCAGTATCCATGGAAATGTTCACAGAAATTTTTGTAGAATTTTTGCACCATCTAAAGTAGGAAAATAGAAGGTATTTAATTTGTCCGTAAACATATGCACCACAAAAATAAGGGTTATAAATTTTGTTTGAGTAATTTTTTGTAAATCGTAAATGAATTTGATCCAAATGATGGATCATTAGATAGTGCATAAAAAATACTATCTAAATTATATAATCGGGTTTCTTTATAAATTTATTTTTTTCAAATTAAATTAGCTTTTATGTTTTCAATGCCTTTGTCCGTAAACATATGCACCGCACTGTATGATTAATTTAAAAATATTAATTTTATTAAACAAACTAGATTATAAAATTATTTTAATGTCTATGTAGTTCATGAATACGACAGTCAAACTTATCAGCTTGCAGGACGCGTGATAAAATTTCAGTAAAATTTTTTAAATTAAATTTAATATATTAAGTAAAATAAATTATTATTAGTTAATTAACATTTATTATTTTTATAATTTTTAATAAATTTAAAAAATTAATATTAAAATATTTATAAATTAATTTTTACATTTTATTGATTAAATGGTTTGAAAAATATTTTCTTTTGAATAAATCAACTACTCAACAAAATGGGGAATTTATTACAACCACAGACACTATCGATGTCTGTGAGAAATTTTTTTTAAGCTTATTTAAATATTTTCACTGACATACTATGTGTTTTTTATTTTTTTCATTATACTATTTCATTTGTATGTCTCTCTAACTTTTCTCGCTTAAAAGACAAAATGGTACAGAGGGTAAAATACGACAAAATGGTACATAGGGTAAAATACGACAAAATGGCACAGAGGGTAAAATACGACAATATGGTACAAAGGTTCGAATAAGACACAAGAGTACAAAGGATAAAATACGACAAAATAGTAAAGGATATATGTAATTAAGACAAAATATAAATAAGGATATGTATAATAAGACAAAATATTATGAAGGTAAAAAGAATACCGTTATCGAACCGGCGACGTTCGAGTCATTTTTCCGGGCCTCATTTTTATCGAACCGAGTCTTTGGGGCCAAAATTCGATGCCCGGTTCGATCTATCGAACCGAAATTATTTTTAATTTTTCAAAAGGCATTTATCATTAAATTTTTAAATATTTAATTTTATCAAAATAATTCCGAAATTTATCCAATCTCATAGTAGAGTGTCTCGAGGCGTCTGTTTTTGCTTCCGAAGGTTGTCACCAAAATAATTTCTAAGCTCTTGAGGGAAGGCTTGATAAGACGCGTAGTCGCTTAAAATTAGCATAAAATTCTTTGATTAATTTTAAAAAATTTCAACACCTCCTTCCTTGATTAACCAAATTATTTTCGCAGTCAGCTGGTAAATAACCTCCATAATTTCTGTTTGCAAGATCAAATCTTTTTGAAAAATTTTGTTTTTGATTCCCTCTGCGTAAGCTTTCAATTTCGGTGGTTAAGTTACGTAGATCCTGTTTAAGAAAGTCTATTTATTTTATGAAGCTAAAGGTCTAATTAGCGTAGAGCGTGACTGTGATTTAGAGAGAGAAACTAGAAGTTGTAGTTGTCCGAGGATATTTCGGTTAGGCTCAGGATATCTTAAGATTCTTCGAAAACCGATAACCTTATCATGAAAGTGACCTGACGGATTAATGGGAATATCTATTAATTGAGATACATGGTGGTAAACCCAATAATTTTCAAAGGTTCGTAAAATAATAATCCAGATCGAGATCCAAAAAAACTCTCCAGATTAAGAAACGGACTTAGTCATCGAGACTAAATAACCATCAGCTTAAGAAACGCCTCCCAGCCAGCTCTACTCTACTCTATTTTTAGATTCATACCCCTAGCAATTTCTGATTTTGCGCCCTCAAAAAATCGGCTTCTGAAGCTGTACTCATACAGTATTCGAAAGGAAGTGAGCCTGATGAGGAAGCAGAAGAGGCATCATTTGAACCTATCGAGCCTATAGTTTCTGGATGATTATTGGTTGGATGGAGAAATGGAGGTGGATGAACTTGATTTCGAATGGTTTGATGGTGGTTAGGTTGCTGATATTGCTCAGGAATGGTGGGAGAAGTTGAAGAGGGGGATGATATTGAATTTAATTGACTTCCGGGAAAGGCGTTTCGATCAGAAGAAATTAAGAATGACTGAAAATTATGAATTTCAATCCTTTAAAATTTTTAATAAATTAACCCGCCTTTATGCGCCGATTAATTTCAGCTATTTTAGCTCGATAAAAATTCAGTTTTTGTTCGTGAACAGCAGAATCCTTAAAATATATGAGAATTATAATGATACTAGTCTATCAGGTTATATTAGGGTTCCTATTATAAAGGGCTGTAAGGGTTGGTATCTTCATACTCCTTTGAAAGTAAGGGTCGGATGAATAAAGTAATATTATAAGGGGGAATGGATTATCCTTATAAGGAGGAATTAGAGGGCCAATAGATAGTAAATCAAAGGAACTCTATGATAAAGTATGGGGCCTTAATGAGAAGGTACTTAAGGAAAAGGGGTGATGAAAGGACCATTATGAGTGGTAATGAAAGCCCTTATGAGTGGGAATGAGTGATTCTTCGAAGTAAAATATGACCCTAAGTATTTTAAAGATGATACGGTATTTAAAAAATATTTTAGACATTGATATTTATGAAAAATACATTTTTACTATTCTTAAAAATTTGTAGGATTTTTTTAAAAATTCCCAAATTTCTTACCAAAGCAACAATTCCACGTTCCAACATCCTCCTTCTCTTATCCAAACTTTCCATCCTTCCATTATACCATTGGACAAGTTTCTGAGCTGTTTGATGCCCCTGAATAACTAGCTGAAACTCCTCCTCGAGAAACTGCTCATGCTTGGCCTATAAAAAATTTTTTAAATTTTTTTTTCTCGAAAAAATCATAAAATTTTAATCTATTTTTGTATTTATTTTTTATTTTTTTCGATTAGCAAAAAATTAATTTTCTATTTATGCACAATAGTTCTATATATGGGCAAGAACAGAACTAAATTTGTAAAATTAATGGAAGTAAATGACGCTAAGTTTAATTTTTTATTATTATTAGATTTTCACACATTAATATTGGAATTTATTTTTTTGGAATAATTTTTTAATTTTATTAATAAACTTTGTAGTTTTGGAAAGCTTATAAAATGATTTTTATGAGTATAATTTTGTTAAACTAATTTCAGAACTAATAAAATTTAATTGATAATAGTCTTATAATTTAATAATAAATCACTTTAGGTACATAATAGAAAAGATTTTGTGGTTAGAGTGATCGTTTAGACTGAGTGAGCTACCGTAAGATAGAGGATATAGAGAGTTTAGACTTAGAGGGGTATAAACTTAACTATTTAAATTTGGTATTCGATATTAGGGGATGTTATTAATTTTAAATTGCTCGATCAAGTTGGAGCAGTACATAGTCAACTTTAGGTATGAAAATTCTAGCTACATAGGACTTGAATAAATTATGTGAAGAGATAATAGAACCTACTTGGCCTACAAATGAAAATTTATTTAATACATAAGATAAATCTAAATTAGGGAGGATAACATGGTTGCAGACTACTTTGTCCTGAGTAGGGTTGCCGGCCCGATAAAAATGAGCCTGAAAAAGATGACTCGAACGCGGCCCGACTCGAAAACGGCGACCCTAGTCCTGAGACCTAATCTAATTTAAAAAAATAATATACAATCAAGGGGCTTATCCTAATCGGTTTCTAATTCAAAGTCATTAAAAATAATTTAAAATTCCATTAGGTACTCTTCTAAAACTAAAACGAAAATAAATAGTTCAAAAGTACATCTAAGCCTAGCCATCTCTCAAACGCAAAACAGTAATCTCAACCTTTTTTGCCATTTAAAAAACAACAACCTTTGCATTAGTTTAAAGCTAATAAACTTTTTAAATGATAGCATTTGGATTATTGCGTGTTTTTTATTCAAAAATTTTTTTTAATTTTCTGTCATTTCAAACACAAAATTTTTTTATTAAAAACAGTTTGGCTTAAACTTTAAAAAATTTTTTTGAGGTTTTGTAAAAATATCCCCAATTGCGTGCCAAAAATATTTTTTTCAAGTTAATTTTATTGTAGAGCCAATAATTTGAGAGAAACGTCAAATAGCGTGCAATTAAAAATATTTAAAAAAATGCCAAGGTGTCGGGGCGTTGCCTAACTTTTGTATTCAATCTCAAGATAAATAATATTTGTAGATTTATTCAGCTTTAAAGTGATTATTATTCTGTAGCTTTATTAAAAACCCTTTTTGTATAAGTAAAATAAATTTTGAATAAATTAAATTATAGGTACTGTATTAACTCGATTAACTACTCTAAGGAATCCAAGGAATAGGAACTTGTTCTTAGGTAGCTAAGTATAAGGGACCTCCCTAGAGATTTCTCTAAGGAAATTAAAAGTTCCGAGTGAGCCAGGAATAAGGTTAGAGACCTCTAGGGCCTCCCTAGAGGTCTTAGAGACCCTTAGAGACCTCCAGGGAATCCCTACGTATCTATGAACATCTTAGGAAACTAGTAATTTGCGTAAGTCCCTAATAACCCTTTAGGGAGCCTCAAGGGAATTTTCTATGCAAACCAATAAGGAATCTATTATATTCATAGTGATCTAGGAGCTTGGGAACTCGAACCGCTAGGGAACATGTAAAATTCCTAGAGAGCTAATAACTTGGGAAAACTCTAGGTCCCTCTAAGTAATCTGTGAACCTTAGAAACTCAAAAATATTACAAAAGCTTTTAATATTATTTTTTAACAAAAGCTATGCTCCTTAGGAACATGTTCCGTATTAAAACAAAGGAATAAAATTCTGACAAAAATAAATACTAAAATTAATTATTACGTCAAATATTTTTAAATATAGTTAATTGTATCTAAAATAAAAATAACTTAAAATTTCTATGCATATTTGCGCAAAAATTTAAAAATAAAAACAATAGGCTCCGAAACAAAGAGCATTTTTCGAATATTTAATATTAGCATTTTTGTATAAAATTAGCATTTAAAATAAAATAATAAATAATTTAAATTAAATTATTAGCAAAAGAAATGCCTCAAATTTTCACCCCTTCGCTTTTGCTCATGGGATTTACTTTAATTATTTTGCTAAATTACTGTACTACTCGAACCGAGGCCTACAGCAACATGGCTTCTATAGCTACGGGAACTGGAAGAATTTTCCGACCGTCGCGTAGTGTACCGGAAATGGGTGAAGAGGTAAAAAATAAATTAATGAAAATTATGGAATGTTAACTCTCGATATAATAACACTGAGATTCAGGTCCTGGTCAGATACAAGTGTAATAATTCCTTGCAAAAGCTCGATACATTTGAAGACCTCAATATCCTTGAGGTCCAAGGTCTTGGGCTGCAAGTCTATTTGTCTTGAGGTCCAGTGATAATGACAAACAAAAAATAGGACAAAACCAAAAATTATTGTGAAATTTAGGGAAAAAATAATAATCCAAGTTTAAAGCTTGAAATATCGGCCTCAATAGCATTGAGCTATGAAACCTTGAACTTTCTTCTGTCGTTCTCTTGCCCATATCTCTTCTCCTACTCATTCTAATTCGTTATATCGAGAGTCGAAACAAATAATATAGTGAAGGGGATAGTATGAATTTGACATTAAATTTAAAAAATATTCAGGAATATCCACAAAATGATGCTATTAACTTCATGAAGCGTTCAATGTCTTTGGGCCGCTTAGCTTTCCGCCCAGGCAAAAGGAGATTTCAGGCGGTACTTTCCAGCAAATTTTTCCTTAGAAGTTCCATAATATTTTTAGATAACTGGCGCCTTCGCCCACGACCCTCTCAACCGCCGTTATGAATTTTTATTTATGGATGACCCTTCCGAAGTCAAGGGGATTATGCCGATTAATGCAGGGGATATGCTAGGCAGAATGGAGGCTCAACAACAACAGCATCATCCGCAAAAGATCAATCACGTTCGGTTTAGGTAGGGATAAATCCAGGAAAGATATAAAGCTTATTAAATTTCAGCCTAGTCCCAGAAAAAATTGAAACAGTTGAAGGGGACGATTTGGCATTACAAGAGCAAAAGTGATTAATATTTGGATGTTTCCAAAAAAAATTTTTTCTTTAATTAAGCCCTCTCGTGGAATACTCAATGGGAAAGAGAAGCAGTCTGGCCAGTGGTCGTATAGGCTTCCGACCCGCAAAAAGGAGCATGGCTGTTGGCCGAACAGGCTTTAGACCTGGCAAGAGAAGCATCGCTACAGGGTAGGATTATTCACAAAGCAAAAATATTTCTTTAATTTAGCCGAATTCGTTTCCGCCCTGGAAAGCGCTCGTTAGAGGCAAGTCAAATAGAAGAGGTAGATGAACTGCCAATCTCATACCCGTTTTAATAGATTGATAAATTGAGATTGAGGATGAGCAGAACGATCAGAATTTTAATGAAATTAAAAATTATTTTTGGCATATTTTTTGTTCTAAACTAAAATCCAGACTATGTTTGCGCCGTCGCCCCATAAATTTTATTTGTGTTTTTAAAAAATTTTTTGGTTAATAGTAAGAAAATTTTTAAAAAGTAGTAAAAATATTTAAAAGGACGAATATTAATGTTCTAGAGATAAGGATACGGTTCCATATTGACCCACCTACAGTATATAGGTTAATCATAACGTTGGTAGAGTTAAACCGACCCAATTCTCGTTCCCCGCGAATTACTTTATTTAAACTTATCAAGAAAATCGACAAGTGCAGATTACAAAAATTGTGAGTGGGGTTTATGTTAGTCCTACCCTTTCCTAGTTTGTGTACCCTTTCCACACCTCTGAACTATCGCCCTCTACCATTTTGAGCTATCCTTTTGCTATGTATCCTCTACTCTTCCGAGCTCCGAGCTAATATCGAAATCTAAGTTTCAGACCATAAATTAAATTTTATTGCATTAGGGTTATATAAAAAACAAAAATTCTATTTCATAAAATATAAATTTTCATTTATCAACAACCCACCACTTGAGGTAGAAGCTCATCAGAATAGTTAGAAACTGGCATAGCCGTAAAACCATTAGGTCCGTTATTATTTACTGTATTCCTTCTGGATTTTTGTGTTGGGGACAAAATCTGATTTTGTCGGAAATTAAAATTATTCTGGTGATATTTTAATTGATTATTATGTTCATCTATTAGCATTTGTGGAGATTTTGTCGATGGTGCACGATATAAAATATTTTGGTGATATCTTGGTTCCGAAATAATTTGTTGCCTATACTGTTGATTTTTAGATCCGTTCAAATTTACTATTGCATAAATTTCAGTTTCCTTATCATTTTTATCTTTATCATTAACTAATACATTTTGTGGTGAATGTGTTTGAATTTTATTTGTAAATGATTGTTGATTTTGATGTTGAGGTGGGGGTGGAGCTTTTTTCGTTTTTTGATGATTCTTGTTTGTATTTCTTGAAAAATAATTTTATTATTGCAAGTCTACAGGTTCCAAGGACCGTAACTGAGGGACAGTCAAATTGAAACAGCATGTAACCAGAACTGGGGAGCCTGGGGAGAATATATGGATCAGCAAACAGGGTTACGTACTGATTCCAAAAGCAAAATTGAGGAAACGTCAATTTGAAGCTGACAGGAGCCAGAATCTTCGAGCTGGGGACCTTACAGTGCCGGAGAGCCATAGAAATTCGGAGAGCTCCTAAGAATCCTAGAAAAAGACCTATTAGAAGTCGGGGGGAACCTAGAATGCAGAAGACATTTTAGAATAGAAAAAGGCCCATTAGAAGCCGGGTTACCCTAGAAAGTAGATGACCCCCTAGAAGCCCTAGAAATTCTCAACTACCTTCCAAATTCCTCTCTAGTAGACAAAGTCCTATTAATATTTGTATTATTCCTCCATTTTCCAGTATTGGAATCTCCATCATTATCAAAAATTTCACAAAGTTGTGGCTGACTTCGACTTGCTTTTTTCATTTTAACCAGCCTCCCATACTCCCTCGAGTCAAGTTTTCTGCCAGAAATACCCATTGCTGGAGGGGTTGGCCATTTTTTATTCATTTTTGTTTGTTCCTCGTTTAGGCTGTTTTCTGTTCCATTTGGATAATTTTTTAATTTATTAATGTTCTGGGTATTATTGTTGTTTTTGTCTAATACAAACAACAATTTCCCTTCGCTCTGAACTCGTTTTAGAGAAGAATTGTTGTAATGATGCATAAATTTAATTTTTAATTTTTATATAATTTATGGTATGTCTAAATATAAAAAAGTGATAGAAACATATGTCTAGAACGGCATTTTCCCTACTTCACCCTCAAAATTCCAAGATATTATCAATTATATAGGTGATGATTTTGAAAAAAAATCTTGGTTGGAAATAAGAATCTAGAAGATATTCATGAGGATACAGTAGCCTTATATCTATCTCTCTACATCCTTCTTAAAGAGCCTAGAAGCCTTATGTATCTCTCTCTATCCTTCTTAAAGAGCTTAGAGCCTTGGCACAGACTGCAATTCATGTTCACGAGTCTAGAGCCTTAACTTAGTCTCCAGCTCGTCTGAGAGTCACAAGCTGGAGAGTTCTGAGTCCTCCAGTTTGGCTCAGAGATTAACGTGTTTCTCATTTGTTTTCCTTCTTTCCAACTAGAATTTCTCTCCAGGATTTATCTCAAAAAATGCCAGTAAGAGTTATTTTGGGCAGTTTGCGAATTACTTTGATTGGGTCAACAAAAACAAGGTTAATTCGGGGTCAATAAGCCTTCATAAAACATCAAATTTATTTCATTTTACCTGCTTTTCCATTTCCTTTCTTTATGCTAAGCGGGAGGGCTTACAGGTCAGCGCTAAATTAAAAATGTATTTAATGTCCCTTAGTAACATGTTGACCCAAAAGCTTAAGGTAAAGCGCTATTTATTTTTGTCTATGCTTTTGAATAGCTAAGGCAACTATTGTTTAAGTTAGATTGTTATTTGGGTGGCACAAAAATTGAAAAGTCAAGATTGGAGGGTGGGGGGGGAGGGTCAGTCGATTTATTCTCGATTTATTTAAAATAAAAAGAGGAAGCTTAAAGATCGACAAGAGCTCAACTTTGGACAACAAGTATGCAAATAAATGTGTTGGGCAAGTAAAAAAAATTTTCGGGGATACTTGTAGTTGGATGTGTTATTGACAAACAGAAAAATAACGAAAATATTCAATAAATTTAATAAAAAAATTATTTTTAAGACCGGGGAAATTTTTAAATTTTTAAAGAATAAATTTTCATCTTATCAAATAATTATTTGTTTAAAGAAAAAAATTTTCGCCAAGGGAAAAATGGAACTTTCCAATGATCGAGTTGGACCTGGAACAAGGCCTGGTTTTTTCCTGGACTATAGGCCCAGGATCCAGTACAGGTCAAGAAATCAAACTCCAGAGTTAAGGGAAAAATTATTTCTTAAAGGGAAAAATTTTTTTTCTTAGAGGGAAAATTTTTTCCTTAAGAAAAAAATTTTTTTCTTAAGTAAAATAATTTTTTTAATGGAAATTTTTTAAATATAATTTCTGATTTTTTTCTCTCAAAAAATATAAAAATTATTTTAAAAATATTTGGAAGGAATTTGGAATTTTCTACATATGTTTAATTGGAATTTTCCAAAGACTGGTTATTTGAATATATTTTCTTGTTGATGGAGATTAATGAGAGGGGAAAATGGACATGATGGGTAGCAACGAATTAAGTAGGGGAAATCGGCGCGATCAAGAAAGCAATTTTTGATGAGTTGGATGATGAAGAGGAAGGAATATAGTAAATAAATAAATAAAAATTGGAGGGGTTTTGAAGTGGAATAATTTATAGTAGTGAAAGCAAATTAAGTAGGTAGAGGGGAATAAATAAATTAGCAAGTGAAGGGCCAAGAAAATTTTAAAAATAATTAAATTTATAATTTGGGAGATAAAGTAGAAAACTTACGGAACTAATAAAATAGCTAAATTTAAAAAATATGTCTACTCTCCTTATAAGAGCAGTACCGTATCCTTTCTATTAACTCTCTCTCACTCTTCGACTATCATCTGCATTGTTCTCGCGGGAAGAGTGGCACGAGGACGGGGAATGCGGGGAATTCGAAGTGCGGGGACTGGGAACGGGGGCTCTGGGGGAGACCTCCCCCCGTTCCCCGGGGAATTACCTACCCAGAAACGAAGTCAACCCTACTTGAAAGGTCGCGCGTAGCCATGAGTTTAAGAAACGGAACCACGTAACCGCCACTGTCTTGGAACAGAGGAACTGTATAAAATTGAAACCGGAAGAATATCTACAAAAGCCTAGCCCATGCACAAACTCAAAACTGCAATAACTGCCAATAATTGCTAGTCACTTCGCCAAACACTAATATACCCTCTGTTTTATAGATCCCTAATCCCTGCTTAGTCATATTAATTGCTAGCCAGCTGGATCTTAGCCTTTTTACAATTAAACGAAAAAATTTTGTTTTTTTAACCTTGGCAATAAAACGACTAAAAATATTTTTTCAAAGCAATTTAATGTAAAGAAAATTTTTTGGCAGACTAGCTTGTCGCTTTTGAACAAAAACAACTAAAACTAAAAAAACAAAAACAAATAAACGCGTCTTAGACGGATTAGTTGCATTTTACGCGCGATGAAATGTGAGTGTTCTAAGGATAAAATGCACGTCCGCCTCATTAAAAAATATTTTTTGGGATGGAAACTTTGGTTTGGAAATTAAAAAAAATTTAATGAGAACGAAAAAATGGTAAAATAAAAGGACCAAAAAATACATTAAGTTTTTTAAATGCCGGATTTAATTAATTAAAATGAGATCACAGTTAATGTACATACCGTATTTACTCGTTAATTCCCCTCCCTCGAATAATTCCCCCTGCTACGGATGAGTTGAAACAATAATCCCCCTCCCCCAAATACCCTACTACACGTTCAAATTTCAAAACTCGAATAATTCCCCTCCCTTGAATAATTCCCCATGCCACGGATAAGTTGAAAAAATAATTCCGCAGGGGAATTAATCAAGTAAATACGGTATTAACCTCAAAGATAATGCCATTCTAGATGTATGAGCGAGGATGAACCTAAAAATCTGTAACTCAGACCTTCAGATGTAACACTAGTTAACCCCAGCTTGCTAATCTGAGACTAATTTTAAAAATTAGGTTTCGAGAGTTTCTGTTTTGCAAATTTATTTTAAATTAAACATTAAAATATTTATTTTAGTATAATAAAAATCCACTTATGCACTATTTAAATTTAAAAATATAATCGGCAATACCAGACAATTTATTTTCAAATATTTCTAGATTTATGCAAAGACAAGGTTGAAAGGGATATATTTATTTATTGGAAGGATGTGCATAATTTATTATTCAATTTTCTTTGATCGTTACATGTGCGATGTTTTATCGCTATAAAATAAAGAAAATATGAGCATTAATAAAATATTTTTAATTATTCCAAGTAAACAAAATAAATATTTAAAATATTGAAGGATTTCCGAAGATATTAATCAGTTTACTTTTTTGTTTGGATTGGAACAATGGAAATCGGAAATAAACACCTTTAATAATTTTTAATAATGTTAGAGGAGATTAAAAAAGCTGAATGATCAATCTACTTTGATGGCAAGATGAGAGAGTTAAAATTTTAATTTGTTTTTTATATACGGTAGTCAATATAAGACGGAAGGAGGATTAATTTATGGGGTTAAGTATCAGGGCGCTGTATAATTTTGGGTTTTAAAAAGCGGAAGACGGAAGGAGGAAGTCGGAAGAAAATAAAAACGGAAGACTAAAGACGGAAGCGGAAGACCCAAAGAAGCGTAAGTCAGAAGCGGAAGACCCGAAAAGACGGAAGAATTCGTAAGACGGAAGGGAAGAAAATACGGCCCAGTTAGGTAAGCATGGGTTTGTTTTAGAGAGGTAAGGAAGGGGGTAAATTTGGGGAGTGAGAGATGAGAAAGAGAGGAGCAAACCGGAATCAAAAAGGTCTTCGAACTGCATGCCAATAGGACTCTAACAAGTCATATTTACATCAGGATTTGGAATAATTTTAAAAGTAGAAAATTTAGTTTATTTAAAGATAAACAGTTAATAAACCCGTTTTAATGATCATTAAATAAATTTAAAAATCCAGCAAGACTTTAGCATTTTAATTTTAAATATGCGCCAACTGGTTCAGATTATGACGAAAAAACTGATTTTAATTTTGTGTGATTTGTGATAACTAATAAATAAATTCATTTAAATCAAAAATATAAGTCTAATATTATTATAAACCCTCTAAAATGCAATTTGCATCTACCATGCTAATATTATCTATTTTAATCCTTTTAAATTATTATGGAGGTAAGCATGACTTTAATGTAAAGTATTAGTGTAAGGATAAAGTTGGCTAGCAGTTAAAACGCTTATTGGGGAGGTATTCAAGAGAGGGGAGGTAAGATGGAGGGGATAGAGGAGGGTGAAAATAAACGTAGATAGCTCACCCGATGAGCAATCACGTGGCCTTGTAATAGCTGAGATTGAATTTTTTACTTAAAATTTATGTTAAAAATATTTGAAAAATTAATTTTTTCATTCAGTCCACCCCCAAATTGTTTCAATGCTTGGAAATGCAAACCAGACTGAAAATTGCTTGGAGTGGGGTGATTGGGGACCTTGTTTGTATATTCAAATAAAATATGTTTATTAAATTAAATTAAAGGTATATGGGTAAAAGGCTCAAATCCTCTATGGCAGCGCTCATATTTTGATCAGTTGCTTCCAGGGCGGAAGGGCTGTAGAAACCATATGTTTTTCAAATTGCTTCGGGAACGTTGGGGAGAAGCTTTGAATAATGTCTTGGATTATTTCAAAGAATTGCTTATTGATGAGGAACCTTGTGGATTTTGCAGGTGATTAATACTGTCGTGATTTATAAAATTCTTGTAGTGGTTAGGCAACCGGAGTTGAAGAAAAAAATGTAAATTGCTGGGTGATTCTTTGGCGCTAAGGTAGAGAAGGGAGGATTAAAATAATTTTTTGAAAGTAAGAGCAAAAATGAATCCCACTCGGTCCTAGCTAACCTATAAATTACTTTTGGTCAATTTTTTGGGGCAGATAATTCTTGATTAAGTATAGTCCCATGGGAGCTACATAATAAATGCTAAGCTCCAGTGATTTGATTCGAACTTGAACTAAAAGAATCCTCTACACGAATAAATGCAATAATAACTTTGAAATTGATCTCCCTCACTAAAATATATTCTATAAAATTTTCTAAATAATTTCCAGCTACCAACACAGCTGCGGGAGGAAATGTAATAGAAGGTTGTTTGTTTTATCAATCTAAAAAGGCCAACTGTGGAATTTAAAGGACCGACTTTAAAAGCTCGATAAATGCATTGTTTGTAGCCGAAAGGCGTTGCATGGAATTTGATCAAGTTAACTCATGTAAATACAAATTTACTCAAGAATGGGGATGTAAGCTATGGCCGAATAATTTAATTAATCTCCCTAATGTCAGCGATTCTATGGTGATTTTATTGATAATATTAATCCGATATATCATTAGATTTATTCTTATGAAAAGAGGAAACTCTCTAGGTACTTCTCCGGAACGTCTCCGTAAGGAGTAACCTCTCAGTCAACTCTCGGGCCAAATTTTGTCAGAATAAAGACAGAATTTTAGAGGGCTTTTAATGGATTACATTGTTATTCAAAAATAATTTTTAGAAAGATTTTATCAATGGTATGAGCATGCTAAATTGTGTAGAAGAAGCAACCGAATCTGAGGCAATGTGCCGATGTTGCTGTGCTCCATACACACCAAACCCATTAAATAAATTTAAATGTGAATATTTACAAAAATGAAATGAATTTAAATTTTTGATTAAATTATTTTAAAATATTTTTATAAATTTTATTAAATCAACACTTGTTTTTAATCGAAATTTTGCTTAATATATAAAAAATTATTTCTCTACTTTGCCTGAAATAATAGGAGAAACAAAGAAGAGAGATTAATCACATAAATCACTTTTAAAGCCAGCTAGCTTATTTTCCCGAGATTTAGTTTAAACTAAATAAATTTATTTTAAATCGTTTCTAAGCGATAAAGCTGCTAAATTAATTGGTTTTCTGCAAGGAAATCAACTTCCGGTCATTTTATTTTTGCTCTACTATTTTTATATTAAATATGGGGTTGCCGTTTTCGAGTCTGACCGAGGGTTGAGACACATATGCGGGCTCGTTTTTATGAGAGAGAGACTCTCTCGAGAGAGACTCTATCAAGACTCACTCAGAGACTCTCTCCGAAAGTCGAGACATTTTTTCGATCTCTTTTTTAAGAGAGAGAGACTCTCTCTCAGAGACTCTCGAGAGCTCTCTCTCGAGACTTTCGACTCGACTCTCTCCGACGGTAGAGACATTTTTTCGGGCTCGTTTTTGTCGGGTCGGGCTGGTACGAGTCTTTTGCAAGCCATTATTTTAGGCCCGCTTGATCTTTCGATCAGAGTCGGGTCATTTTTTAACCCTAATTAAATATATTTTTTAATATTTTTCTCTGGAAAGTAAATCCATCTTTTAAATTTTTAAAAATATTTTAAAAATATTCCTCTATATTTTGTTTATTTTTTAAAAAATATCTTTTCCCCCAGAAAATTAAATTATAAAGCATATTCCAGTCCTTCCCAAATTAAGCAACAAACTAAGCCTTAGCTTTACTAAAACATTTTTAAATTTAATTTTAAATGCACCAAAACTAAATTTTAAAAATTAAAAAAAATATTTTTTAAATTTTTATAAAGTTTTCTTAAGAAAATTTTGGTTACAAAATTTTTTCCTAAAAAATTTTGCGAAATTTTTTGAAAATTTTTTCGAAAAATTTTTTTTGAAAATTTTTGGAGATTTTATTGATCTCAAAAATATTATTTTCAATTTTTAATCCATTAAAATTTAATTCATTTTTGAAAACGCGTTCCGCTTAGACCAAATAAATTTTTAAATTACTCAAACAAATATTATAATTGTTCTCCTTTTTATAATTTTACAAGAAAATTGGTCAATAAAGGGGGTGTAACAATTGAGCTTTAGGTCTAAGCACATAATTGTTTCGAGGAAAACATTAAAAGGTAAAGAATAAGGCTTAAAATTGCCTTATTTTTACATATAGAATGAAAGCTAAGTCCTATAGAAGGGACTGGGCCATTAGGGCGCGAGCTTATAAAACAGTGAGGTGCCTATCAAAAAAGATAAAATTTTGCAATAATAACTACCATGCCTTTATCTACGTTCTCCAAAAATTTCAGAATTTTTGAGCAGGAATTTCAGAAATTGTGGCCAAAAATGTTGATTTTCCGAAAAAACCCTAATTTTTCGCGGTTTATCGACTATAACTTCAGAAATATTCGATGAAAAATTCTTAAATTTCGGGAGGAGTTAGTCAATGATGTTAAAGAAATTTGAGAAAATTTTCATAAATTTCAGTTTCGCCTAAGTGTCAGTTTCTAGGGCTGGCGCCCTAATGGCCCCTCGCCCTTATGACCCCAACCCTATAGAAAGCTAAGTCAGCACATCCCTGGCAAGTTTATCCCCATTATAGGATAAGGCTTAGCCCACCTCTGCTTTTTCCAAGCTTCCCCTATTTTTGTTCATTTTACATCAATTAATTAAATAAAGAAACATTTAAAACAATTAATTTATTCATTATTAAGGCACAAAAACTTCCGGGACTAAAATTAAAATAAAATTTTCTCATGGCTTTAACAAGCATATGTTTGGGTACAATATTTGCGTCAATATTTTTTTATAAATTTTCTAGTAATTCAACTTCTCATTATTTTTTCCGTTATTTTCTCTCCATTTTTAAAATAAAATTTTGTTTCCGACTCCAAATAAATAAAATTTATTATTTTTTATTTTTTTTTATAATTTAATTTTTAATTATTTTCAAGGCTAAATAAAGTTAAAAATATTTTCTCTTGTTTTAAGCCTAATTTAAAATTTATGTAAATATGAATAGCCAAACCAACATTTTTTTAATTTTAGAAACTAAGCACGAAAAATAATTTTTAAAATAATACGTAAATTTTTTGATGTTACGTTCTTTTATGTTTAATATTAATTTGACTTTTACCCAAGCATATGCTTGTTAATAAAGCTATGAGAAAATTTTATTTTAATTATTAGCCCGGAAGTTTTTGCCTTAACAATGAATAAATTAATTGCTCTTGTCCAGCTTCCATTCAAATACAAAAATCCAATAAGATTTTCTTCTGCTAGTCTATGGCGATAAGTACCCGGTTCTGAGTGTCTATTTACTCAGAGTTAGGGTACATAAGCGCTATAACTAACTTTATGGTCTAACACACAATCAAGTACATATAAAGATTAAGACGCATAAAAACGACGCATTAGATCTGTTTGGATGCGTAATCTTTTCATTGGACGCGTAAAGGTTGATTTCTGGATAAGAGCCTAAATCTAACCTGTCCTAGACGTCCATAACCTTAATTATCTCTCTATTATATCCACTACATATCCTTATTTATTATATCCATCTATAGCATCTACTCGTCATTAAGAAAATTTTTAGTGGTTTAAAATTATTAGTTACTCATAGTTTCATTTTTATCTGAATTAAATATTTTATTTATTTTTTTATTTTTCTGTTTAATTTGTTTCCACCCGCAGTTTTTAACCCACTATTATTGACACTCGACCTTTTTTTCATTTATTTTATTTATTCCCCGCTGCGTTCCCTTAGGCTGGGCAATAAAACAACCCGTCATTTTTCATAATTTGCATTTAAACATTTATGTACATAAGCCTTAGGCTTGTAAATTTTTAAATAAAAAAGGGACGGCTGTCAATTATTTGAAGTGTTTTTCTTTTTTCTCGAGTATTTTTTTGAATCTTTGAACCAAAAATTGATTTTTAAAAATATTTTTTAATACGAATAATATAACTTTTCAATAATATTTCTTATTGGAAGCTTAAGGCAGGGATTTTGGTCGCAGAATATAAACCATCGTGGATCTTTCGAGCCTTAGTTAAATCTAGATAGATAGTCGGGTGCTAGTATGGAGGTTAACAAGATTTAGCACGTCTCTTTTCATTAGTATAATTCGGTCCCGAGGATGTGTCTTAGCGACTCAAAGCTTAAATTTTCCCCAATTTTCCTCATACAATCGAATCTCGGTAGCATCTCTCAATCTCTCACCTCCAGCACGTCTCTCACGCTAATACGTCAGCTCAGTTCGGTGCGAGGGATGTGTCTAAGAGAGATACGACTCTCGATAGGACGGCTCTTTCCTACTTACGAAGGCTAATTTCGGTACCAAAAAGGGGACGCTTTATCAAGATACTTCTTTTTGAGTGTGAGAGAGAGAATAAACTAATACCTCTTTTATTCAACTTAAATTTTTGAGGAATTTTCTGGGAACAATTAAAAGCAAATATGAAAAAAAATTTTTTGAAGAATGCGCAGCAGGGGCAAAATAATATAAAACACATTTTCCTCCTTCCCTCTCCCTTCCCCATCCCCATCCCTCTTCCCTTCCCTCTCCCTTCCTCTTTTCTGCCAGATGCAATTGACAACTTTGAGTTTATTTGACAGTTTCCAAAAATGAAAGGAAAGCCTAAAGGTACTAATTTTTGTTCGTTTTTTAAAGCCTAAAAAGGAACGCTTTTATTGCTGTCAGTTGCGAAAAAAGGTTTGGCTTGAAAAATGAACAAAGATCAAAATGGAATATTTTTTAATTAATAATTTTTTAAGCAAATAATAATTTTTAAATAGGAATAATTTTTAAAAAAAATTATAGGAATAATTTTTAAAATATTCCAAATTATTTATTTTAATAAAAAAATTTATTTCCATTATATTTTTAGAACCATAATTAAAATTTATTAATAAAAATATTATTGACAAATATTAGCAAATATTATATTTATTTTTTTTTTATATTTTGTATTTAATAATTATTTATTAGCTTTGGAATTTAAATATTAAGCCAAAAATCATTCATTTTTATTCAAAAAAGCAAAAATATTTTATGATTCTTTTATCTAAGGGAGTGAAATTAAAGTTGTCTGTTCTTGATTGAACCGAACTGAAGAACCGAGATCTTTCGGTTCTTCTGTTTGTTTCCGGATATCCGAAGATTTTTCAAGAACCGACAACCGTAGAGTGAATTTTAACTGTAGGGTACAGTATTTTTGTTGACCAAATGTGAACTTTTCCAAGCATGTGACCATCTCGAATTACCTCCAAATACTTCTCCCATATTTTCATCATTTTTAAAATTTTGTTTACTTAATATTTTTTGTCTATTTTTTAAATTAATGTGTTTTTGAATTTAAAAAATACCTTGAGCCCAGTAACCTAAAGCGATATAATTATTAACCAAGATCCGATAGTAATTGATAAACATTTTTATCTGCCAATTCATTCACCGATCTTAAATGTCATCCTCACTTTGACCTGAAAACTATAGGTCGGCAAAATCGTATTTGCGGGATCCCACATGCGGGAGTAACTTTTAAAATGTGTGCGTGTCTAGTAAATCGAAAATCCTGTAAAATCCCGCGCGGGATCCTGTCCCGCACCGACCTCTAATACATACTATAGAGATGCCTGACTGGTTTGGCTTTATTTTTTAATTTTTTTAGATAAATCTACTGTTTATTTTTGTTAATTATGATTCATTTCCTTTATTTTTAATTTTAATTTAGTCTTGTTGACAAATAAATTTTTAAAATTATAAAAACACACTTTTTGCTTCAATTTAAAACATAAATCACTTTTGTTTGCTCAAACTAAGATTCTTAAAACTATAAATATTTGAAATTTTTTGAGTGAGAAACTTCTATAAATAATTAAAATTTATTTTTGCACAAAAATTTATCAAACTTTTTTAGAAATTTTTCTTTTCACACGAAAATTTTATGAAATATTATTTTGAATTTAGCCTCAAATTAGCCACAAAACCTCAGATTATCCATTTTATTTATTTTTTATTGGCCCATTGAATGAGATAATAAAATAAGAAGTTTGGAATAAGAGTGTTATCTCGATATCACCGGATATCCCTATATCCCTTCAAGCCTCTTAATCTCTCCAAATCTCCTAATATTCCCCTTAATCCTTCCAGACCTTTATATTACCCTTAATTCTTCCACGACCATCTTAGTCATCTAATATCATCTCCTCGTACTAATATCCCCAATATACTCTCAAATACGCCGATTTTTATGGTATTCTAAAATTTTTATATTTGATCAAATATTTGATTTTGCCGTTTTTACGCTCTCTAGTAGCTAGTGATAAAATTTCCAGATCCCTGAGCCATAAAACTTCCAATACCTCACCCTGTATTCAATCAACCTAAAAATGTTTACCTAAAATAGAGTGCACGTTAATATGGGTGTACCGAAATCCGATTGATAAAAAATCTTTAAAATTTCAGTCTAAAAATGCAATTAATATTTATTCCAAAAACTTTGCTCAAATCTAAATTAAATCCAACATTTATACTTTTATTTATATCGAATACAGTATATGGAGGTCCAAATGATGAAAGACCAACAACATTAGTTCCCATAACTAAAGGTAAAATATTTTATTTAGGGTCTGATAACCCAAGAAAAGTTGAGAAACCCCGTACCTGTCATACACTCTCTGTAAGTCCGGGACAATATCGGGACATTAATATCTCAAAGTTTTATATCCATTTGAGAGATACCCCATTGATATACTTCAATATTTCCCGAATGATTAACGGCAATGAGATAACCTTGGATAATGTGTATTAAATATTTATTATTAAAGATTTTATTGCTCGTTTGGAAGACGAAAATCGCTATAATAAATATGCCACGCCAACACAGCATAAAGGCAATTTAATATTTTGAGTAAAAAATTATCTAGTCAGATCTCATTACCATAATACTATATCAATCCAACGGTTAACCCTTGCTGACGGGTACCCTATGATACCACGATTTCTATAAAAGATTTCTTAGTTGGTTAACCACTGGATGAAGGATGCTAATTAATTTCAATCTCAAGAGTGATTGAGTGATCTTTCAAGAGGCACTCAACTTTCAATTACCATGCATTCCCTCATTCAATACAGCCAATCCTTTTTTAATTTGGCTGATTATTCGATAGAGAACAGATAAGATTAAATAAGACCCTCAATCTCAGAGTGATTGTATGATTCCTAGAGGCATTAATCACTTATCCCCTCCTTTTAGTCCAATAAAAAACGAGATCATATGTAATTGTCCTAAAGATAATTCTAAAACCTTGTCAGGACTAGCAACAAACGTATCAATGTCAATGTTCATTGAAGGCATTTCTAGCTTCAGCGCCCAAACAATGGATTATCAACTGGATGTTTATATGTATCAAGTAATTTTTGGAAAAATTTCAAAAATTTTATAACTAAAGGAATGGAGAGATGAACGTCTAAAGCATAATGGATCAGGCCCTCTACTCATCAGAGATAAAGAAATATTTAATGTAATTAATTTAATTTTAAATTATTTGTGAAATTATGTAATGTATGGTTCATTTGGGATATAAGACTAGGTGGGATATTGGGCTTTATGTACAAACCCGTTGTATGATGATAAAAGACTAGCCATTCCTGACATTGTCTTTAAACTTTCAGTATAAAAAATTTTTAGTAGACTCCATTTAAGAGTCCTCTGGCTTATTACAACTTCCTCTGGCTTATTACAAATTTTCCGTAAAAATACCCTTAGTAAAGCACAGCTCTTGTTCACAGGTACAGGCCCCTTCACAGGTATTCTTGCTCCTCCATGATTATAAAGATTTAAAAATTTTCCAAAATAACTTTTAGAAAATTTGGCGTCCAGATATATATTTTGCTAATGCTCGACAAGCCTCATTCCAGTCAATAACCGAACCTAATTTTTATGTTTGGATCTTTCCCAATGGAAGGTGGAGATTTTTGAAGATTTAGAAAAATAATTTAAAAAAAATAAAATTTACAAAATAAAGGGTTTGGTATGACTTGAGAATTTCTCTCGTTGCTATATGCATGATGAATTTATGGAAATATCCACTGGATTCGCAGACTTGTGAACTTAGGATACTTAGCTATGCGTATCCTGAAACTCATTTGAGGCTTAGATGGTGAGCTTACTTATTCAATAAAAAGTCAGATCCCGCCATAAAATTTACCAAGTAAAAGATACACTTCAATTTAAGATACGGTTATTAATTTAGATGACCACGGGTGGTAGTGAGGATAGGAGGAGACGCTTAGGTGATGTCCCCTATTCAGGAAACACACCCCAAGAAGGAAACAACTCAATTTAAGATACATTTTTGAGTTGGGTTTTCAGATGGGTACATTTTTGAGACTCGTTTTTGATTATAAAATACTATTTTTTTATCTCCGAGAGTGAAACCTATGGTTACGTCCGATTGAAATTAACCGATTGAAATCCGATTGAAAATAGTCGGATCTCTTAATCAAAATTTAAAAAAAAATTTTTTTAAGGTCCAAGAAGATAAAACCTCCAATTGATAGGAATCCTGACATTAAAATGCCAGGTATCTTAACTATAAAATTTGGAAATAAAATAAATGTTAATAATTCAGACATGCGCTTAGTTGATATCAGGTTCTAAATTTTAAAAATCCCTCAAAAGTTTCCAATATTTTATATAACTTTTCCATATAGAATGGGAGAATGTAACGGAACTTATGCTATAGGTATCTTGATAAATAAATTCTTAAAATTTATTTCTGAATTCCTAGGGGTTTGGAGCTGCATGACTGCAGTATTCTATGGTAATTATTTGAATAAATCTTATTTTAATGAGCTTAATTGAAACAGTTGAACGAGAAATGCTCCATCATATAATTCAGACTTATGTGCCTACGTCCTTAATTGTCGTTATATCATGGTGAAATTATTAAAAATTTTTTGAGTGATTATTGAGAGACTTGGGCTTTGAGAAAAAGATTGGAAGATAGTTGGGCTTTGAGATGAGAGATTAAGAGATAAATAATCATTGAGGGGATAAGAGAGAGGCTTTGAGAGAAGAGATAGTTAAGCCTTGAGAGAGATAGATTATCTTTGGGAGAATGAGAGAGAGAGCCTAAAAGATTTTGGGCTTTGAGAGAGATTTAGAGATAATCGAAGTTAAGTGGACTCTCCTTACTTTCAAATTCAGGTTCAACTTCTGGCTAGATATAGATACAGCTCCCGCTCGTGTAACATTATCAATTACAACACTTCTTACTATCGAGACACAAGCAAACGCCGTTAAACTTGCATTGCCAGAAGTCTCTTACATGAAGGCAATAGATTCATGGATGGGATTGTGTCTGGCTTTTGTTTTTGGTAATTCAAATATAAAATATCATAGTAGGACCTTCCTATAAGAAAGTCGGATTTCGTCTAAGAACAAGATCCGTTATATTTATTATCTCAACGAATTGTAATGTCAATTATAAGACTTAGACCAGATTAACCCAACCAGCTTTTCAGGGCCAAGTAGCTCTAAGCTTGGTCCTTAGTCCTTAAATCAACACCGGAAAAATCCCATGAGTTTGATAAGACCGAATTCAAACCCATAATAAACTCAATAATTTTATCTCAGCTGTAATGGTTGAATATACCATCGCTCATTTTGCCAAGAATCAAGAATTACCTCAGATTTTTCAATCATCTTCCAATCAAAAACCACCGCTCGTAGTTGATTCAGAAACTTTACAATCAATTTTCAATGCTGCAAATGCATTTTCTGCTTCTCCCGGGAATGGGGTTAATAATGAAGAGGATATTGTTAATAACAACGATATTGGTCAATTTAATCCTTTGTTGATTAACACAACCTCTCCTCTAAATAATGGACAGATAGAGAAAGGGATTTTGACAAGTGAACAAATGCATAGGTACTTGATAAAGTCATATTGATAGGTCATGAGGGGTTCTTTTCGGACCAACTGAACCAAAGAAACGATGAATTTTACGTTCAGTTCGGTTCAGGATATCCGAAGTCTTACAAAAACAGACAATCATAGAGGTTTATGCCTGAGAGGTGGGGGAGTGAGATACTCTGTAAAAGGGGAGGTGAATAAATGACATGGAGGGGAATACGATTCGTCATTCTCCGCAGAAAAGCGAACCAGTAACATCACTTACTGGTGCCATAGTTAATCAAATCAGAGGGAACTCAATAAGTGATTTATCAAAAGATTCGCCTAAAGGAGGAAATCACTAACAAAATTTTTACAAAAAATATTCCAGGCATTGGCGTAAAAAAGTTTGTGGAGTCTTATCTAATGGAAGCGTAAGCCACAAGAACGAGATATCACGCAATAGTAGCAAGAAACTTAAAAATCAGCAAAGCACTCAACAAAGGTTCGATTCGGATCTCGCAGGGAAAGAAGGTGAATTTGATCATAATAGATTTGAAAATTTTTTAAATTCATTTTAACAAAGATGTGGATTCCGAAGTAAGCTCAAAAACTACTCTTGAACGCCAAAATAGTGGCAAAAACCATTTAAGCGTAAATATGTTTAATTTTGAAGATCCCCGACTAAAAAGGATATCGAGGTAAACTAGAAGCTTGTTCAAGATTAAATTTACAAATAAAATTTAGATCACTCCCTGAACATTTTTGTATCGAACCCGAGCAAAAAATTATTCAAAGGGTAAGACGGAAAAATTCATTTAGAGATTCAGCAAGAATAATAAGGAATCAGGTAAATTTATCAAGTATTTTGAATATTCTCTCACTCTACCGTAATCCTTCTATTTCTGAAGACCCATTATCATTAGTATATTAGAGAACTGATTCTGGTAATGGGGTTCTATGTAATTAGGAAGGCGGGAATTATAATTAAGAACGTATCCGAAGTTCGTGAGCATGATGTAATAGTGATGGGTATAGAAACCGATACCCGAAAATCGGGCACTTGACCCAATGCCTGACCAAATATTAGTTTCAAACCCAAATATCCCGGATTCCCATTTGTTTTGCTTGAACTTGGGGTCAGTCTAGAAAGAAAATTTCGGGTGGAAATTAATAGAAAGGGATTCCAAATAATATCTATAAATTTAATTACAGCTCCACACTCGTGCGCACTTTCTAAAAAGAACAATAGGCCAGCTACGAGGCCGAGAGATGGCAAATAAAATTGATCAAAAATCAAGAATAATATTTCCTATTGCTTTTATAATTATGAATATTTGCTATTGGTCTTACTATTTGATTCTCAATTAATTAAAAAAATATATAAAGAATTTAAAAAATTATTTTAATTTAGAAATTAGAATAAAAGCTTGAAACAGGAAACCGAGGATATATCGGTTCCCTGTTTCGGATATCTAAAGACTCAAAACCGACAGTCCTATAGGGAACCCATTATCAAGGCTAGAGTTTGGGTGGTCGGGATCAGACGTAAAATCGCGATTGGGATTTTGGAATAATGATCCCGATACCTGTTCAATTCCGACTGCAGGATCGAGATTGACCGAGATCGGATCGGGAGGAGAGATCGGAATTCGGAATAAGGATCTCGAATGCCCCTCTGGGAGATGATTGAAAAATAGAATGCCTTGCATTCAATTAGAAAAATACGGGGTATATTTACATATTTCCAGGATTCCTAAAAAGTAACGGATCCGACTAGTGTGCTATCCAGGGGTGTCCGCAATTGCGGATTGCGTAAATTGCGTGGCTTTTTGGACTTGCGGTCTGCGGATTGCGGCTGCGGAAATTTTTGTTCATGTGAGGCCCCCTGAAGCTAGCTCACGAAGCCACCCCATCAATGGTTGAAATCTTAATACATCTTTATCTTATTATTAATCCTTCAAAATTATATTTTCAAATCATACACCTATTTATTGAAACATTACGAATATAATATAAAATATGACAGAGAAGCGCAGAAAATAACCAGTTTTTTGTTTGTACTATTTTTATACATTCTCATCTGTCAATAAGAAAAATAACACTTAAAAAAGCCTAGTCAACAAAAAATAAACGAGGAAAGGAGCCTTTTGAGTAGAATTACAAAATAATTGAGGGATTGATCAGCGAGGGACTCAACCAGCCCTAATAAAAATACATTCATTTTTATAGAATCGGCTGGCAGGAAAAGAGGAACATTTTTAAATGTATACAAGGATGAAAACACACACCGGCCGGAAATGTTTTATTTTTTTACGTTAAAGTGCATACCTTACTAAATTGTTTTTTTTTATTTTTTTATTTTATATCCTAAAAAATAGGGGTGCCAAAACTGACCGACTCCGTCCGAAGGATCGAGTCGGGCCTAAGATATTTGGCCCGAAAATGACTCGTATGGCCCGACTCGATAAATTTAGGCCAGAAAGTGACTCGTCAGGCCGATATCCGAATTACCGTTCCGTATATCAATCCAGAATATCCGATGATTTCTGGATTGATATACCCTCCTAGGTTGTCAAAAGATGTCTGTATTTAAGGCAACTGAATTTTCAGTTCTGATATTTGATTAGGACAGGGATGTGCGCCAAAATTGCTCCAAACGCAAAACGTCAATTTTTCAAAATTTTAAAATGCGCCAAACACCAGAACGCCAAAACTGCCAAAAATGGGCGCCAAAACGCCAATTCGCACATCCCTGATCAGGAGATCTGATGGTTTCCCATGATCCGCCAACTGATCCGCCAACCCTTGTCCCGATACTATTTAAAAATTGATAATAAATTTATAGTGATTTGGATATTTTATTAACATAAAAGATATTTCTAAACTTGCTAAAATTGATTTATCTTCTCGGGATTTAACCTTGACTTAAGCAAAATTTTTCCTTTCATAATTATTTTTATTTTTAAAATTATTTTCCCTTTTTTCAACTTTCATTAATTATTAGTCGGAAAGTTTTTGAGAGTGCTAGAGTAAAACAAACAAAAGAAACTTGCCCAAACATTCTTTTAAATTAGTAGAGTTCCTTTCTTACTATTTTTTTCTAAATTAGTGTGGTTAATGGAAATTGAATTTTTGCGCGATTTTATTTTCCTCCTGTTTTATATAGACTATTTTACTATTTTTTAGTTAAAAAAATTTTATTTTTTCCTCCAAAAAAATTTTTTAATTTCCTTTAAAAAAAATTTAATTTCCTTTAATTCCAATTTAAGTAATGACCGATTTATTGGCTCAAAGAGATTCCACTGGAATTTATTATGAGCCCTACTCGGGCGATTTTAGGCAGTGCATTTATGAGGAGGCTGATGTTCAAGGCCGTAATGAGCGCTACGAATTTAGGTCAATCTGAATAAAATATTTAGAGTAATTTATTTTTATTTTGCGATTTTAGTATATTTTCTCCTATACTACATATAAAATAAAATTAAGAACAAATTAAAAATACCTATTAAATAGAGAACAATATGTTGGGGTATATATCAATATCTTGAAAATCTCGATAAGAGATTACCGAAATCTCTCATCGGATCATAATCCTGAACTCAAGGGTATACAATCGAACCCAAAATTTATATACACCCTCGAGTTTAAATAAGTTTATAAATTTTGGTTGGCCACTGGTTAGGAATGGGCACAGAGTGCATTGCCAATGAGATGCCTTCTATGCTCCATTCACCTCCATTCTTTATATCTATGATTTTTTCTGTGCCGATGGGGTAAATAAATTAAAGGTCCTTCTTATGATAACTAGAGTTAACCCTCCTTGTAGCTCCTTACCCCTGTGAGTGGTACCGCAACATCCAAAGCTTTGTTTTGTCCTTAAAATATTATTTTATTTTTAAATTTTAAAAATTATTTTTATTAAAATTTTTAATTAAAATATAGAATCAATTCAAAAATATTTTTTCTAAAGATGTGATGCGCATTTGTCATGTTGTGGTCGCGCATGTTGCATACCTGCAGCGGCCGCTGCCCCTATACCTTTATGGCTGCTTATTCTCCTATTGCTTCTAGCATTACTTTTACTCCTTGTATGGGAATTATTTTATAATCATTAAAAAAATTTTTTAATTAAATATTAGGCTCTGCTCTACCTTCTTTACAAATTGTGCTGTGCCAAGCGCAAGGGTGGAGTGAAGGAAACCGGCAAAAGATGTAATATTTTAATTTAAATTTTAGTTTTTTAAATACTAATTTTCATTGTATAAGTCCTCTAGAACAATTTAAATATCCTCCTAAAGGTCATTATTTTAAAGGATTACGGTATTCACTCATTCATTTGATTTAATTCACCTTTAACCTTTTTACCCCAAAAGCACTAGTTTTTAATTTAAATTTTAACTAATCTAATTATCATTTTAATCAGTTATTGATAGCATTAGAGAAAGGTCCGAAATTTAGATCTCGAAAAAAAATCTCGGTCACAGAAATTTTCGAGAATCAATCTTCATTCTCACAATCATTTGTTGAGCTTTATCGAGATTTTTCGAAAGCAAAGTTTTTTCTGAAAACGAGATTTTAAGAGATATCAATCCCAATTCTCATACGACACTCCTAGCCTTCTATAATTAACACAAATTTAAAAAAATAACAAGTTAACCTATATGTTGTGAACTTAACCCAAAAATTATTTAGCCTCCACAACCCGTCGTTCGAGAGGAACACGTCCATATGGAGATGGATATCGAGGAGGTGCTGATTATGGGGAAATTGATAGGGATGCTGATAGAGATCGATTCTTCCGGTTATTCTAACATTGTTTTGAAAATTTAAATGAGATATTAAAGTGATCGAGTTAGCTATGCTGAAATGCCTAATGGAGGACGGAAGACTGAGGAGGTGAGAACCGGTGAAAGTGGACAGGTAAGTTGATATGCTTGTGATTTAACTATAAGATACCCCAACTAAAGGTGTTCACAAGTTAATTAATGTTTTAAATTAGTTGGTCAACAAGGTCGGGGAAGGTGCATAACCGTACATTAAGATAGACTGGGGACCCTGTCGTCTACAAAATAAATTCCTAATTTCGATGATCGGCAATTCCAGAGGAAATTTAGTTCCCAATTTCAGGAATCGTGAATTCCCTTCCCAGAAAATTTTCGGAAATTCAGGATCTTAGGGAAACTGGGTTCACGATCTTCGGGAAATGGAACGACAATTTCTGTTGCAAATAAGAAGTCTGGGATCTGGGATAAGAATCTTCAGGCAAAGGGAGGAGTATCTTATAGTCAACTGACAGTAATAGAAATATTTTATGGAGAATAATTCAGTGAGAAATATTTTTAACAAAAAATTTATTAGCGTGGTGGACCTTTCCGACGATCCTTCCATGAGGAGGAAACTTTTGAGGAAGAATTCCACGAAGAAATTGAGCAGGTTGAAAAAACTGGCGGAGAACGGCGAGGAAGCCTGGATTCTCGAAGAATTTGACTTTAAAAATATTTTTTAATTTTTATTTTTTTTCTAATCAACCCTGTTTTTTTCTAATATTTTTCTTAAAACTGCCAACCAAAGCACTTGCCATTTCTATTCAATTTTTAATTCACTTTTGACTTGCCGTTTTTAAATAATACTTGCCGATTTAGATTTTTCAAACTTTTTTAATAATTCAGTGTGAAAATTTCTAACAAAAAATTAATTTATTAGCGTGGTGGACCTTTCCGACGATCCTTCCATGAGGAGGATAATTTGTTCATTAGTCTTTTATTTTTCCTTCTATCAAATTATCTCATTCACTTCACTGATAAAAAATAATACTTACTTTCTAAACTTTAATTTAACAAATATAAGGTGTGAAACATAAAATTACAGTAGATTGATTCAATATTAGACCGTTTATTTTGATTTACCCCCTTAGAGGCTACAGTATTCGACTAAACTTCAGCCCTGTGGGTGTCGAATGGATGCTCTAGCTAAAGCTGGGATTCATTAATACTCCCTTAGAGGCTACAGTATTCGACTAACCTTCAGACCGTGGGTACCGAATTGAGGCTCTAGCTAAAGCTGGGATTTATTAAAACTTTTGCCAACTACCCGCAACTATTTTATAGTTAAGTAATATTATCCAGAGACTATCCGCTAAAACATGTAGTAACCATCTTTCAATTATAAAAGATTATTGGTTTCATTCTGGGTTTTACAATACTCCCGTTCATCACTCCCCCTCTCTCTCCTGTTATAAGACTCCCCTTTAATGAAAACTCGCTAATAAAGGACAGCTTAGTTGAACTCGTAAGAAAATTCATAGAAGGTACAAAACTTAGCAAAATTTAAGAGTGTCAGCTACTATGACATAAATCTGGAAGTTACTTTTTAAAAGAATTATTATTATTAAGCCCCTCGCCCACAACCAATAATTGAAGAAGGCAAACCAACTCCAACAAAAACACCACCAAAGAAACCAACTCCAAGGCCTTCACCATCCCCAAAAATTTTGCCATCTCCAGTTGAAGAGATGGATATTCCTGCTCCAATCCCAATCCAGGCTGTTGAGAGAGAACTTCGAGGCTCACGTCAATCCTTGGCTACTGTACTCAGCCGTCGTTCCGAAAGTCCGCAAAGGGCACAACACGCGTTTTATAGGTATGGAATAAATTTTAGAATTAAGAAAGGACCTTACTCGAGTATTTTAAGAAAAATTCTGAGCCAGAAATAAGGCCTGGCTCTAAAAAGGAGCATAAGTCAAATTTAAAGCTCAGTCGGTAGAGCAACTCAGCATGATTATCTAAAGTCTAAAGCACCTAGAAATAACTGTGAGAGTCTCGTAGATCGAGGCCCGCTTGAAGCCAAACTTTTACCGTACTCTTATTATATGCTTCAATTTTAGGGCACGGTCTGAACATGTTGCTTCGTATAACCCAATAGAATAAGAAGGAACTGAAAGATCTTAAAATGAATTTTGAGTTTAGAACATATGTCATATTTCAAATTATACTGCTGATAAAATTTCTTTGAATTACCTATTTGAGAAAACTTTTACTTACTGTATTAGAGTCGAAGTTTTCGAGTCAGGCAGGGTTCTATTCGAGCCGGTCTTGACAATAAGGGTCACTTTAAGTCCAATTATCCTATGCATGACTCGATTTTGAGGGCCGATTCGGACCATTTTTGTCCAAAATTCCTGTCCAAAACTCCTTAAAATTAGTACAGTATAAATTTCAGGCCAGTGACAAGCGATCCACTAGAAGAAATTGACATTCCAATGCCTATACCCATAGACACGCGTACAGGAGATGCTCGACATCTACTTGGAGAAGCCGAGCATCCATTGGAGAAAGTTGTAGAAACTCCTGAGGCAAAAAGAGCTCAACATATGTTTATCCGACCAGGATTTGATAACATTCCTGCTTATAATTGATAATGTTTTGGAAGGATTTTGATTAGATTTATGTGTTATTTTAAAATAGATTTGTGTGTGTTAAGTTGGGACTGGGGAGGAGCAAGATTTTAATTATTGAAGGTTCAAAGCATTAAGGGCACAATCTTACTCTTATCCGATATACGCCAACAGTGGCGAGGAGCCTCAATGTAATCATTGAATCTTCATAGCATTCGAGTCCAACCCAACTTTATTAGGTATAATAAACTCGAGTTTCTGAACCTGTATTAGCAAATTAAAGTTCATTACATCTTAATAACAAGCGTTAGGCTATATTACGGTAAATGTTGTATGTTTTAGGGGTAAATTATGTTTTAATATATAAAAAGTGCATTCAATTAAAATGTTTTAACGATTGTGAAATTTAATTAATATTACCAAAATGGCATCACGTGACCTTGCACATGACCATTCCTTTATAAAAACAACTTTAGGCCAAATTTACGACAAATGTTTTATGTTTTTTAGAGTTAAATTTTGTTTAAATTATAAAAAAGGGCAACGTAAATTTAAATTGCTTTATTTAATTGATTTTTTTGACAATCTCGAGACCATCCACATGATTTTGCAAGGCATTTAATTAAGAAATAGCTAACGAGAGGCAAGAATCGAGAGGGCAGCTTGCCCAATGCTTCCATAGCAAGGAGAGCGCCGCTTTATACACATGAATTGTCAATAATCGCAGCGACAGTCGAGTGCCTTGTCGACAGTCGACGCCTTGCCTATTGCTTTGCTACTTAACGTATGAAAACGCACTCGCTCAACTATTTTCAAAAATAATTGCCCAATGCTAGGCAAGCATTCAATCGTCTTGTTGCCATTCCTTGCCGAATTTGACTGCCAAAATAAAATCTTGTGTATATGTTTTCAGGCTTTGGGCATGTTTTAATTAGAGACTAGATGTTTATAAAGCTGTTAGAGCTCCGCCTCGATGGACATGTTCGGCAGGGCTATGGGACCGCATAAATAAGCGTTGAATCTCCAGCAACTTTAAATTTTTTTAATTTTTTTAAAATTCTTTTAAATTTATATGATTATAGAATAGTCAATTTGGCAATCTGTTTTGCCAAATTTAGCCGACACCTACGTATAATATTTCCACATTTTCCAGATGATTTCCTTAAGCTTTAAAAAAAGAATGATTTTCTTTTTATTTTTTTCTTTGATTTGCATTGACTATGCAATGGGAGGTGGAGGATCAGGAGGATCTAGAAGAGGAAGGCGACGTGAAGCTGAGGAAGAAAAAAATACTGGAGGAGACAAGAAGCGAACGAAAGCTGGAGATAAGGGGGCAGGAAGTTCTAAAGGAACGGAAAAGCATCCTGGAGATAAAGGGGCAGGAGGTTCTGGAGGTGGAGAGCTCCCAATTGATCCAACTGATGCAACAGAATTCGAGCTTGTAAACGATCCGAAACGACGTAATTATAGATATTAAGCTTAAGCTTCGCCCAGATTTAATATAAAAGTAATTTGGAAAGGTTAATAAACGCCTAATTTAAGTAAGATCTGGTAAAAGTTTAGACACAGACAGTAAACGATCCTAAACTTCTAGCAGTTATACCTAGCTGCGCTTCACCTTCTGGTCCCGTATAATAGACATGGACCTTGGTCGCACCGACTTGACACTACGCATCAGGTTTGGCGTCGACGATTTTTCTCATTTCCCCCTATTTTGGGAAAAAATCATAACTTTTTTTAAAATGGAGTTAAAAATTTTATTTTTTGCCATAATATAGAATGGAGTGTTATCTATGATTAAACATAAAATCAAAAATTTTAAACAATGTATCTTTAAGTTATGAATATTCTAGCAAGGTACTACGCTTTCGCCTTCTATTTAAATTTTTAAATCCTATACAGATCTCCCTTTATCCTCAAATAATTTTTAAATTTAGCTAATGGTTATTCTGTTCGTGTTCTACGTGATGCGAATGGTTATAAAAAAGGTTCAGTCGTGAATATTGAGAAGATTCTCGAAAAATTGGAGATTTTAAGTGTGGATGCTAGTATGTTTCTTGCAAAATAAAGATATTAGTAATTTAATAATTTCCATTGTTTTTAGATTTTAGGAATAGTGGAAAAGTTCATGTCCTCCAAACCTATGAAGATATACCAGGAGTTGGGATAAACTATATAATGGATATTAAAGAGCTGGTCGGATTGATTGCTGATTGGGAAATTGGAAATTCCATTGGTAATAGGTGGAAGATTGAAGGAAAGCCTTCAGAAAACCCTGTCTTTGAACCTCTATTTAACGTCCATGTAAGTTTTGAGCGTCTTAAATAGATTCTTTATCAAATTACAATAGTAAAATACTTTCTTCTTATAACTATGCGCCGAAGCGATGGGCCCTTTTCCAGTTGTTATAGGATACAAGGGAAGAAGATGTGATCGGAACATTCGAGAAGACCTTCTGGGTTGATCAAGTCCCTTAGAAATGACTCTCGATGGCTCTCGATTTAACAGACCTTTCGATAGAGCCCCGTTTTTTCTTACCCTTCGAGTTTGATGTATCTAGATTCATCTGGCTTAATATAATTTAAATTTTAGCAATGAGGAAATGAACAAACAAAAGTTACTTCTAAGTCTGGAACTGACTTATTAGAAGACTTATTTGACTGACTACAAGAAACAGCAAAACATTAGTTAGATTTGCTGCTAAACAAAAAACCTCTCTCCTTTAAATTTCAAATTTTCTTTCTATATTTTTAGGTGCCGAAATTAATTTTTGAGAACAGTAACTCTCCCCCATCTTGCACAATTTTCCTTTATATTTTTCTGTTTTCATAGCACCGTATTCGCTCTATTTTCGATCTACTCTCAAAGAACTGAGTAACGTTGAGGATCTGACATTCTAAAAAATAGAATAGTTAAGGTGGGGAGTTGAGCAGCGTTGAGGAAGTGTCTGACATTCTAAAACATAGATTACTCAAAACAATGAACGGATATCCACATTTAGGATCCAAATACGGATCAGAAATCCGATCATATAAAAAATAAAGCAGAATGGATGTAAAGAAAAATTAGGTGAAGGGAGGTAATTTGATCGTCCTCTTCCGACATTTTCTGGAGATAAGGGAATGGTTAATTGTTAAGCTTTTGGATTATATAGAATTTGAAAAGATGATATTAAGTCAATTTTTGTTTTAAAGTAACCTTCATGGGATGTAATGATTTAAAATTTGAAAGGATTCGACAACTTTTTCAAGTTAAAATTTTTATTTCGGCATAATTTTTTATTTATTCGGTTATCTGTTTTATTTTCAATGCATAAATCTGTCAAAAAAATTTTGTTTTATTTTTTAATATTTAATCGTATAGTTTTAATTATTTTAAAATTTAATTAGTTATGTCTGTTTTTTTGGCTGCTAAGTCTTTCATTATCAAAACTCTAACTCGATTCTAAACTCGATTTGAATAGGTTCTCTAAGCTAAGAAAATTTATAAGGCAATCAAATGATTTAATTTAACGTTAAGGGAGTTGGCGCTGAAAAAATAACAATTACCCTATTTTCTCGAATAATTCCCCTCCCTCGATTAATTCCCCATGCCTAGGAAAGGTTGAAAAAATAATTCCTCAGGGGAATTAATCGAGAAAATACGGTAAACGCGAATATTTTTTTTAATTTACTTCTTTTGATTGATTGATAAAATACCAAATTAATTTTTAGAAATAAAATTCTAATTGATTTCTAGCACGATGTTTGGAAGTTTCTGGAAGATATTGCCAAATAGAATATTTTATTCCATAAAAGGAATATTTAAAATTTAATTATTTTTTATATTTGATTTTTCGCAATTAATAAAAAATTTATTATAAAAAAGTATAGAAAAAGTTTTATGAGATAGCCAGGTTTTCTATTTTTAAAATATATTCAGCTGGTAATAAAATAAAAGAAATTTTCTCTCACAAAAGAGATTGATGCAATTCGCTTTATATTTATAAAGCGAGCTAAGGGATAAAATTAATTATCAATTTTATTTAAGAAATAATAGGCCTTGATAATTGCTAAATAAAATAGAGTTAAGTGGAAGTATGCTGGGTCCATTCTAAAACAACCTAGGCAGTATGGGGGTCCATTCTAAACCTAGGCAGTATATGGGTCCATTCTAAAACAACCTCGCGCCGACAGAAAACTAAATTCCTCATGAATTGACGAAAATCTTGAATTCACAATTTTCGGGAATAATGAATTCACGAGCCAAATATCGTCGGGAATTCACGATTTTCGGGAATCCTGAATCGAGTCGGGGTGATCCCTGGTATACATTTTCGTCGAAATTAATATATATTTTTTAATAGTAAATTTCTAAACGTGAAAAGTAAAGTGCTTATGTGACCCGAGATTGATCGTATCCGATTCAAAATTTAATTTACACGAAAATTTTTTAAAAATTTACATAACGAATTTTAAGCTTTACCTAGATAAAATTTCAATTTAATCATGAGTTTCATTACAATAATCTTTTTAATTAATTTGGTTTTCTTATCAAATGTGGATGCTGGTTGCAGTAAGCAATTTTTATTAATAAAAATGACTTTATTAGACCTTTGATTAAACTGTAAAAGGTGATAAAGAGCGATGTAAAAGTTTAATCCCTAGCAGGCTTCGATCCTGCAACCTCCTGGCAGTTATTGCTAGGCGCTTTCGCTCACCATGTACAGGTGCTCTACCAACTGAGCTACCGAAACGCTGCTTTCACCTTCTCTTTTAATAGATCTTAAACCCCCGCCTAGTGAGCGTTTTAAATGCTAGCCAGCTGGATCTTTCTCTCTTTCTCTTCCTTACAATAATAGAGCCTAATTGATGCCTTTAGTTAATAAGTTCTGTATTTTTCAAATTTTAGCATGCCGCCAAAAAGGTTATGTTTTACTTTGTGAATTTAAATACGACGGACGTTGTGGGCCTGTAACTGAAACAACGGATAACTTTAGTAATTTATAGATTGAATATGTACGTATATTTTTATCTTTAAGGTGCTATTGGTGGTTGTAGTAAATGCACGTCACCTCAATATTTCGAAAAAACAGGCAAACTTATTTGCCGTCCAAGTGGCATGACAAAAACTGAGAACGCTAATAAACTTTGCTAAATTACTAAAGTGATTAACGGGAATATAATTTTTATTAAATTGGATTTTTAAAATGGGTTCTTACAATATATTTTAATATTTAAAATTGGTTTTTTAAATTGTGGTAATGATAAAATTTGTGATAATTCAACTATGTAATCCTTATTTTGAATAATATTAAATGACAATAAAATTCTGTAGAATGAAGTTGAGTTTGTGGAGTCATTAAGTTTGTGGTACGGAGTATATTTATTTAAAGAAATAAATTGATAAGAATATAAAAAAGTTTTTTAATTATGACTTTTATTGTTTTTTATGCTGTTTTTATTTGTAATGCATTTTTATATGTGCCACACTACGACATTGTTGTCGAATTAATAGGCATGCCCTTTCGATGACATTTTTTATGTTGATAAATAAAATAAATTTTAATCTAAAATAAATTTAAATTGGAAAATTTTATTTATTTAGTTTTGGCAAAACGTTTATTATAATCGTTGTAGAATTCAATTTTAAAATAGATTAGATTTCTCTATAGACTTTCTCCATTTTTGTTTATTGCCTTTATCTTAATGTTCTGAGGTACTTTGTTCATAAGCCACCCCCCACTCCTATTTGAGTCTCAGATTAATTTTCCTTCTTTGCTGTCAATCATTTATTTTCCTTCGTTTTTAATGCCAATCATTTTCTTCCCTCAAATATAGGACACACAAAAGGGCGCGCGGCCCTAACGGCGCAAAGCCATAACTTGCTTAAATCTTTTCGAACCTTACCAAAATTAATATTAAACGATTCCTCTCATTGAGCTAAAGAGACTGATAACAAAAATGACAAGGGACAAAAATATTCCAGCAAGTTATGTCTTTGCGCCGTTATGGCCGCGCGCCCTTTTGTGTGTCCTATATTTGAGGGAAGAAAATGATTGGCATTAAAAACGGAGGAAAATAAATGATTGACAGCAAAGAAGGAAAATTAATCTGAGACTCAAATAGGAGTGGGGGGTGGCTTATGAACAAAGTACCTGTTCTGACATTATGTTGTGGTGACGTGGCTACTATAAAAACCTCACACAATTGTCAGTCCGGGTCTCCAAATTGTCTCCTAATTACTTCACAACGTTATTCTATTACCTCAATATTATTGTATTTCTATTGTGTGATAAACACATTATTGTATTGCTTATTACTTGTTGTGTAGAGACTCAACACATTAATATTTTTGAATTAATAAATTTAAAAAATATATATTATGCATAACTCTACATATAATTCATCTTTTTTTATGTATAATTTAATTTTTATCATTAAATTTTTTCCTATAAAATAAAATTATTTAAGCTAAAATAAAAATTTAATTTTGGCATAATGTTTATTTTATATATTTTTTGTAAAAATTCAATTTTAAAAATGTTGAAGCATGAAGTTGTGTTTGTGGTGGAGTAGGAGAGTACTTTTGAATTTTATTTAGAGATTTTAGATTCGTAAAACTTTTAAAAAACTTTATAAACCTTATAAAAATATAATATTAAGTAAATTTATTAATAGCCTTTTTAATATTTAAATTTTTAGCCTTTAATTATAGCCTTTATTAGTGATGCTCGGGTATCCCGACTCCCGACACCCGACTCGGGAAATTTCCCGAGTTTTTGGCCTCCCGATCCCGACCCCGACTCCCGATGTCAATTCCCGACTAAGTCGGGAAATTTTTACACCCCTAAGAATGGATTTTTCTGACAAAATTATATTTTCATATATAAAAAATAAAGAAATCTGGCCTCTTGGTCTTCCAAAATTCCCAAAATTTTCGCCTGCGGCGCTGAAAAGGGAAGATTTTTGGCTCAAGGATCTTCCAAAATCCTCAAAATTTTCGCCTGCGGCGCTAAAAATTGAAGAATCTGTGGAGTTGTAGTATAAAAATTTCGGTGATTTACTAGGATTATGGTGAATTTGAAGAGATAACGAGGGATTTGTAGTAATAATGAGAGATATCAATGGATTTGAGTTATTAATGTTGCATAGGGGATGTTATAATATAAAGGGGATATGAGGAGATATGTGGCTAGTTGACCAAAATTCCACCAAAATTGAACGAAAAAATTTTTTCTATTTCACTCTCTTTTCCTCTATTTCGCTCCAATGGAGAGATTCTAAGGACTTAAGGTCAATGACAACAAATATAAATCAGAGCTGGCATCTGGCTCAAAGAAAAAGCCCCCAGCAATACCAAACACTGATTATCTCTGCGGTTACTAGGTTTTTTGGACAGGCTGTTGGCTTATCTTTCCAAATAATCGGGGAAATAAACTCTTAAGTTACCCTTAAAGATCGTTCAAGACCCCTTTCTATTTCACTCCGATGAGAGTCAAAATTTTTGGCTGCGGCGCAAAAAATGGAAGAAATCTGACTTCTTGACCTAAGAATTTTCAAAATTCTCGCCTGCGGCGCTAGTGAGGAAGATGTCTGGCTTCTTTACCTTCCAAAATTTTAAATATTTTTGCCTGTAGTGCAAAAAATTTTTAGAATTTTTGGAAAATTTTTTTATTGCTAATTCCCGACTCCCGATCCCGACTCCCGAGGTCATTTCCCGACCCGACTCCCGTTTCCCGATTCCCGGGTTTTTTCTTCTCCCGAGCATCACTAGCCTTTATTTTTTCAATAAAATTGCACAAAATTAAATTTTAATGTCTACAATATTCATTTTTTGAAGCAGCAGTTAGCTCTATAATTAAATTTATTTATTAGGTCGGGTCATAATTAGTGTCGCTTTTTTTATTTGGGTTTTTTGGATTTTTAAAATTAAGTTTTCAGAAAAATTTTTTTATTTTTATTACGAATCATTTGTTAGACTATGTTCTAAAGGATCCCAGGATTTGAGAATTTTTGGTTAGGCGCCTTCCTTAAGCGCAGCACGCGTTTTTTGAGTCACGCGTGGCCATACTTATAGAGCAGATATCCCTCGATAATTCAACACTAGAAATAACCGGATTCAATCAAATCCGGCCGAGCAGGACCGTTATGTTTAATGACAGCCTTCTCCCTCAACCATGTTTGCTTCAGAGAGGTATACGGCCTTCCTATTAAAGCCAGAACAATATTCTTTGCTGTCTAGGATAGACAACGATCCCAATGACTAGATTATTAAGATTTTTTGTTTCTTGTGTTTCATTTTTGGTAATTTAAAATTTATGGTGCAAAAGCTTGTGAATTTCACTACGAGGTAGTTAAGTTCAAAAAATCATAACTTTATGAAAATCACCCATACATAGCTAAACGTGGTATCAAAATGAAGAGTAGATTCAGATCTTTATGTTAGTTAATAAGAAAAAAGAATATTTGCTGAATAACACCTCTAAAAATTTAACCGAAAAAAAGCGACACTAATTATGACCCGACCTAATAAAAATTAATTTTTAAATTCATAAAAAAAAATTTTCATAAAATTTTTTTATGAATTTTATTTTTGGTAAAACGTTAGATTACTATATTTCTTTATAAACAATTTTTATTTTTACAGGATTCGGACTTTTCGAACCTTTTCGGCCTTTTCGAACCTAAACCTATTTTGAACCTATTTTTAACTTTTTGGACCTTAATAGTATCCTATTTCACGATTTTTTGGACCTAAAATGACACGCTCTACTTATTAATACATTGCCACATTTTTAAGGTCCATACCCCCCCCCCCCCCCAAACTACTTACAAAAAATTTTTTACTATTCCTCCCCCCCCCCCTAAATATTTTCTTTCATCAAAAATATTTTTCCCTGTAGAGTCGCCGCTGTCCACACAACAATAATAACAGCAAACTAACAATAAAATATGTGCATATATAAATCAATGCGCATATGTACTACCTTACCTTCATTCACGGCCACATGTGAATATATTTTTACTTTTTTTTTCGTTTATTCTTTACATTATATTAGTCATTTCCGAAAAATATTGTATAAAAATGTTGAAATTTTCCCGGTGAGATAAAAATTCGTCTTAAAATTCAAATAAGCCTCTGAAATCCTCAAAATTTTACCTATATCTTCTCTCAAGCATTATCTAACTTATCCAAACCTTCATGTTTTTTGTTCGAAATCTAGATATCATTTAAAAGGCATAATCCTTATCTCATTTAATGCTTAGCTCTTTCCCAGAAAAACTTAGGACCAATGAAGTAACATTGGATAAAGGAGATCAAGTCCCTTCGATCCCTGGGGGAACCCCCTCGAGCAGTTACCATTCAAGTGAAAGGTTGAAACAATATTACCCTCCACCCTATTCCCTTTCTCTTATAATTTTTCTTTGTTTATTACTCAACTTTTACAAATTAAAAAAAATTCCTCTAATAAAAATCTGCTTTAAAATTTATTGGATTTGTATGCTTTCCACCCTTCTACCCTCAAAAAAAGTCGCGTTCCCATTATTCCATCATATTTTATTTTAACTTTTTTCCTATTCTTCCATTCTTTGTGAATATACAATTATTCTTTTCAAATTCATTTTTGGAAAAGCTTTAAAAAATCTTTTTTGTACCTCAAAGCGTCCAGTCACCTTTGAGGTTGTAGAGTCTGACCATGAGTCATTCAAAGCTCTATATCTTTTGAATAAATAAAGCTGTTAAATTGCTTTTAGTACCATTCGATAAAGGAGAAAATTTGCTACAAGATAAGCTAAAACTAAAATTTTACTCGAAAAAATGAAAAAATTATGGGCAAAAAACTATCATTTTTGAGGAGAGTCTGACCATGAGTCATTCAAAGCCCTATATCTTTTGAATAAATAAAGCTGCTAAATTGCTTTTAGTACCATTCGATAGAGGAGAAAATGATCTACAAAATTAGTCTGAAACCAAAATTTTAGGGCAAAAAATGGGAAAATTATGAGCGAAAAACTCTCATTTTTGAGGAAATAAAGGGTTATTTTCGACTACTCTTTTGTGTCTCTCTTATAGAAAATTTTTGATTAATTTTTATTTTAAAGCAAATTCTCTCCTCTATTCAAAAATACCTTGAAAATAAAAAATTATTTCCCTCTTTCATGAGTTATTAGCCTTAAAACACACCTAGACTCAACACGGGTAGACCCAACAAAATTGTCCGTTTTTTGTTCCTTTTGGGTGTGTAATTCTTTTCATAAAATCTCTCCGCCACCCTCATAACGACGAAAAATGAGGTGGCATTCATGCGAAACAAGAAAATGAGGACAAAAAATTTTTCTATTCATATTTTGCTCATTTTGAATGTTTAATTTTTTGTTTAGTTTAGAGGCGTTATAAGCCTAAAAAATATTGAATTCTTTCAAAATTTATGAAAAAAAAATCAAAATTTTTAAAAATTATTTTAAAATTCTCAAAATATTTCCTAAATAACACTATAATTTTAATCTTCCAAAAATCCTTTGCCACAGAGGTTACAGTATCCTATTAAGAGGTTCCCTGATATGCCCCTATATTTCATTAAACAACGGACTTTACAGATAATATTCTACGGATACGTGGATATCCGTGGATTTGGGCTGGTAAGGTTATTAAATTTTGAAAAATGGGGACGGATTAAGAAGATACGGATATAGCTCCAAGATTTATATACGGATACGGATATTGTCTTTGTAATTGCCCCCCCCCCTTCCCCCGATTCATTAAAATACCTCAACATACTTAGAGGTACTTTCTCATTTTCCCCCTTTATTCAATTTATTCTCTATTCTCTTTATTTATTTATTATTTCCGAATATTTTTAACGTGTTTATTTAAAATATTTACTGGATAGATTTTAACTGGAGAGATTCTTGCGCGCGATATTCCATAAAGGAAGGGAGGGAGAGAATGAGTTAAAAAAGACCACCAAACTACCCTTACACTTTTATTAATTATAACTCGATTCGTTTCCGATAAAAATTAATTTTTTATGTGTGGAATTCCTTGTTTATATTGTACTTTGTCGTTTTTGAAATTTTTTTAAAATTAATTTTTTAGATTAGATAATTTTAATGGAATTTTTTTTAGTTATTATTTTTGGGTGATTTTTGGTGTCTTAATTTTAGTTGGAATTTTATTTTTAATTTTTTTGAATTTTTTTGAATTTCAATTGTTGAGGCACTCTGCTTTTTAGAGTTAGTATTCTTATCATAAGGGACTTAATTTAAAAAAATTTTCAAAAAATTTCTAGTAGGAAAAATTAATTTTAATATAAATCATACTGTATGATACCCCCATCGCCGAAAATATTGTATCTTATAATGAAGTGTATACTAAATAGGGAGTAATGTTAAAGGATATCGGGAGATCCCCTCGGATGCTGGATTCGGTATCCGAAAATTTAAGATTTCCGGATATGTTAACGCTATTAGGGAGGATATCTTGGGCATATCTACCAAAGCGAGATCTCTAACATAAATTTCTCTTATAAAGAGCTCTCTATTAGAGATATCTCTCTTTTTGTGATATCGATCTCTTCCTCTTCAGTATACCCCAATTCGTATCGACTCTCTCGTCCGGTCTCTTATCCTCACAAAGCAGAAATCCAATATTAAAAATACGTATTTTAATCGAGCTGTGTCTTGTATTGGGTGTATCCTAAAATAGGTCAATTGAATATTTTTATAATAATTTTAAATTATTTAATGACCTCAAAATTAATATTTTTTATGATGACACAAAAACACTCAACTTTTAAAATATTTTCGTTCCACTTGTAAATCCTTTACCTCTCATCACTCTCTCCCTCTTTTTTAAGTGGTTAAACTCATTGGATTTTACTTATATTTTAGAAAAATTAAATTAGTAGTCTGAAGAAATTCATTTTTAGGTTTAAATTTAAATAAAATAAGAGCGATTTAGCTATCTCTCCCAAGCCTACACCCTCTTCCCCCTCCCCCTCCTTCTCCTCAAATAAGGTTGGAGGAACCTCTCAAGCCTACCCCCCTCTTTCCCCCACTCTCACCCACGTTCCTCACCTCCAAACATGGTTTGGGGGAACCTGGTGAGGCTTCGGATATCCTAAACTTGATTTGGCCCTCTCACCACTCCCCCTCCTTTCCCTCTCCCCCCAAATAAGCTTAAAGGAATCTTGTAAGGCTTTGGATATACTGGACATGATTTGGCCCTCTCACCACTCCCTCCTACCCTTTCCCTCTCCCCCCAAATAAGCTTAAAGGAATCTTGTAAGGCTTTGGATATACTGGACTTGATTTGGCCCTCTCACCACTCCTTCCTACCCTTTCCCTCTCCCCCAAATAGGGTTGGAGTAACCTGGTGAGGCTTCGGATATCCTAAACTTGATTTGGCCCTCTCACCACTCCCCCTCCTTTCCCTCTCCTCCATAAGGTTGGAGTAACCTGGTAAGGCTTCGGATATCATGGATTTTTCTATATCACAAATATCTTTCTAGACCTGCCAATATTCTCAGAACCACCTCGAACACTTTTTCCTTATAGTTTGTGTTTTATTTATTTTTTTGTAGTTTATAAAATTAAAAAAAGTCAAATTTTCTCCGTGTCTGCGCGATGTTTCGAACTATTACACTACCAATTTAATTAATTCCACACCCTCCTGATTTTCATTATTTCAACTTCCTTGTTTACAATGAATCACTCACTTGTAAAATATTTTATTATCCTCCCCCGCCTTACCCAAAAATTTTTTTAATTGTTTCTGAGTGGGTGGATGACGACTAGTCATGGTACTTTTGTTTGTGTTTATTTTAAAATTTTAAAATTAAATCCATTCAAATTCAACAATTTAATTTTTACTCTCGCGCATCACTGCGCTATCTTAATCAGTCAATATTGAGTTTTTAAATTGTTTTTAAAAATAAAATAAATTTTTTTTCTCAAATTCTTGGCTATTTTTATTTATTTATTTTTATAATTTTCATCGAAAAAATTTATTTTTTTTTATTTTTCTTTTTAATAAAAAAGACCTTTATTTACCTTTATTTTATAACCTTGAGATAATTATACTTTCATAAGGTACTCAAATAATAAACAATTTCGTGTGACCTTTACCCCTTAACGTAAAAATTATTTTAATTTAATTTATATTTTTTTTAATAATAATAAATTCGAAAAATTTCTGAATAAATCAGAAATAGATCAGAATAAGTTAGAAGTTGCTCTTAATAAATCAGAAATAATTGAAAAATTATTCAGAAAAAATCAGAAATAAACTGAAAAATTAGAAAAATCAGAAAGAAATCAGAAATAATTCAGAATATGGTAAGAGGATTGAAACTAGAGGTCTGGATCTGGATTCAGTCTGGATTTTTCCTGGATAAAGAGTCCAGATCCAGGCAGTTTTGATCGTCCTGGATTTTTTCTGAATCCAGATTAAGAATCCTTTCCAAATTACTAACCTAAATCCAGATCGAGAGAATTTTTGAAAATACCGTCTCTAATTGAGAAACCTCTGAGGGTTTTGAATCCAACTTCGATCGTTTTTATCTTTCAGTAATTTTTGAAAATCAAGTTAAAATTTAATTTTCTTCCTTTTTCCTTTCTTTTGTTTCTATTTTAATGAATAAAATTAAATTAAAATTAATTTTCACGGAAATAAAAATAAATGATAAATATCAAAAAAAATTTTTTTTTAATTGTTTTAATTATTTTAATCAGTTAAAACAGTAATTTTCGACATAATCTACATCACTAATTTTACAAAATTTTACTTGTCACAATTTTTTATTTTTGGTTATTAAATTATATTTTTTTATTTTTTTTTATCTTTTATTAATCAGTTGATCATTAATCTTTTTAATTTTATCTAATTTTTCTAAAATTAGTTTAAACAGTGTTAGAATTATTTTAGTAAAAATTATTAATTTTTTTAAATAACCAAATGACTTTACTATTTAATTAATTAATTTAAGTATTAATTTTTAAAAATATTTACACAATATCGAATTATTACTAAAAAATAATTAACAAATACATTATAATAAAATCAGAATTATTGTGAATTATAATAAATAATTAGGAAAATCAGAATAATAAATAACCCATAAATAAATCAGAATTAATTCAGAATAAAGCAGAAATCATAAATAAATCAGAATAGATAACCAGAATTAATTCAGAAGTATTCTGAACTGAATCAGAAATTATTCTGAATTAAATCAGAATAAATAATCAGAATTAAATCAGAATTAATAACCAGAATTAAATCAGAATTAATAACCAGAATTAAATCAGAATTATTCTGATTAAAGCAAAAATTATTTTGAATTAAATCAGAATAATTTCCGATTAAATCAGAAACTATTCTGAATTAATTCTGAATTAATTCAGAAATTATTCAGAATGAATCAGAAACGATCAGAAATACATATTTAACAACTGTCAGAATATTTTAAATTATTTCAGAATTTACACTTAATAAATCAGAATTTATAAAATCTATTAATTCTGAAGCAAAATTAGAAATAATTCTAAAAAAATTAACTCTAATAATAAATAAAATAAATAGACAAAGAAATCAAAAATCTTAAATAAAGTGATCTTCAAATAAAAACAAATAATAAAAATATTATCAGAATTTTATAAACTCAATCAGAATATTATTTATTATTTTTCTACCTATTTTCTGCCGTAAATAGGGGAGAATTTTTTATATTTTTCTCCCTCTAGCCTACACTAAATCAAAAAAAACTTTGCCCCTTACAACAAAATTGAAGTAAATAACCTTCTATTTTTCCCTTCCCCCTATCGCTTAGTTAAACTAAAAGAATTTTTTCCTTCAATAGATGCGCACTATCTTCCCCTATAAAATAATCAACAACATTCCACTGCGTCCCCCAAAAATTTTTGGTTTGATGGCAAGTGAAAGTGTCGATCCATGTGGTGATTTTATTAATGGGAGAATACTTCTGGTCCTTTACGCATGACAGAATAAATTAATTTTTATGCTAAATTAGAGGGCATTATAGTGAACGATGTGTACATTTTTTTCAGTCAAATTTTTTTAGTTTATAGGGATAAATTCTGTCAGTTTTCTATCATTCCAAGCTGTGAAGATCTTCCTTTAATACCTACCCAATCTTAATTTCATCTCAATCTATCAATTATCTCGAAGCAATTTTAGTAAAATTTAGGCTTTCACAGTATCAGCCTTTAATTATTAAGGATGATTACCTCAGCTATGATTTATGTTTCATAGGTTATAAAAATCCCTTCTTTATTTCAAATTTTTTGTATCATGATCTTTTTTTAACAGATCCCTCATCGTAATAATACCACTTATCATGCAAGATCTCTTATCAAATTGCACCTCCTTTATCCCAATCTCACAATTATCGCGTTATTTCCCTCCCGCATCCCATTTCCTTATCCGATTACTTTTAGATAACTCTCTCAGTTATCATTCCTTATTCTCTTCTTTATTCTTATAAATCTCCTCGTTATCTTAAATATTTTGTATTTTGATTTTTTCAACAGATCTCTCATCTTAATAATACCACTTTTCCTTACCATTATTATCCCAGCTCTCCCAATTATCACTTCTAATTATTTCCAGTGTCGTTAAATGACCTTATCCTTATCCGATTACCTTCAGCTAACTCTCTCAGTTATCACTTCCTATTCTCTCCCTTATCCTTATCTCATTTCCTCCTTATCCCCCTACTTTTAACACAATTTTCTCAGTTATCACGTCTAATTCTCCCATTTTATTTTAACAGATTTACAGCTTCCTCCAGCTAAAAACAGTCTAGATTTTATCATCATTTTTTCGTTATTTCCCCCTTTTATCGTTATTCACACAGTGCATTTTTGTTCTATTTTAACATCATTTTTACCCGCTCATCCCCAACAAGTAAAGCTAATATAAAAATTTTGTTGCTTTACACGTGTGGATGAGAAAATGATTAATTATCTATTTTAAGTGATGAATATTCCAAGTTTTTTAATGCTTTTACGAGTGTAACCAAAAAATATATATGTTGCAGACAGCATTTTTGGAAATTAAAAATTAGTGGAAATAATATAGCTAATTTCCAGTTATTATTTTTTATTTTTAAATTTAATCCCAAATTTTATTTTTTTTAATCCTTAGATTTTTAATTCTCCCATTCCCTCCCTTTTTTTAATTTTTTAATGAAATTTGATATTTGCCCCTCAACAGACATGCCCATTTTTCATTCTTTGTTTTTTATTTCCTTATTAGTCGACTCTATATTTGGTTACTCAATAAATTTATTTTAACTAATAATGCTGAGAAATTGACATTTAAATGGGAAATATAATTTAATTTTTTTTAATTTAAAAAATTTTATTAATTTAAAATTTTTTAATTTGAAAAATTTTCTAGAAATATTTAATAAAATTAAAATAATGCCCTGCAAGTCTACACCAAATACAAATATTTTTTCGAGTTCATTACCTTCTATATTCAGACGGAAAAAACAAAGTTATGATATGAATCCGCCTGAACCAACTTGTCAAGTAATTAATTTTAATATATTTTTATAATATTTTAAACTTGAAACTTAAATTAAGCTTATGCTTGAAATACATCTTTTGATTAGTGTAAACTTAAAACTGTAATTTAAGGTTTAATAAGATGAAATTGAAACTTGAAATAATTTTATTAAACTTGAAACTCAATTTTATTGTTTTACTTAAACTTGAAACATTAGTTAAGCCTAAACCTTAAACAAATTTTCTAGAAATATTACTTAAGAAATAATTAAACTTTATTTAAGTTTAAATTTCAATCTTAACTTACCTACATGTTTAAGCTTAAAACTTTAAATAATTTAATGAACTTAAGCAATTAAATTTAATTTAAGCTAACATTTAGTCTTTTTTCAAGTTCAAGCTTAACTCTAAAAATTAAGTTTCATTTCTAGTTTTAAACTTGCTTTAATTTTATGTTACCGCCTGCTTCAAGTTTAATATTGAACTTTTTCAAAGTTCAAATTTCTATTAAACTTGCTTCAAGTTTTAATATTACTAAGCATAAACTTAAAATTTCCAAGTTTTATTTCAAGTTTCCAACCTAGCATTAATTTTATTATTTATCGCATGCTTCAAGTTTAATATTAATCAAGTTTTGAATTTTTATTAAACTTGTTTCAAGTTTTAATATTTTTAATTAAAGTTTTGCTTCAAGTTTTAAATAGAAATTAAAAAATTAAGGTTATTTATTTGGGAAATGTTCTCACCGCCGGTCTGGGCAAAGGTGAAGCAAGCATCGAACGGCCCTTGAGTGTTATCTGGCGTATGTGGAATGCTACAAAACAAACAAACAATAAGCAACATAAAGAAAACAAAATTGTTCCACAACCTATTCGAATGAGTTTATGTGTTACCCATTCTGGAATAAAAACTGAAACGAAGCAACTGGGGCTAACCGAATATTGGGCACACAGAATTACTTTTTGTTCAGCTCCGCAACAGTATCCGGTGAATTTTGGATTTTTTTAAAATTATTTTGATGAATATATACAATTCTGAAACTGAAAAAGTGTCCCTTATAACTAGGAGTATATTAAATAGAAGATATCGCTAGACAGCGCCCTCAACACCTCCATCCTCCGGCCAAACTAACGCTAAAGTAGTTCTCTCGGCATCTCCATTTTTCTCCCAAACTAACTTTTAGGTAATAAATAGGTAGATGAGTACATATTATGGGGGGGGGAGGGGGGATTGGATATAGTGGTCTCTTGTCATCTCTCCAGCCAAACCACGCTACCCTAGAAAATTAAAAAATATTTTTTTTAATTTTTAGAGAGTTTTTTGTTGGATTTACAAACACGAAGGCAAACGTATGAAACCCGAGCTTAGATGCCATGCAGTTCTATGCAAAAGGCCAACAGAGCCTGAACGACTTGAGAAATTATTAAACCAATATTTACAGGCTGCTTTACAAGTGGAAACAATTTTTAAATTTTTAAATTTTAATTTTCCAATTAAAGGAGTATAAACGTGAAAAATTGGCAACTGAACGTGCTCGCAAAAATTCGCTTTTATTGCTTCTTTCCAAAAATAATATTAGCTGTCCGAGGCGTAAACAGCTTCTTTTAACTGGCTCTCTCAATTTTAGGCCTCAGGTGCTTCAGAAATTTTTTTTGAGAAAAATTCTGTAAATTTTGAAGATTAAACGCTCAAATTCTGAACCTCGTTTGGGGGCTATAGATGAGGAGGAAGAACAGTCTGAGGAGAGAAATACAACCCCTACAAAAAATGCAGTATTAAACAAAGAAAATGTTTCAGTTGATGTTCTTCCTGAAAGAAATGTTGAGGAAGTTGTTAACAATAGTGAACATAGCGAATTGGAGGTAGTAACTTGATTATTAATTCCGGAAAATTAACTTTTAATGAATTTATTTCCGGAAACTTAAGTTCATAAATTAATTCCGGAATGTTTAATTTTTTAAAATTTATTTCCGGAAACTAATGTTTGTTAATAAATTTCGGAAAGTTTAATTTTTTGAAATTAATTTCCGGAAACTTAAGTTTAATAATTCCGGAAAGCTAAATTTTTATTATCTATTTCCGGAAACTTAAGTTTAGAAAGTAATCCAGGAAAGTTTAATTTTTATTAAACCTATTTCCGGAAACTTAAGTTTATAGATTAATTCCGTAAGGTTTAATTTTTATTTAATTAATTTCCGGAAACTTAATTTTATAAATTAATCTCTAAAAGTTTAAGTTTTATTAAATTTATTTCCGGAAAGTTTTATTTTTATTAAATTTATTTCCGGAAAGTTTTATTTTTATTAAATTTATTTCCGGAAACTTAAGTTTATTAAATTTATTTCGGAAACTTGAGTTTATTAATTATGAGTGTTTATCTTGCTTTTCTTTTCATAATTAATTTTAAATTTAAGGCTAACCAAGTTCCAAGTCCGTATAATGAAGATAATGAAATTTATTATTCCTCTTCCGATGCAGAGGATTCTTTAAATTTGGAGTACCATTACAGAAATACTCCTCTTTTAAGTGGCGATTCAAGTTCACAACATTCAGTTCATTCTTCATCAGCAAGCAGTAGCATAAATTCTTGTTCTTCCTGTAGCGATGATGGAAGACAAGGTGAAGGATCTTAGAATTTAATAATAACTTATTCCGGAAACCTAAATAAATTTCCGGAAACTTCCTCTGAGTCCGGAAACTTAAGTTATCGTTTTCCGGAAAGTAAATATATTTTTTTCCGGAAAGTAAATACATATCCGGAAAAATTGAATCTACATAGTATATTAAAATAGTTTTCCGGAAGGATATATTTTTGTTTCCGGAAATTTGCTATTTACTTGAAAATAGTTTAATATTTTCCGGAAGGGTTACACTTAATTTCCGGAAAGTATTATTATTGATGCAATTTAATTTCCGGAAAGTTTATAAAATTTATCCCGGAAAGCGTTCATCCTATTCCGTAAAATATATATTTAACTATAATTTAACAGACAATGACGATATCGCCCATCATTTTACCTCAAGTATCAGTAGCTGTTCTGCTTCATATACCTCTACCTCAACCAATAATGGAAACAATTCTAGCAGCATTTCTAGCAACGATTTTATTAACTCTTCATTTTCGCCTTATTTTTCTTTTAATTCTGATTTTCATTCTCCTGTTGATTTAGTGACAAATGACGGTAAGGCTGTAAATATGTTTTACTTAATATATATTTTTTGAATTTATTTTAAATTAAAAAAAATAATGGCTCTACTTTTAAGCATCCCTTGGACTTCTAAGCATCCTCATGGACTTCTAAGCGTCCCATGGAAATATTCTCTGATGGGATGCATATACTACTATTTTTGGGACGCTTAAAAGTCCGTGGGACGCTTAAAAGTCCATTGGACGCATAACTTTAAAATAAAAATTGATTTAACAATTTTAAAATTTTTTAGTAATTCCTTCACTTCGCGCCTTTTCTCTATCAGCTCCAATCTCGGCTGCTTTATCTCCTACATATTCAAATAGAGTAGTTGGCGATGTTATGAAGAATTAATAAAAATTCTGTATAATAATTACAAAAATAATTATTTTGGAGAAATTTTTCTCTGCTCTTGATTTTTTTTGAAAATATTAAATATAAAAATTCATTTTTAATTTTTAAAATTTAAAAATTGAGATATAAATTTATTTTCTTTTTTAAAAAATATTTTTATAAACTTGTGCCTATTTTGGTGATAATTTTTCAAATTTTAAATTTTATTTTTTCAAGTGTTGCATTTATTTAAATCTTCAAATTTACGAATAAAACAAAAGTTTTGTTTAATTTTTGGATTTTTTAAAAATTTTTAATTATCAAATATACAAAAATATAGAGTCAATAAATTTTATATGAAGCGCATTTAAAAATCATAAGATATGTCAATAATTGAAGCGATGGATATTATAGACAAGCATGCTTGACGGACGCTAAGAATTGGATATACATACATATGCTTGCCTCCCTGCGATTTTTAAAAATTTTGAAATAAATTTTATTATTGAATAAAAATATTTTAAAAATGCATTGAAACTAAAATTCTATATTTTTGTTAAATTATTTATGGCTGTACAACAATTGCGGATATAAAATTTAAATCTAGTCAAGAATTGTAGGAGACCTACAGCCGGGACTAAAAAAGGATCACTTTAATAATTTCCAAAATTTTTATAAAATTTTAAATCCGAAATTGTCAATTCCTGAATTATTTTCCGCATTTGTCGTCCGAGTTGTCATCTCCGCAATTGTCGCAATACCTGTATCTATAAGAAGAATTTTTTTTTAAATTCAATATTAAGCGGATGTAAAATTATCCACGCGGTCATACAGCTGATATAGCCATGCAGACTGATAGCGATTCAATATCGATAATTTATATACATGGATATACATATTTTATTAAATATAAGGGCATGAAGTGCCGCTGCGCATTTCCTTATCCTCCTTCCCTCTACAACTCCATTCTTAATTTTTGGATACTCCGCCCTGGCATGGCCAAAAGTTGGGCAAATAAAAGTGAATTTAATATAGCAATAAAGCATCATTTCTTAATTTTATTAACTTTTTTTTTTAATTTTTATAGTTGATAAATTTAAATATTAAAATGCTTCTGCGCATTTTAATTTTCATTTTTTGCTTTGAATTGGCAAGTTGCGGTCATGGAAGCTATGGTCAGGGAAGCGCTGGTCATGGAAACTTTGGATATTTGGATTCAAACGGATTCTGGATCCAAGGAGGGGTTCCAAGTGGGCAAGGCTATGCCCCAAGTAATGTAGATGGAAGCACTTCTTGGAACCATGATGGAAGCAATGTTAATTATAATTTTGATGAAGTTGCTCAACAATTTGATAATTTCCATCTCCATGGTTATCCCCAAAGTAATGTATATGCTGGACAATATAGAGATAATATTCCTATTCAAACCTATGGTCACACAAAAATAGGTGGAGGAGGACAAAAACATTCGGGTGACGCTTCTTCTTCGAGGTCCCGTGGAAAGCGAATTAAACAGGATAATTCGCCGCATGAAGGTTTGGGACATGAAGGAGGACAAGGGGGTAAAAATGTGGAAGGGGGAGAACATATGCCGCTCTCAATTGATCCGACTGAGGAAAAAAGTTACAGAGTGGAAATTTATCTTAAACGATGTATGTTTAATATATTTTTGCATAATATACATTATATCAATTATTTAATCTTTTATAGTCGATGGCGGTACTGTGTTACTCCTTGAACCTTGGGAAGGACGTGACAAGTATTCAACCATAAACATAGAAAAAGTCTTGTCAATCTTGAGAATAGCCAATGTTGAATGTGAGAATTTTTTCTTAATCGAAATTATAATTTTTGTTCAGACCGTCCAGTTGAAGACATTGAAAATCATAAAAAGGATTCTGATCTATTTGGAGACGTTACATTTAAAAAAAGATCTGCTAAACTTAAGGCGGATGCGGGTGAAACAATGACTACAAAGGATTTGGCTGATCGCATCGCTGATTGGAGTAACAGAGAAGGAAGCATTAGCAAATGGATGGTTCGGGGAAAATACTATAAGAATGAAATATTCGAACCTATGTTTGATGGCCATATAATGGTTGTGCTTCACGATATTGGTGAGGAAGGGAGAGAGAGATTTAGAAGTAGGTGTTTATCATGAAATTATAATTAAATAAAAACGGAAGACTAAAATCCAAACTAAACAAAATCTAATACATTCAAAGGTACTATCGCATTCTAACGCCACATGTCCGCAAATGCTATCCGCAGGTTTTTCCTCTTCTCCCATCATCTCTCTTTTTCTAAAGATTAAAAGAACGGTAGATGATTAATAACAAGTTCTCCTTTTCCCTTTTCTCAAAAGGTTATTAGGTTATCTCAAAAGGTTTTTTACAGACATGTGGCGGTATAATGCGATAGTACCCATCCAAATTATTAAATATTTAATCTCTTCCTAGTTCATTTTACAATGGATCGCCTAAACCTCTTTGATTCGCTTAACAGGAAAAATTATTTTGTTATGCAAGAGAACAACGAATTGGCTATTATACCTGATGAAAATGTTTGGAATAGAGGAGATTCTTTACGAGGTACAAGATGGAGGGAGGACAAGTTTTGTCCACAGAAACGTAGAAAATTGGAGGTAAAAGATCTTCTTGATAATAGTTTGGATAAGTAGGACTCCCTAATATGCTCCAATGATAGATACACCTCAATTTACTATACGTTTCTTAAAATTCAGTTTCGTACTAGTTTCTCATTATTGAGCGAAGGAGCGCTCCTGCTACACCTTATAATAGATTTAATTTTTAAACAGGTATATACTCGCTCATTAACACTGTATCAAATCCTCAACATTGCTTACTACAAAGTAATTGATGGCCGTACTTCTGAGGATAAACCGATACCCTTCAAATGTCGTCATTTTAGCTACGAATTCATAGCTGCTATTGCTGCAGATGAATTTCAATCAAGATTGCTCGTATATGAAAATTGGCCAGAAAATATTACTTTTATGGACAATCAAGTTACAGCAAAGGAACGTATAGAAGAGCCGCAATACCCTACAGCTTTTGAACACTCATTTGATAAATTGACGGAACTTGCAAACTTGTGAGTTTATAGTTGAAATGTATTAATTAGGTTGACCGTATCCTGTATCAGGATTCTAAAAGTATAATAACGAACGTAAACTTTTGACAAAGGGGACATTGTTTACTGTAACCGCGAATTTGATATATTCAGGCTATCTTTCGATAGAGAATTTTTTCAGTATTTCTATCATAAAGTATTCGATAGAGAATCCTTGATTTTCTATTGTTGTGTGCAGGTTTTATTGCAAAATGAGTTTGGGCTGGTTATGGCCATTCATGGTTTCATTCCTCGGAACCTCCGATAGGGCAATGCAATATAAGAAAGTCTTTATCTTGTCTGATTAGTAACCTGAACAATGATCAACATGACTGATCAACTGACTGAACCTTTCATTCGCTTATTACTTGGATTATATTTGTTGTGTATAGGCGAGTCAAAAAGCAATCTACCCTCTAAACTTTTTTCTTTATAACAATATCGGAGCCAAATTGAGAACGGATATCAGTGTTTCTATCATACAGTATTTTTAACTTATAATTAGGCAACTCACTCCCTCCACTTCTCATTTGTTTGTCTATAAATTTTAAATTTTAGCAATGATTACAACAACAGCATCTACACAAAATCTCTTCCTATTATTCCTCCAAACAATTAAAGAAGGATTAGACGGAAACTCAAAAAGGACGGGCTTTAAAGAAAAACTATTAAGACTTTAAGTTTTTTTCCTTCTATACTTTCTTTTACTTTTCTATTATACATACTTATTGGAGTAGGGAAACTGGGAGACTACAGAGGAGAGGAGGACTACCAGAGGACTACCCCAAACAGAACATGGAGGGACTTCTCCCAAATGAAGGAGACTCATCAAACGAAAATACTTCGTATGATAACTCTCTCAAAAGGACCTCAGACACTATAGAACAGCTATTCCAGTTATTCCTCCATTCCTCGAAAACCAGTAGATGCCCTACACACCTATATAAATTTTTAAATTTATTATTCGGCACTTTTTTATAATTCTTTTATATTTATATCTACCACTAGCTCTTTAACCATCTGAAAATTCCAAAAAATTTTCGAAGAAAACTTCCCAAAAATTGACTCATTTCTCTTTTTCCAACTTGTTTATCGTTAAATGGCTTTTTATTATTGTTAACCATTGTTTTTGACACTTCGGATTCATTTTTTCAAATGTATTCCTTTTATATATTCACAGGATTTTGATAAAGCCGTCTAAAAAGTTTTAATTTTTATTACATTTTATTTTTTGATTAATATAGCGGACAGGATGACCCTTTCCAAACCACCAAAAAAGAGCATGGGATCCCAAAAGGAGGGCAAAAAAGGGGCAAAAGTGGAAGGAAAATTTTTTTGAACAAATCAGAATTAAACTTACAGAAATTAAACTTACTGGTTTTTATCATTATATTATAACACAATTAAAGGTTCATATTGTATGCCCAAGCCCCGTACTCGTGAGTCGATACTTAATTTTATCGAAGTCACGACTACGACTTTCTATTGAAAGTTTATATATTTATTTATTACTCATACTTTCCCATCGCTTATCTTCGTTTTTTATCTCCATTTTGCACAATTATTATTATTCATTTCCTTTTCCCATACTTATCCTTTACAACATTTCTCACTAATGTAAACAATATTTGTTCACGCGTATTTCCTGAGCATTTTTAATCATAACCAGAGCATTTCCAATCATTCCAGAGCATTTCCAATCATAATTCTCAAAACGTTCACTTTGGACTATTTTTTCCTCTATTTAACCAGAAGTTTGAACAACAAATGACAGTTTTATTTCAGATGTGTTCTTCCGATTTAATCCTTGATTTTAATAATTTTCGAGCTCCTCAATTTCACTCTTCTACTATTACTTGTTTCTAATGAACAAAAAATGCCAAATTTTCTAATTAAAAAGACTTAAAATTTTATTAATTATTGTCAGTAATAAATTAAAAATCATGTGCATCTCGCGCGTGAATTAATTTTACAAAACTTTTAATTCAATAACACTAATGAAAGTTGATAGTCGGAAGGATGTATTGCCAAATGCCTTTGGCATATTTGCCGACATACAATTAAGGTGCATTCGATTCGCACGACATAGGCATTTGACTTGAGTTCAATATGAATTGATTAATACATTTAGACATAATCGACATAATGTACAATTTGGTCACAATTTTTAGCAAGTAAAAACACACTCGTTTGACATTTTTTATGTCTGCCAGTCAGATTAATTATTCCGTCGGGGGCCCCAGTTGAGTGAATGGCGTAGTGGATGTTATTATACTTTGCTAGTTGGCAGTCTTGAGACTCAATGACCGCACGTCTTTCAAAACTGAATTTGTTCTCTGATAAAAATTGTGTTTAACGTAATTGTTTACATGCTTTGGACAGCCTGGGCAGCATGTATTAATTAGGAGGCGTTAGAGAAATTTACAGACTTAAGCACATGTCATTTCAGGCTCCGCCTTTATGGACATGTACGACAAGGTTGACGGTCCGTATAAATAAAGTTGAATCTTCGGCAACTACCAGTTTACATTATTTAATTTTTTTAATTCTTTTAAATTTATACAAAATAAAATAGTTATGCGTTAAAAATAAAATAGTCTAACCATTCTAAAACACAATCTATTTCAAAAGGCCTCAATTTGTTGGGTATTTGCACCAGTGTTTAGACCAATGTAAAATTCTTGGTGCTTGTCTGTTTTTTTGGCTGACTGTTTTTTCCAACTTTATTGACCACTTATCACTGATTATTTCTGTCTTACTCTATCTGAGCTCTATTGAGCTCAAAATTTACTAACTATAAAATGTTATATAAGACCGATTTTTGGGCAAAGTTTTATGTTTTTTAATAACTTTAAATTTTTTTATTTAATAAAATAGGGCAAATTTAATTAAAAATGCTTATTGATTTTGAAATTTAATTAATAATTTCAATTTAATTATTAATTAATTTAATTAATAATTTTCCCTTCTGTTAAATTAAATGTTATCTATGCCAAACTCTTAAGCTGTTAGGGGTAAAAAACGATGCGTAATAAGTTTTTTCCTTATCTCCTTTTTTAAACTTTTCGGTATTTTGCCTTTCGTCTTTCACTTTTTAAAATTAGCTTCATAACACCCCTAGTGTAAAGGTTTCAGATACAAGTCAAAGTATACGGTTTAACTTAAATTATACGGTATTCTCAAGCAATAGGCATATAGCGGTGAATGTTAATATGATTTCCAAATAAAATTTAAAAAAGAAAACACCAAAAAGCAATCGGAAAAAGGGCATTTTTTAGCATATAGTCGACAAAAGTAACATGAAGCGGATGTAAAAAACACACGATATTTTCAATAATAAATGCGCGGCAGGTAGTAAACAAACATGATAGACATATTATTGATAGATGTGATAGACGCATGATTGATGATTGAGCGTTTAAATTTTTAAAATTTTTTATTTTTTATATCTAATTTATGTTTCTCTTTTAAAAAATATTTTTTAAAATATTAAATAAGTTTGAACATGAAACTTTAATCTTTCATAGTCTTCTTAATTACAACAAATCCTTTAATATCACTCTATTTAAATTAATTGACTCATCCAAGGGATGTATAGCAAGACTGGGCGAAATAAAAGTATAAAGCTATCAATGGGACTATGGAGGAGACACTCTGTCAAACGGAGGTATATACTCTATCAACACTCTATCTAGTTGTATATTGAAGAATACGATATTGTTGACCCTCGGATTTATTTTGACCCTCGGATTTATTTTGACCCTCGGATTTATTTTGACCCTCGGATTTATTTTGACCCTCGGATTTATTGTTGACCCTCGGATTTATTTTGACCCTCGGATTTATTTTGACCCTCGGATTTATTTTGACCCTCGGATTTATTGTTGACCCTCAGCTTTATTTTTTATCAATCGGCTTATATTCCTACGATTTTATTTTGTTTTTTTTATTTCTTAGAAAATTTTTAATATGAAAAAAGTCGTCTGAATGTCCGTCAGAATGCGGACCGAAACTTGCGGCCTCGACGAATTTCTTAAAACACAGCTTATTCGAAAGAGCTCGACGAGCTGAGTCGAATGACATCAAAATCATTGTGATTGTACATGCTTGGACAAAGTTACGATAGAAAAACAAAAACCTAAACTTATGGTCCGCAAAAGTCGGTCCGCAACCGTCTGAACTGCGACATATATAAACAGTAATATGTCGTCTATTGCCAAGAAGCCAGAATTCTTCAATTTGGCGTCAAAATTGCAAATCGTTTCAAAATTTCAAAATTGAAAATATCGGGAGTAGAAATCGGAAATAGAAAACAAAAGTCCTAGAAGATCGAAATTTCGAAACAACGCTTATTTGGTAAGCTTCTAACTCTATTGAAGCGCTTTTAAAAATCAGGCGATACTATCAATAATAAATTCGTGGAAAGTAATAATTAAACATGATTGACGCACGCACTGGGGATATGGAGGGATAGACAATGAAAGTCAATTAAATATTCCTTATGATAGACAATTAAATATTTCTTTCATTATAATAATCAATCTTAAAGTCAATTTAATTTAAATTTTTGTTTAAATTAATTGAGTCCCCACCTAAATAGGATAATAAAATTTAACGTTAATCTAACTAAACATATAAAAAATTAAAAAATTATTTTGAGGTTTTTAAATTTTCTAAGGATTTAATAATATCCCTAAGGCTATGCAGAAGGCGGCGTGGTGTAATGGATAACACATCAGTCCGGTCTACTAAATGCTGGTTCGCGCCCAGCCGCTGAATAACATTTTTCACTAGCTGAAGGAGAGAAATAGATATAGCCCAGCCACTTTACTTATACGGTTCCTCTCAATTTTAAAAAATAGGAATGTTGTGCTTGTTGCTACAGTAAAACCAACCTCACTGACATACTATTACTCTATAGGGTTGTTGGTTTCTCAAAAATTGAAAGTTTAAAAGCGTTAAACATGCGTCAAACGTTGCAGATTACGGTATCTAGATCGCTCCGATTTTTTGGTTTAAATTGCAAGATAGAATATATAAGAGAAACTTGCTTTGTCTTTGCCGGTAATGAAATTTTCTATTTTTTTTTCTAACCTCTCGGGTTACTCGGATTACCCGAAACCCTGACTTTTTTAGACCCGAAACCCGACCCGGGAAATTTTCTATACCCTGAACTGAACCTCGAATTTCCCATGAAACTTTTCACAATAAAAAGGAAAAATCCGACTTTTCGGCATTATATCCTTCTCGACTCGAGACATCCAAGGAAAAAAACTGTGATGGGTCCTGATTCTGAGAATTGCCTTTCAAGATTACCCTACTGTTTACGATAGACCTGCAGGAAACTTTGACAGTCTTATAGGGCCTTATACATGGGACTTACATATGTGGCAGTCATGAGAATCCCTGATTGCATTTGTTTGCCCTTGAAAAATTGCCCAGCAGCTGTAATTAGGGCTATGTATATAGCGGTTAGAGAAATTTACTGACTTACGCGCATGTCAGGGCAGGCTCCGCCTCGATGGGCATGTTTGCCAAGGCTGCGTGTCCATATAAATAGTTGTTGAATCCCCAGCAACAGGCAGTTTATATTTTTTTTTAATTTTTTAATTTCTCTCCTATCATAGCCAAAAGTTGGGGAAATAAAATATAATTTAATATAGCAATAAAGCATCTTTTATTAAATTTACTTTAATTTAATTTTCTTTAATTAAATATTTTTAGTTGACAATTTAAATATTAAAATGCGTTTACGCAATTTAATAATAATTTTTTGCTTTGAATTGGCAAGTTGCGGTCATGGAAGCTCTGGTTCCGGAAGCGCTAGTTATGGAAACGATGGATACTGGGATGCAAACGGATACTGGATCCAAGGAGGGGTTCCAAGTGGGCAAGGCTATCCAAATAGTGTAGATGGAAGCACTGCTTGGAATCAAGGATATACTCAAAATCAGGACACTTTTCATCACCTTGTTGGACATAGTCCTACACAAGGCTATGCCCCAAGTAGTGTAGATGGAAGCACTGATTGGAACCAAGATGGAAGCAATGCTAGTTATAATGTTGAAAGATTCGCTCAACAATTTGGAAACTTAAATCTCCATGGTTATGATCCAAGCTATGTATATGGTAACCAAGATGAACACCATATTCCTATGCACACCTATGGTCACACAAGAACAGGGGGAGGAGGGCAAAAGCATTCGGGTGATGCTTCTTCTTCGAAGTCCCGTGGAAAGAAAATTAGAAAGAATAATTCGCCACCGGAAGGATTGGGCAATACAGGAGAAGGTGATGAGGAGGTACATGAGGAAGAAAGAGAACATATGCCGCTCTCAATTGATCCGAATCAGGCGAAAAGTTACAGAGTGGAAATTTATCTTAAACGATGTATGTTAACTAAAAATTAACTCTGCATAATATACATTATATCTATTATTTAATCTTTTATAGTCGATGGCGGTACTGTGTTACTCCTTGAACCTTGGACGGAAGAACTTAGACATAGGAATGGAGTACAGGAAATATTTCATGAAAAGTATTCAACCATAAACGTTGAAAAAGTCGTCAAAGCTTTGAAAATTGCTGATGTGGAATGTAAGATTTTTCAATTTCTTAAACCTTTTCCATTAAACCCTGGAAAAGATTCATAAAACTCCTTAAACCTGGGAAAGAACGAGCAAAGTATTTAACCATAAATATAGAGAAAGTCATGTTAACATTGGGAATAGCCAATGTGAATTTCGAGAATTTTTATTTTATCGAATTTTTTAAAATATCTTTCAGACCATCCAGTTGAAGACATTGAAAATCATATAAAGGATGCTGAGCTCTATGGAAACGTTACATTTAATAAAGGATCTGGAAAATTGAAGGCAGATGCTGGTGAAACAATCTCCACAAAGGAATTGGCTAACCGAATCGCTGATTGGAGTAACAAAGGAAGAAACATTAGCAATTGGATGATTGAAGGAAAAGCTTATCAGAATGAAATATTCGAGCCTCTATTTGATGGCCATATAATGGTTTTGCTTCATGATCTTGAGGACGGGATAGAGAAATTTAGAAGTAGGCGTTTATCATGAATATTTTAATTAAATAAACACAGAGGAAATCCTTTCGGATTTATAGTAAGATGGAGGGATGACACATTTTCTCTCCTTTTGCTAGTGCAAAAGGTTAATCGGCGGCTAGGAGCGAACCAGCATCTTCAGTAGACCGGACTGATGTGTTAGCCATTACACCACGCCGCCTACTGCACAGCCTTAGGAATTAAATAGCTATATGCTTATAATAGTAAGATGGAGGGATGGCAGATTTTATCCAACTAAACAAAATCCTAATACATCCAAGTTATTAAATTTTCAATCTCTTTTTAGTTCATCTTACAATTGATCGCCTAAACCTCTTCGATTCGGTAAACAAGAAGAATTATTTTGTTATTCCACATAATGGAGAATTGGTTATTATGCCTGAAGAAAATGTATGGAATAAAGGAGATCCTGTACGTGGTACGAGATGGAGGGATGCCACATTTTATTCACAAAGGAGAACTCTACGAGGTACAAGACGTCGAGATGAAATTCAGGTAAAAGATCAGCTTTGTATAAGTTGGATACTTTAATCACGGCTGCCCTTACAATGCCAAGAAGCCAGAATTCGTACTTTTTAGCGCTGCAAGCACAAATTCATTATTTTAAAGTAACTTCGGGGCAAGGTGCGGGTCGGCGTGCAACACATTGCCGGGGTTAGTGTCAGGTTAAGACATACCTGACAATAGATTCTTTAGATTTTATGTTTCGAAAGGGGTCCAATTTTGCTTAATATCCCGAGGCAGCAATATATTGACATTAATAAAAGGTATAAAATCCTCCTCGCTCACAAGCATATATCCTTTGTGATTAATTTAATTATGCTTAAAAAAGGTCTATACTCGTCCATTAACATTGTATCAACTCCTGAACCTTGCTTACTACAAAGTTAGTCCTTTTGGAGATAAACCAACACCTTTCAAATGTGGCCATTTTGGTTACGAATTTATAATGGCTATTGCTGCAGATGAATTTAAAGCAGGATTGCTCAATTATGAAAATTGGCCTGAAAATATTCGTTTTATAGACGATCAACTCAAAGAAAAGGAGGAGGGAAATGAAACTGCTTTTCACCATTCATCGGGAAAATTGGCGGAACTTGCACAGTTGTAAGCTAAACTAATGTTCTGCTTCGTTATAAATTTTAAAAATTTAGTAATCGCTACAACCTCAGAGACTATACAAGAGCTATTCCTTTCATTCCTCCAAATCCTGTAGAGGATTAGAAGCAGAAAACACAATGAGTTTGAAAGAATTGAAAAACACAACTAACAAAACTTTTTCTTTTTTATATATCTATACCGTATTTATTCTAATATAACGACATGTTGTTTTATTTTTCAAACCTCTTCTAGGGTGTCGTTATAGGGTACACCCCGTTATACCGCGAGCCCAGTATACCGCCGAGCTATAACTTCGTTCAAAATTGTCGAATCCGGGAGGCCCTGGTATGGTTCGATGCGCCTCAACGAGCTGAATCGAAACATACCAAGGCGTCCCGGATTCGACAATTTTTAACGAAGTTATAACTCGGCGGTATACTGGGCTCGCGGTATACTGGCCTGCTCCCGTCGTTATATTAGAGACTGTCGTTATAATAGAATAAACACGGTATTTTTTCTACCTAGCTGTAGAAAGAAGAATCCGATATTGTTGACCCTCGGATTTATTTTTTATCAATCGGCTTATATTCCCCCGATTTTGATAAAACTTTTCAAAATTTTTGATTTTTTCTAATTAATATAACTAGGGTTGTCGGTTCTGGACTGAAGCGAACCGAAGATTTTTCGTTTAGGTTCTCGGTTCGGTTAGGATATCAGAAGAATTTCTAGGAACCGACAACCCTAATATAAGGTCCAGAAAAACGCATTAACACTATTTCACCACATATAAGCTCTACATATTTCAATAGGTTCGCTGTATTCCAACAAAATCCATTTCAGAAATAGATAGCTCTTCTATCTAGTGTCATAGTATACACTGCAATACCGGACCATTGATTCTAACACGCAAACTGGATGTCTTTTCAACTATGAAAGTGGACCATCATAGTCGAATGGTTTCTGATCAACGATTTTTGACTTAACGAATATCCTACTAACATTGCAAATAAATTATTAGTTACTTAACCAACTCGCACCTATTCGTTAAAGCGGTTGGACATTACGAGATATCATGGAATTATCCAACGTGGAGGATGTATTCTGTACTAGGGCCGAAGTCTCATAACATTTGTTGTGAAAACAAGGGGAAATGAGGAAAATAAAATATAAAATTATTAATTATTATTTTATTTTTATTTTTCTATTTTATTAAAATATTTTTATTATAATTTTCCCAGGCTTTACACTTAATCACTCATTCCAATCGCTTCCGTCTTCCTATTTTCTATGTTCCTTCTCTTTATCGCCTATTCTGCTCAGTTTTCCCGCTTGGCTTTTATATAAAGAAAGGCCAAACCATTATTATTCACTCTTCTTTGAACTTGTCTTTGAAAAGTCATTTTTCTAGGATTTTCTCTCCTAAGCTTTTATTATTATTAAAAATAATATTTTACTGAATAAATATTAAATTTATTTAAAGAAGACTTCTAATTTAATTCGAGGGAATTATTTAGGGGTAAATTTTGCCGACAATACTTATCTTCTGGTATTGTCGTAGCTTGAAAAGATTCCTTTTCTTTTCACATTTGTCATTCCTTTATCAACTCGTCTCAACATAAAACATATTCTATTCCCGACTGTTTCTACCTTATAAATACACATTACCATTTCTAGCTTTTCATATTAAATTGAACTTAAACTTAAATAAATCTTAAATAAATATTCCTCAATTTAATTGAGAGTTTAAAATATAAAATATTTAATTTATTGATCCTCACTTAGTGAAAGCCTAAAATAAATACATTAAATTAGTGTTGTGGCAAACACAACATAAAACGGTCTTCGAAAAAACAAACAATCGGCAAAAGGGCATTTTTTTAATAACAAATGCGCGGGATGTATTAAACAAACATGATTGACGCAGGCATGAAGGATAGATGTGATAGACACATGATTGATGATTGATTATTTAAATATTTTTTTTATTAATTTTGAAATTTCTTATTTTAGTATATCTAATTTATGTTTTTCTTTTTAAAAATATTTTTTAAATATTAAATAAGTTTGAAATTGGAAAATTAGTCTTGAATAGTCTTCTCAATCGAAACAAATCCTTTAATATCACTCCTTACCTAAACTATTATAATTGACTCACCATGGGGTGTATAACAGGACCGGGCGAAATCTATGAATAAATACGAAATCTGAAACTTTTAAAAAATAAAATGTGGAATCCGAAATGATTTCTAACGGGCTTTTGAGGAGAAACTCTATCAAACGGAGGAAAAAACTATCAAACAGGAAATATTTCTATCTATCTGTATATGAAGAATCCGATATTGTTGACCCTCGGCTTTATTTTGATACTCGGATTTATTTTTCCCCTATATCCCCCGATATCCTCAAAATCCATCAATATTCCCTAGCTCCATTGATCACTCAATATCATAATCAAATTCCTCGATTTGTCCTTTAATAATCAAATCCGTTTTAATCACGGCAACTCCCCTGATATACACTAGTTTTGTTCCTTTTTCAGCTCCTCAGACAAAAATTTTTAAAATCATCAACTCTCAAACGGGTCATTTAAAAAAGCCGAAAGTAGGACCAGAGACATATCCTGTTGTGTCCGCTCTTGCAGAAAGAACATGAATGAAAATAAATAACCCATCATCGGGTTGGATGGTTGCACAGTCGGTTGTGCTTTGGTTTGGGCCAAGTCCATGATGGTTCTATCCCTTCTCCCATCCAATGAATTTTTGCACAGCATGAACATGAGTATTTTCCCTAATTCAAGGATTCGAACAGAAACTTTCGGATATCTGGAACCGGTATCCGAACCGAAAATTTCCTGTTATCCGGGGTTTTATCGGTTCCGGATACCCGGAACCGCCAACCTTACTCCTTTGTTTAAGTACTTCCTTCCAAGGTTCAAGGAGTAACACAGTACCTCCAACCGCCAGCCTTAGGTCCGGTATTGCAATGTGTACAGGGTGACAAGAAAGTAACTGCACACCTTATTTTTTGAGATAACTTTATTTTTTTTTAAGATAATGAGATCAACACAACTATGACACTAGAAGAAGAGCTATTTATTTCCGTAAAGGATTTTGTTGGAATACAGCGAACCTATTGAAATATGTAGAGCTTATATGTGGTGAAACAGTGTTAATGCATTTTTCTGTCAGTTATATTAGGATTGCCGGTTCCTAGAAATTCTTCTGATATCCGAACCGAAGAACCTAAACGAAAAATCTTCGGTTCGGTTCAATCCAGAACAGACAACCCTAGTTATATTAATAAGAATAAATCAAAAATTTTGAAAAGTTTTATCAAAATCGGGTGAGTCCAAATCGGAAATAGAAAGAAGAAGATAGATATATTTATAAGATAGATATTAGAAGATCGAAATTTCGAAACAGCGCTTATTTGGTAAGCTTCAAACTCAATTGAAGCGTGTTTATAAATCAGGCGATACTATCAATTATAAATTTGCAGGAAGTAATAATCAAACATGATTGACGCAAGCACTAGGGATATGGATAGACATGATAGTCAATTAAATATTTCCTTATGATTGCAATTAAATACTTCCTTGCAAATAAATATTTCCTTATGATAGTCAATTAAATATTTCATTCATTATAAAAATCAATTTTAAAGTTGATTTAATATAAAATTTTATTTAAATTCATTGGATCCCCACACAAATACATATTTAAAAAAATTTTACCTTTAATATAACTAATAATATAAAAATTATTTTGAGGATTTTTAAACTTTATAAGGATTTAATTAAATCCTTCCTCAATTTAAATAAATCGGAATGATGTGCTTGTTGCTACAGTAGAACCAAACTCACTGACAAACTCATAAATACTCTATATATTATGGCTGTTAGCAGTGATAGGCAAAGTACCAGTTCCAGTTCCGGAACTAATTAGTTCTAGTTCCAGAACTAGAACTACGGAACTAGTAAATGTCTGGAACTAGCTTTGGAACTAGTTCTGGAACTAGTTCTTGTGGGTATATTTTTGACAAAATTTCCTCGACGAAGTAGCTTGGAAATAGTTCCAGAACTGGAACTAAGGAATTTTCAAACTGGAGTTCCGGAACTGGAACTAAAATAATTAAAAACCTAGTTCCGGAACTGGAACTAGTTCCAGAGAAAGTTTGAAACTTATCCATATATTAGGGCTGTTAGTTCACTGAAATTCTTTGGTCAACCGAAACCTGACCGTTAAACAGAACCTAATTCTTCGGTATCGAATTTTAAAAATCGACACATAAATGGACATAATGAACACAAAGGAACATTTTTTACTTCCTTAATTTTTAACTTTCATTAATTTAATTTGCCCTTAATTAACTTAGAGACTATTAGATTTATGATATAATGCTTTTACGCATTTTAATCCTTATTTTTGGCTTTCATTTGGCAAGTTGCGGTCATGGAAGCCATGGTAACTGGATTCAAGGAAAATTCTGGAACCCGAGAGGCGTTGCAAGTGGACAAAGTTACGCAGGCAATGAATATGGAAACCAAGTTGTAGATGCTTTAAATGATGGCACTCAACGTAGCAATGCTGGTCACCATTTTCCTAGTCAAGCGTATGACTCGACTAATGCGCAAGGTAACAAAGCTTGGGACAATGTTGGTAACAGTGCTCATTATGATCCAAATCAAATTACTCAACAACTTGATAATTTAAATGTCCATGCGGGCTATATTTCTAAGAATGAGCCAAGTAAAGTATACCGTGCTGGACACAATATTCCTATCCAAACATGTGGTCACACAAAAACAGGTGGAGGAGGACAAAAACATTCGGGTAGCGCTTCTTCTTCGAGGTCCCGTGGAAAGCAAATTAGACAGGATAATTCGCCGCAGGAAGGATTGGGACATGAAGAAGGACAAGAAGGTGAGAATGTACAAGGAGGAGGACACATGCCGCTCTCAATTGATCCGAATGTTTCGAAAAGTTACAGAGTGGAAATTTATCTTAAACGATGTATGTTGAATAATAATTCTGCATAATATACATTATATCAATTATTTAATCTTTTATAGTCGATGGCGGCACTGTATTACTACTAGAACCTTGGAAGGAAGTACTTAAACATAGGAAGGAAGTACTTGAGGAAATATTACATGATAAATATTCAACCATAAACATTGAAAAAGTCGTCAGAGCTTTGGGAATTGCTGATGTAAAGTGTAAGAATTTTCATTTCCCTAAACTTTTCCATTAAATCTTGAAAAAGATTTTATAAAACTGCAGAGTATGCAACCATAAACATAGAGAATGTCATGTTAACATTGAGAATAGCCAATTTGAAAATTTTTATTTCATTGAATTTTAAAAAATTTTGTTTAGACCATCCAGTTGAAGACATTGAAAATCATAAAGTGCATCCTGAGCTCTATGGAAACGTTAAATTTATAGAGGGATCTGGTAAACTGAATGCTTTTGAGGGCCAAACAATGACTACAAAGGAATTGGCTGACCGAATCGCTGATTGGAGTAACAAAGGAGAAAACATTAGCAATTGGATGGTTGAAGGAAAAGAGTATCAGAATGAAATATTTGAGCCTCTATTTGATGGCCACATGATGGTTGTTCTTCACGATCTTGAGGACGGGGTAGAGAAATTTAGAAGTAGGCGTTTATCATAAATATTATAATTAAATGAACACGGAATCTCTTTTTAAGTTCATCTTACAATGGATCGCCTAAACCTCTTTGATTCGGTTAACAAGAAGAATTATTTTGTTATTCCACATAATGGAGAATTGGTTATTATGCCTGAAGGAAATATTTGGAATAAAGGAGATCCTGTACGGGGGACAAGAGTTAGGGATGACAAATTTTCTCCACAGAAACGTGAAAAAATGGAGGTGAAAGATCAACTAGATTATAGTTTGGATAAGTTGGACTCAATTATATTGGTTTATCACACCCTTATTTATCACACCCCTATATTCATAGTAACGAAAAATATGAATATGGCTAGCTCCGAATATTGGAGCGCAAGAATAAGACTGACTGAAAAGGATAACGACTAACAGAATAGCACACTAAGAACCCGAACGGAACCTCAGAGCCTTTTAGACTAAGGACATATCCAACTCTAACGGCTGCCCTTACAATGCCAAGAAGCCAGAATTCGTACTTTTTAGCGCTGCAAGCACAAATTCATTATTTTAAAGTAACTTCGGGGCAAGGTGCGGGTCGGCGTGCAACACATTGCCGGGGTTAGTGTCAGGTTAAGACATACCTGACAATAGATTCTTTAGATTTTATGTTTCGAAAGGGGTCCAATTTTGCTTAATATCCCGAGGCAGCAATATATTGACATTAATAAAAGGTATAAAATCCTCCTCGCTCACAAGCATATATCCTTTGTGATTAATTTAATTATGCTTAAAAAAGGTCTATACTCGTCCATTAACATTGTATCAACTCCTGAACCTTGCTTACTACAAAGTTAGTCCTTTTGGAGATAAACCAACACCTTTCAAATGTGGCCATTTTGGTTACGAATTTATAATGGCTATTGCTGCAGATGAATTTAAAGCAGGATTGCTCAATTATGAAAATTGGCCTGAAAATATTCGTTTTATAGACGATCAACTCAAAGAAAAGGAGGAGGGAAATGAAACTGCTTTTCACCATTCATCGGGAAAATTGGCGGAACTTGCACAGTTGTAAGCTAAACTAATGTTCTGCTTCGTTATAAATTTTAAAAATTTAGTAATCGCTACAACCTCAGAGACTATACAAGAGCTATTCCTTTCATTCCTCCAAATCCTGTAGAGGATTAGAAGCAGAAAACACAATGAGTTTGAAAGAATTGAAAAACACAACTAACAAAACTTTTTCTTTTTTATATATCTATACCGTATTTATTCTAATATAACGACATGTTGTTTTATTTTTCAAACCTCTTCTAGGGTGTCGTTATAGGGTACACCCCGTTATACCGCGAGCCCAGTATACCGCCGAGCTATAACTTCGTTCAAAATTGTCGAATCCGGGAGGCCCTGGTATGGTTCGATGCGCCTCAACGAGCTGAATCGAAACATACCAAGGCGTCCCGGATTCGACAATTTTTAACGAAGTTATAACTCGGCGGTATACTGGGCTCGCGGTATACTGGCCTGCTCCCGTCGTTATATTAGAGACTGTCGTTATAATAGAATAAACACGGTATTTTTTCTACCTAGCTGTAGAAAGAAGAATCCGATATTGTTGACCCTCGGATTTATTTTTTATCAATCGGCTTATATTCCCCCGATTTTGATAAAACTTTTCAAAATTTTTGATTTTTTCTAATTAATATAACTAGGGTTGTCGGTTCTGGACTGAAGCGAACCGAAGATTTTTCGTTTAGGTTCTCGGTTCGGTTAGGATATCAGAAGAATTTCTAGGAACCGACAACCCTAATATAAGGTCCAGAAAAACGCATTAACACTATTTCACCACATATAAGCTCTACATATTTCAATAGGTTCGCTGTATTCCAACAAAATCCATTTCAGAAATAGATAGCTCTTCTATCTAGTGTCATAGTATACACTGCAATACCGGACCATTGATTCTAACACGCAAACTGGATGTCTTTTCAACTATGAAAGTGGACCATCATAGTCGAATGGTTTCTGATCAACGATTTTTGACTTAACGAATATCCTACTAACATTGCAAATAAATTATTAGTTACTTAACCAACTCGCACCTATTCGTTAAAGCGGTTGGACATTACGAGATATCATGGAATTATCCAACGTGGAGGATGTATTCTGTACTAGGGCCGAAGTCTCATAACATTTGTTGTGAAAACAAGGGGAAATGAGGAAAATAAAATATAAAATTATTAATTATTATTTTATTTTTATTTTTCTATTTTATTAAAATATTTTTATTATAATTTTCCCAGGCTTTACACTTAATCACTCATTCCAATCGCTTCCGTCTTCCTATTTTCTATGTTCCTTCTCTTTATCGCCTATTCTGCTCAGTTTTCCCGCTTGGCTTTTATATAAAGAAAGGCCAAACCATTATTATTCACTCTTCTTTGAACTTGTCTTTGAAAAGTCATTTTTCTAGGATTTTCTCTCCTAAGCTTTTATTATTATTAAAAATAATATTTTACTGAATAAATATTAAATTTATTTAAAGAAGACTTCTAATTTAATTCGAGGGAATTATTTAGGGGTAAATTTTGCCGACAATACTTATCTTCTGGTATTGTCGTAGCTTGAAAAGATTCCTTTTCTTTTCACATTTGTCATTCCTTTATCAACTCGTCTCAACATAAAACATATTCTATTCCCGACTGTTTCTACCTTATAAATACACATTACCATTTCTAGCTTTTCATATTAAATTGAACTTAAACTTAAATAAATCTTAAATAAATATTCCTCAATTTAATTGAGAGTTTAAAATATAAAATATTTAATTTATTGATCCTCACTTAGTGAAAGCCTAAAATAAATACATTAAATTAGTGTTGTGGCAAACACAACATAAAACGGTCTTCGAAAAAACAAACAATCGGCAAAAGGGCATTTTTTTAATAACAAATGCGCGGGATGTATTAAACAAACATGATTGACGCAGGCATGAAGGATAGATGTGATAGACACATGATTGATGATTGATTATTTAAATATTTTTTTTATTAATTTTGAAATTTCTTATTTTAGTATATCTAATTTATGTTTTTCTTTTTAAAAATATTTTTTAAATATTAAATAAGTTTGAAATTGGAAAATTAGTCTTGAATAGTCTTCTCAATCGAAACAAATCCTTTAATATCACTCCTTACCTAAACTATTATAATTGACTCACCATGGGGTGTATAACAGGACCGGGCGAAATCTATGAATAAATACGAAATCTGAAACTTTTAAAAAATAAAATGTGGAATCCGAAATGATTTCTAACGGGCTTTTGAGGAGAAACTCTATCAAACGGAGGAAAAAACTATCAAACAGGAAATATTTCTATCTATCTGTATATGAAGAATCCGATATTGTTGACCCTCGGCTTTATTTTGATACTCGGATTTATTTTTCCCCTATATCCCCCGATATCCTCAAAATCCATCAATATTCCCTAGCTCCATTGATCACTCAATATCATAATCAAATTCCTCGATTTGTCCTTTAATAATCAAATCCGTTTTAATCACGGCAACTCCCCTGATATACACTAGTTTTGTTCCTTTTTCAGCTCCTCAGACAAAAATTTTTAAAATCATCAACTCTCAAACGGGTCATTTAAAAAAGCCGAAAGTAGGACCAGAGACATATCCTGTTGTGTCCGCTCTTGCAGAAAGAACATGAATGAAAATAAATAACCCATCATCGGGTTGGATGGTTGCACAGTCGGTTGTGCTTTGGTTTGGGCCAAGTCCATGATGGTTCTATCCCTTCTCCCATCCAATGAATTTTTGCACAGCATGAACATGAGTATTTTCCCTAATTCAAGGATTCGAACAGAAACTTTCGGATATCTGGAACCGGTATCCGAACCGAAAATTTCCTGTTATCCGGGGTTTTATCGGTTCCGGATACCCGGAACCGCCAACCTTACTCCTTTGTTTAAGTACTTCCTTCCAAGGTTCAAGGAGTAACACAGTACCTCCAACCGCCAGCCTTAGGTCCGGTATTGCAATGTGTACAGGGTGACAAGAAAGTAACTGCACACCTTATTTTTTGAGATAACTTTATTTTTTTTTAAGATAATGAGATCAACACAACTATGACACTAGAAGAAGAGCTATTTATTTCCGTAAAGGATTTTGTTGGAATACAGCGAACCTATTGAAATATGTAGAGCTTATATGTGGTGAAACAGTGTTAATGCATTTTTCTGTCAGTTATATTAGGATTGCCGGTTCCTAGAAATTCTTCTGATATCCGAACCGAAGAACCTAAACGAAAAATCTTCGGTTCGGTTCAATCCAGAACAGACAACCCTAGTTATATTAATAAGAATAAATCAAAAATTTTGAAAAGTTTTATCAAAATCGGGTGAGTCCAAATCGGAAATAGAAAGAAGAAGATAGATATATTTATAAGATAGATATTAGAAGATCGAAATTTCGAAACAGCGCTTATTTGGTAAGCTTCAAACTCAATTGAAGCGTGTTTATAAATCAGGCGATACTATCAATTATAAATTTGCAGGAAGTAATAATCAAACATGATTGACGCAAGCACTAGGGATATGGATAGACATGATAGTCAATTAAATATTTCCTTATGATTGCAATTAAATACTTCCTTGCAAATAAATATTTCCTTATGATAGTCAATTAAATATTTCATTCATTATAAAAATCAATTTTAAAGTTGATTTAATATAAAATTTTATTTAAATTCATTGGATCCCCACACAAATACATATTTAAAAAAATTTTACCTTTAATATAACTAATAATATAAAAATTATTTTGAGGATTTTTAAACTTTATAAGGATTTAATTAAATCCTTCCTCAATTTAAATAAATCGGAATGATGTGCTTGTTGCTACAGTAGAACCAAACTCACTGACAAACTCATAAATACTCTATATATTATGGCTGTTAGCAGTGATAGGCAAAGTACCAGTTCCAGTTCCGGAACTAATTAGTTCTAGTTCCAGAACTAGAACTACGGAACTAGTAAATGTCTGGAACTAGCTTTGGAACTAGTTCTGGAACTAGTTCTTGTGGGTATATTTTTGACAAAATTTCCTCGACGAAGTAGCTTGGAAATAGTTCCAGAACTGGAACTAAGGAATTTTCAAACTGGAGTTCCGGAACTGGAACTAAAATAATTAAAAACCTAGTTCCGGAACTGGAACTAGTTCCAGAGAAAGTTTGAAACTTATCCATATATTAGGGCTGTTAGTTCACTGAAATTCTTTGGTCAACCGAAACCTGACCGTTAAACAAAACCTAATTCTTCGGTATCGAATTTTAAAAATCGACACATAAATGGACATAATGAACACAAAGGAACATTTTTTACTTCCTTAATTTTTAACTTTCATTAATTTAATTTGCCCTTAATTAACTTAGAGACTATTAGATTTATGATATAATGCTTTTACGCATTTTAATCCTTATTTTTGGCTTTCATTTGGCAAGTTGCGGTCATGGAAGCCATGGTAACTGGATTCAAGGAAAATTCTGGAACCCGAGAGGCGTTGCAAGTGGACAAAGTTACGCAGGCAATGAATATGGAAACCAAGTTGTAGATGCTTTAAATGATGGCACTCAACGTAGCAATGCTGGTCACCATTTTCCTAGTCAAGCGTATGACTCGACTAATGCGCAAGGTAACAAAGCTTGGGACAATGTTGGTAACAGTGCTCATTATGATCCAAATCAAATTACTCAACAACTTGATAATTTAAATGTCCATGCGGGCTATATTTCTAAGAATGAGCCAAGTAAAGTATACCGTGCTGGACACAATATTCCTATCCAAACATGTGGTCACACAAAAACAGGTGGAGGAGGACAAAAACATTCGGGTAGCGCTTCTTCTTCGAGGTCCCGTGGAAAGCAAATTAGACAGGATAATTCGCCGCAGGAAGGATTGGGACATGAAGAAGGACAAGAAGGTGAGAATGTACAAGGAGGAGGACACATGCCGCTCTCAATTGATCCGAATGTTTCGAAAAGTTACAGAGTGGAAATTTATCTTAAACGATGTATGTTGAATAATAATTCTGCATAATATACATTATATCAATTATTTAATCTTTTATAGTCGATGGCGGCACTGTATTACTACTAGAACCTTGGAAGGAAGTACTTAAACATAGGAAGGAAGTACTTGAGGAAATATTACATGATAAATATTCAACCATAAACATTGAAAAAGTCGTCAGAGCTTTGGGAATTGCTGATGTAAAGTGTAAGAATTTTCATTTCCCTAAACTTTTCCATTAAATCTTGAAAAAGATTTTATAAAACTGCAGAGTATGCAACCATAAACATAGAGAATGTCATGTTAACATTGAGAATAGCCAATTTGAAAATTTTTATTTCATTGAATTTTAAAAAATTTTGTTTAGACCATCCAGTTGAAGACATTGAAAATCATAAAGTGCATCCTGAGCTCTATGGAAACGTTAAATTTATAGAGGGATCTGGTAAACTGAATGCTTTTGAGGGCCAAACAATGACTACAAAGGAATTGGCTGACCGAATCGCTGATTGGAGTAACAAAGGAGAAAACATTAGCAATTGGATGGTTGAAGGAAAAGAGTATCAGAATGAAATATTTGAGCCTCTATTTGATGGCCACATGATGGTTGTTCTTCACGATCTTGAGGACGGGGTAGAGAAATTTAGAAGTAGGCGTTTATCATAAATATTATAATTAAATGAACACGGAATCTCTTTTTAAGTTCATCTTACAATGGATCGCCTAAACCTCTTTGATTCGGTTAACAAGAAGAATTATTTTGTTATTCCACATAATGGAGAATTGGTTATTATGCCTGAAGGAAATATTTGGAATAAAGGAGATCCTGTACGGGGGACAAGAGTTAGGGATGACAAATTTTCTCCACAGAAACGTGAAAAAATGGAGGTGAAAGATCAACTAGATTATAGTTTGGATAAGTTGGACTCAATTATATTGGTTTATCACACCCTTATTTATCACACCCCTATATTCATAGTAACGAAAAATATGAATATGGCTAGCTCCGAATATTGGAGCGCAAGAATAAGACTGACTGAAAAGGATAACGACTAACAGAATAGCACACTAAGAACCCGAACGGAACCTCAGAGCCTTTTAGACTAAGGACATATCCAACTCTAACTTAATGTATCCCAAAAAGGTATTCACTCTTCGATTAACATTGTTTCAACTCCTCAACATTGGTTATTACAAAGTAATTGCGGGCCGTACTTCCAATGACCCAATACCTTACAAATGTCGTCAATTCGTCTATGAATTTGTCATGGCTATTGCTGCAGATGAATTTAAAAAAGATTTGCTTGAATTTGGAAATTGGCCTGAAAAAATTTGTTCCACGGACGATCAACTTGCAGGAAAGGAGCATACTGCAGATTTTGTAAAGTCGTTGACAAAACTGGCGGAACTTCAAAATTTGTAAGCCAAACTAAACTCATTAAATTTCGCATCATTATAAGAGATGCAATTGAGTTTCTAAAAGTTCCATCTTCCAATGTTGATACAAGAGGTCGGACCGTTCCGGCAGTATTTTTTGGCATTTAGTTATCGTAGTACGGTATCATAGTACGATAAGTAAGGTATCGTTGAATACTGTAAGATACAAAATTCAAATCACTAGTTGATATCTCAATGCCATAGGTCTTTTAGGCCCATAGTCATTTAGGCAACCCCCCCCCTTCAATTTGCTTCTATGTATATTTTGTAAATTTAGTAACGACTACAACAACGACCTCTATACAAAAGCTATTACAATTATTCCACCAAACCCTTAAAAGAAGCATTAGAAGCGAATCCAAAAAGTTGGAATGGCTGTTGAAAGATACTTTCAAAACTTTATATTTTTTCCTTCCTTTCATAGATTTGGATAGAGTGCCGAAATAGTTTAAAAGTGGAAATTTAGGGCTAATGAAAATTTTTTATGGGCACGGTCTTATTTTAAAGGAAATAAAGTAAGGTTCCTATCTAAATCAAACATCACTTCTGTGGATTCCTCCAAAACACTCTCCTTTCTCTCAACCAGAGAAGACCTTGGAGGAGAGAGACGAGAGAGGAATTAGGAGAGAGAGACGAGAGAGAAATTAGGAGAGAGAGAGATATGAAGGAGACACGTCTGGAGGAGAGAAAGACACGTATCAAACAAACCTTTGAGAAGACCTCTCTTAAACTGATTTTGGAAGCGACCTCTATCAAACGAAGGAGACCCCTGGAAAAATTTTCGATGGCAGATTTCATAAAATTATATACTATTTCGGCACCAGTTTATTAGGGATTAGCTTTTTTATGTATATAATCTTCCCTCTATCTAGCTGTAGTTTGGAGAATCCGATATTGTTGACCCTCGGATTTATTTTTTTATCAATCGGCTTATATTCCCCCGATTTTGATAAAGCATTTTTAAAGATTTTAGCTTTTGTTTTATTTAATCTTTTATTCTCAGGTAATATGTATAATGGTCAAAAAAGCCTGAATTAGGGAGAAGAATTATTTCCAAAAAAAAACTATTCCCAAGATTTTTCAAAGGTTCCAGTCTATACAGAATGTAGGAAAGCTATATTTGAAGCACTTTTTTAATATCTTATCCCTGTCAACTAAAATAAGAATAAAGTATTAGGCCTTAACCAGCTCCCATATTTTATCTAGGACATTAGAGTTTAATCAGTATATGATCAAAAAGGCCCTGGTCGAAAGATCACTAGACTCTCATCCCTAGTCCTGCTGGTCTCACACCCCCTCCCCCCATTTGAGAGACTTCTATTGATTCATGCACAGTTGAGAGATTCCTAGAATCCACTCAGGTGATGAACCCCTTAGTTGACAGCCAATAGTCTATCATCATCTAGTTGACCTTACAAAATCAAAAGAACATCCTTAGTCACTCTGGTCTTACACCCCTATTTGAGAGACCTCTAGTCATTCACCTTTAGTTGAGAGATCCTCAGTATCTATCTAGGTGTCTCTCAAGTGAAACCTTGGTCCTTCCCTAGTTGAGAGACTCCTAGTCTCTCTCAACCTAGTTGACCTTACACAACCAAAAGAAAATTTAAATCTACAATTTAACACCTCTTGTTTATCAATCATTCAAAAATGATGGCAAGACACAAAATAAGGAGGAAGAGCAAAAAAGGAAGGAGCAGAACATTAAAATTAAATTCTCGACAATAAAATTAATTTTTGGGAGGAAGGAATATTTTTTGGGAGGTCACCTTTGGATTTAAAAAAATTTCTCGTTGGCATCGTTCTCATTGTGCGCTCAAGTTCGTCTTTTCTAATAGGAGATACCGCCCCGAGGACACCGCACTGACCGGGCATTTACCATTGCCGCGTAGACATCCACCCCCAGAAAATTTTTTTAAAACTTTTTTGAAAATTTTTCCCAAAAATCTTCCTGACGTGCGGACGAGTCTACGCTTTAAGTAAGGCAATGGAGCCCTTCTCACGGCCGGTTCTCTCGGAGCGGTAATTCCTTTACAATTAAAAAATCTTCATTTCTAAATGGGATTCATCTAAATATTGTTGCGCTTGTGGTTGTTGATTTAAGGGGTATTTAAATTTAGTTAAGACAAAGCATTTTAATTGAGAAAATCAAGGGGAATGGAGTAAAAATTTTTTTTAATATTTCGAAATTTTTCGCATTTCTCGAAATTTCGTAATTTTACGAAATTTCGCAATTTTTCGAAACTTCCCTAAATTTATTTTCGAAATTCCGCAAAAACTTTATAAATTTTAATAAATGACATTAGATCCCAAAATGGCAACTTTTCAATAATTCGAAAATAATTTTTCCGCAAAATAAGCATAATGCCAAAAATTCAAAAATTAGTTCCAAAAATTATTTTAAATTTATTTCCATTCCCCTTTTTGGGCAGTCATTTAAACAAAAAAATTTTGTTTTTAGTGGTGGTATTTATTTCTAAAACTGCCTTTAAATTGTTTTAATTTTTTGATTCCATTATTCCGAGTCCAGTTCCATAGAGCCAAATAAAGTTGTTTGACTTTCTCAGTAGCCGGAAAGCTCCTAAATTTAATTTTTTAATTTATTTTTACTGTAATTATTATTTTTCTACTGTGGAAACAACTAGACTCCCGCTCCTCGCTCATACATAATTTTTCATACGTAAGAAGTGTCTTTGTGGGAGATTCAGCTATGTTTAATATAAACTCCAAGTGATCGAATGATATGATACACGCGTCTCCTCATTAGGACACCTCTCCTTAGTACGCTAGGACAGACGTTACTCTTCTTATTACGTTGTTTCAATTGCTCATAGTAACGTCTATCGAGATTGCATTATTAAAAAAAAATTTTTTCAAACCTGGAAAGTGGAGTCAAGCTCCTCCGAGATTGCCTTGTAACGCTCCTTCTCGTGGACGAGTTCGTCTATATTAATTAAATGTCTCAGAGAAAGATACATGCTCAATTTTAAATAAGCAGCTCAACGTAGATCGGAGTTAACCAAGCAACGAATTTAATTCAAAAATGACAATAAACAAATTTAATTTTATTTTTCAAAAAAACGTTCAAAAACTGCATTATGCAGAAATGTATATGTAAAATCACAAATTATTTTTTAAAAAATTATTTTGGATTGCAATAAAAAATTAAAAATTGTTTTCAATAAAACTAAGATTAATTGTTAATTTAATTATATTAATTTTTGAATTAAATTTCTAAAAATTGGAAAAAATAAAAGAGGTTAAGGGCTGTTTAGAGCGGCATCTCTCAAGAGGTAGGCTTGCCAAAATAGATGGGGATCAGCATTGAATCAGATTGCCTCATTAGAATTGTGAACTGAGGCAATCTTAGGAAACGTATACTGAACAGATTGGCCAAAAAATGATAAGGCCAATTCGAAACTTCGAATTGGAAAATGAATCGAGATTCGATATTGAAACGAAACTTCGAATGGGAAAACGAATTTCGCAATGGAAAGCGAAACTTCGATATTGAAACGAAACTTCGAATTGAGAAACGAAATTTCGAATTGGAAAGCGAAATTTCGAATTTCAAAACGAAACTTCGAATTGGACAACGAAATTTCGAATTTCAAAACGAAACTTCGAATTGGAAAAACGAAACTTCGAATTCGAAAACGAAACATCGAAAACTAGGCTGAATTTCGAATTCAAAATTATTCGACCCATATTTCTATTTAAGGTTCTATTAGAAACCAGTCAGTTTTGAAACCCTATTCTTATATTACAGTTTAAAAGAGGCTCAAAAAATTTCAGAAAATGCCGCTAAACACAACCCTTATCTCACACATCAAACAAAAAAATTTTTTGGTTAAATAAATTTTAAAAATGCAAAAGTTTTTTCATCATTAAAACACTCCAAACAGTGTTAAAAAATTTAATTTAGTTGTTAATTGAATGCAATTCTTGAACAAAGTGATCAAGGTCCGATTGCATAAGCATATTCTTTTGACGCAAATCTTCGTAATCCACTGCAAAAACACACAAAAAATTTTTAATTAAAAACAAGTTAGAAAAATAAATGATTTCAATTCGAAATTTCGGATTCAAAATTTTTTATTTCGAAATTTCGGATTCAAATCGAAATTTCGAAATTTTTAGGTCGAAATTTCGGATTCAACTCAAAATTTCGAATCGGAGTTGAAATCGAAGGTTCGTAGTCGAAAATGAATCGAAATTTCGAATTCGAGGTTAAATTGTGAATTTTGATTAAATATTAGTAAATAATATTAGGCTAAAGCACGTCAAGCACAAAAATTTTAAATTAAAAATGCTTAATAAGCTTTAAATTATTTTACTAAGTAAACGAACAAGCTAATAGTAAGAGCATTAATTTATTAAAAGCAAAAGACGATTAAAGCTGATCTGATTATAATGCCAGTCTATGGGAATAGGGCTATTATGGGCCTTTATAATTGGGGATATGTCCCTTTCCGACTATGATGTGGGCTGAAGGGAACATGAACTTTCAGACTAGGGTGTAGGTTGAAGAGGACATGATTCTTTCTCAGGAGATGATAATTCCAACCTATTGGAATAGGGCCATCATAGGGGGTTGATATGTCCCTTTTCGACTATAATGTGGGCTGAAGGGAACTTGAACTTTCAGACTAGGTTGTAGGGTGTAGAGAACATGATCCATTCTCAGGAGAGGATCCATCCTCCGGAGAGAGAGGGGCTATCTACGTCCCTTTCAGACTAGAAAGTAAGCTGAAGGGTCCAGGACCCTTTGTTACTAGGAAGAAGTAGGCTGGAGAGAACGGTTGCCTTTACGACTGGAAAGAAGGCTGAAGAAGGCTGGAGACCTTATAACCAGATACAACTCTAAAATATTTAAAAAAATTGTTTAACGAGTACAAAGCTTTATTATTTTAATTTCCATCATTGATCCCCATTGTTAATTTTATCCCTTCATTAGTTTATGTGCCCTGAATTTCCTGGACCGTCTGCTCGATTTCAGCGGTCAGATTGCGAACACGTTCCTTTTCAACAAGAAGCTCATCTGTATATGGTTTTTAATTTTTTCAAAAAATTTGGCAGAATGCCAGAAAAAGTTAAATTTTGTCAGAATATCAAAAAATATCTACAGAATGCCACGAAAAATTTTCCGACAAAATGCCACAAAAATTTTTTTGACAAAATGCCACAAAAAATTTTTCGACAAAATGCCACAAAAAATTTTTCGACAAAACGCCACGAAAATTTTCCGACAAAATGCCACAAAAAATTTTACGACAAAATGCCACAAAAAATTTTCCGACAAAATGCAACAAAAAATTATTTTTGACAGAATGCGACAAAAAATTTAATTTTAAAACAAAGACAGATCTTTAAAAATTCTGAATGTCCAAATTTAAAAAAAAATAAAATTAAGCAAAGCAACTTAGATAGCAAAATTATTTTGAAAAAATATTTATTAAAATAACCCCCACCTTCAAGCCGGTCAACCTCCTTTTGGAGCTTTTGAACCGAACGTTCAGCAAACTCAGCGCGAGTCTCGGCCTTTAAAATTTTTAAATTAATTTGACTCGGAATGACTTTTTAATTTCAAAGACAAGGACTATAAAGACTTTAAAAATCAGTTCAAACAACAGAAAAAATTTTGAAAATTTAGATTCAAACAACGAGAAATTTAACTAAAATATACCTTTAAATACAGTAATCCTTTAAAAATGAGGGAAAGGTTCACTAAGGGGATGGGGGCATAAATACGGGGTTATGACATATATGGATTAACTCTGATCGAAACAAATTTACTTAGAAACGAAAAAAAGTTTAAGTCTGAAAGGAGTTCACCTCTAGATTATTTTCACTCGTTCAGCTACCTTTCTGAACGAGCTGTTCAAAAATCTAGGTTATCGGACCGGGATTGTTCGAAATTTCGAGCTCGAATCCCTTTCGCCTCTCAAGTACTGTGTCTACTTATGAAGCATATTCACAGCCCTATTAGGAACTTAAAAATATTTGGACAGGGAATCCTTGGGAAGGAATAGAGGGAAAGTTCTTATCTCCAAAGTGAGCATTACCGTACTCCCCACCCTCGATTAAATTAATTTTATGTATCAGAACCTCCTTAAGTCGCCCAGTCAAGTTACGAATCTGTTCCTCATAAACATCCTCTCTCTGTAAAGCCTTTTCCTCCGAAACTTCCAAAGACTTCAAATTATTCCCGACAACACGCAATTCTTCTTCAAGCTCTACAATCTTGCTAAAATCAAAAAATAAGCGTTAGGTAAGCCAAAAAATTAAAGTTATTTTTCAAACAACGAATAGATCTTGAGACAATTTTTAATGAAGAAAATAAAAAAGACAAGATTAGAGGTGTTAGCATAGTGAGAGAGGGGGCGGGGAGGAATCGGACCTGAGACTCGCTAGTAGTCATGCCTCACTCGTACCTTGGTTATGAGAAGAAAGTCGGGTCGAGTTTGGGGTAGTGTGTTGGGGTAGGGGTAGTGTGAGGGGCTTCGATCCTGAGAGTCTGTGTTTCGTGTTTCGGTTAACAAGGGCAACCCTGTCACGTTCAGGTGCTTTACTGACTGAGCTCAATGGTTTACTGGTTTTACTGAGTTCAGTGCTTTGAAGATTAGTTGAGTTAATTAATATCAAACAGAAATGTCAGAGCACACTCAAAAACGATTATAAAGGACGATAATAATACGAGGGTACCATAAATACACACCTCTTTAAGGCGAACTTCCATTGAGCGCACTTGCTCCTCATAAGCCTCCTCGCGTTGCATTGCCTTCTCTTCCGAAAGCTCCAAGGATTTGAGGTTGTTTCCTACAACGCGCAATTCCTCCTCGAGCTCGACAATTTTGCTATAGAAGTAGATTTTGGGTGAATTTTTGTTTAATTAGAGAGGGTGTATAATTAGAGATGGAGTGAAATTAGAGAGGGTGTTTAATTAGATAGGGAGTGTAATTAGAGAGGAAGTGTAATTAGAGAGAATCAGAAAGGAATTTTGAATATCAAACAAAATTTTGTTAGACTTACTTCTCTCCAGCTTCGGCACGCTCCTCAGCACGCTCCAAATCTGCCTCAACCATTGCAAGTTTGCGAGCAACCTGAATTCACATAATATAAATAATTTTTTAAATTTATTTAAAGAGCAGAAATGAAGCAAAGATAAATAAAAGAAGCAAAATTCAGCAAATTTTCAAAGAAAATAATAAAACAAAAAATATGTAAGCTGTCGAGCCTCACTATAAGACACATCCTTGGGCCCTCTTTCCTTATCCATGTCTCTTAGATTGAGGATGTCTCTTAAATGGGGGAGGTCTCCAAAAGCAAGTGCCTCTTAAAATCGGATATCCTAAATGAATATGCATCTTTATTTGGGAGGTTAGGATTGGGGCGCCTCTCAAGTTAAGGGTGTCACCTAAATTGGAATCTCTCTTAAACTGAGAAGTCTCTATGAGTGAGGTTCGTATGTATACATATAAACAACAATATTAATTAAAAATTCAACTAAAGCCCTCAGATTAATTTTAGAAAGCAGAACACACACTCAAAGAAATCAGAGCGGACCTCATCGTATTTACGATCAGCTTCCTCAGCCAAGCTTTGAGCCTCCTTGAGTTGCTCCTCAATAGCATTGGCGCGCTCCTCATCTTGAAGGGAGCGGTTCTCCATGACCTTGCGTTGGCTAGAAAGGGGAAGAGATTGTATAAAGGGCAATGAGGGTGATAAACCTAGATTTGGAAGGACATAAAAGGAGAATAAAACAATTTATGGAAAAATACAAGGACAAAAATACAGAACATAAATAGAAAAAGACAAAATAAAAATACAAATTATAGGACAAAATACAAATTAAAATAAAATAAAGCTTCCGGAATGTTATAACTAACATTAACTAAAAAAACGACCAGAATTATAAAAGATATTATTTAGAGTTATACTTTCCGGAATATATTATTTAATGGATAATATTATTTTTCCGGATAACTATATTTTTCCGGAAACTAATATTAGTATAATAAAACAATGCAACCATTCCGGAAAATATAATAAAACGTTTAGAATTTCCGGAAATAAATATTCTGATATGAATAATTATTCTGGAAGAGAATTTAAAACTTCCGGAAAGTATTGTCTTTTTGGAAAGTTATATTTTTAATAGAAATTTTCCGGAAAGTTTTATTTTTATTATAATTTTCCGGAAGGATTATCGAATTAATTGTAAGTAATATAAACTCCTAATATAAGTAAAAATTCAAAGCAAAAAATCGCGCGAAAAACAAATTTAAATTTTCTAACTATTAAAGCAAAACACAGCAAGCTACAAAATTAACATCAAAACCTCATCAGCCCTCGCTTCTGCTTCATGTAGAATAGACTGTGCTTCGCGCAACCGTGTTTCCAACTCCGCGCAACGGTCGTCGTCTACAGTAGCTCGTTGAAGCATTGCCTTGCGTTCACTGCAACACAACACACAATAAATTTTATTTATTAATAAGTAAAAAATTAATTTTAGGTTAGAATAAGGTAAAATTCACTCAAGTTAGGTAATTATTATTTGGGTGCGCGTCGCTGCCAAAAAAAAATTTTTCAGCTCAAATTCACACAAAAGATTAATAAAGATTTAAAAAAGATAGAAAATAAGCAAATATAATTAAAAAGTATTAAAAGCATTGAAAAACATGCCTCCTCATATTTGCGATCGGCATCTTCAGCAATCACCTTAGCCTCATCTACTTGCACCTCGAGTATATTTGCACGCTCCTCGTCTGCTTGGGAACGGGTTTCCATAGACTTTCGAGCACTGAATCAAGCATTCAAATCAGAAATTTTATTTAAGCAAAAAATTTTTTTAATCTTTTTATTTAAAAGCAAAATATTAAAGCAAAATTTAATAAAATAAAGCGACATGAAAATACAAGAAAATACAAGAAAATCATAAAACACATTAAATAAGCGACAGAAATAAAATAAAATACAAGAACAAAACACAAATACAGAACAAATAATTCTGATAGTATTTAGAGCCTTCCCAAAATACAAATTCTGATACTTAAATTAAGCTTATTCTGGAATTATTTGTTTTCCGGAAAATACAAGCGAAAATACCTATAATTCTGATTTTATTTTATTCTGAATTTATATAATTTCCAGGCAACACAAACCAAAATATATAAATTCTGATTTCTTTATATGAATTCTGATTTAAATCCTTTCCAGAAAATACAAGCGAAAAATAAATATTCTGATTTTCTATAATTTCCGGAAAACAAATTTCAGAATAAATTAATAAGGGAAAAATCAAAATTCCTTATTCTAATATTCCCCATCACCCGATAAAATACATTTCCCCTATAATACCGCTCAGATTCGTCGCAGTTGACGGTAGCTTCCTCCATTTTTTCAGTCGCAACCTTGCAGCGCTCCTCAAGTTTGTCCAATTCCTCTTCAAGGAGAACCATACGTCGGTTAAGAGAGGCAACCTCAGCTTCGGCCTAAACTCATTAATTTTATAGAAAAAATTCTAATAAACGGGCACTGTTTCAGTAAAACAAAAACACAAAATAAATCACCTAGAATCATTCCACACTATTCACATTCAAAATTCAAATTTATAAAAATAAAAGAAAAAATTAGCGCTTAATTTGAAAAAGATATTCGCTAGTCGCAGCGCAATATTTTTTAGCGCATTTAATTTTTTTAATTAAAAATTTATTTAACCGCTCAGCCTCATCAGCTGCTTTCGACGCTTCATCCAACTTCTGTGTAGCAACTTTTAAACGGTCATCGGTACGTTCGAGATCTTCCTCAACAAGGACGATGCGGCGATTGAGAGCAGCTACCTCTGCTTCCGCCTATTTTATAGGAAATTGTATTTTTATTTATAAAATTCTGATTTTTGTATTTTACAAGATTCTGCCTTCTGTGTTTTAATAAATTCTTATTGTTTTGTATTTTCTTTTAAAATTCTGATTTTTGTATTTTCTTTTAAGAATTCTGGTTTTTGTATTTTCTTTTGAGAATTCTGATTTTTGTATTTCTTTTAAATATTCTGATTGTTGTATTTTATTAAAATTCTGATTTTTGTATTTTCTTTTAAAGATTTGTATTTTTTATTCAACTTCCTTACATCTTCTCGTTTCTTTCTCTCCTGCTCCAATTGTCTCTTAACCTCATCAGCCTCATCTTTTGCCTGCTCCGCCTCCTCCCGAGCCTGACGCATTTTCTTTTTAAGAACATCTAGAAGCGATGTTTGCTGTGAAGCACCCTTTTCCATTCTTGAAGCCATTTTAATTTAATTTCTAATTTTTCTAATAATTTTTATTTTATAAATTTTTTAAATGTGTATTATAGCAGCGCGCAAAACGTAAAAATTAGAAAAAAAATAAAAATTTCAACCAAAAATTCTGAAATTGAACAAGATGATAGATAACACTCTTGGGAATAATTGTATAAAATTGCAGATTAATAGGTGCTGATTTGGATTATTTAAGTATCCAAATGTAAAGCTAATATTGACTCTCGATTTAATAAAGGTCGGAACTCGAAGGGGCAGAAGAACCTAAAAAGATGATGATGAGATGTGATCGAGGTAACCCATCACTGAAGAGATGCGTGATCGAGGGTCAATTTAGGGAGAGATATTAGTCAGAGAGTCGATTGTATATTCCAAAAAATGTATACTGCCCAGTAAGGCCCAGTAGCCCAAATAAGGTCCAGTATACTATACATGTGTAAAAGTATATAGTGCCGGATATATGAATGAAAAGGTATAATTTCGGAATACTGAACAGAAAGCAAATGGGTCAAACCATATGTCATTCGAAAGAGCTCGTCGAGTTGAGTCGAAATTTGAAAAAATTTTCGTGCGGACTCATACAGGGGCTGAGATATAGACCCCCGAAAATCGAAAAACCATAGGGGGGACCAAGCACTTTTTTGGGGTGAAAAATTCGAAAATGCAAATTATACCTCATTCGAAAGAGCTCATCGAGCTGAGTCGAATGACACCAAAATCAACGAAATCCGACTTGATTGGACAAAGTTATGATCTTTTCTTTTAGCTCCTTACCTATGGCATCTGTGGAGATTTTTGCTGCTACGGAGGCCCCAAATACGTCCAGAGCAAGGGAGATAGGAATAGGTTTATGTTACGAGCCCAGACCCAGCGCCCGTAGACTCCCCGCGAGGCGCGTGCCGCAAAACCCCGCGCGAAGCGCGGGGTTTTGCACAAGCGCCTCGCCGACGCCCCATAGGTTTAGAGTTTTTTGTGGCATAACTTTGTCTAATCTTGTCCAATCACGGTGATTTTGGTGTCATTCAACTCAGCTCGTCGAGCTCTTTCGAATGAGCTATTAATTGCATATTCGAATTTTTTGACCCCGAAAATTTTAAAATTTCGGGGGTCTGTAACTCGGCCATATGAGGTCGGATTTCGTTGATTTCGGTGTCATTCGACTCAGCTCGATGAGCTCTTTCGAATGAGGTATAATTTGCATTTTCGAATTTTTCACTCCAAAAAAGTGCTTGGTCCCCCCTATGGTTTTTCGATTTTCGGGGGTCTATATCTCAGCCCCTGTATGAGTCCGCACGAAAATTTTTTCAAATTTCGACTCAACTCGACGAGCTCTTTCGAATGACATATGGTTTGACCCATTTGCTTTCTGTTCAGTATTCCGAAATTTTTCCGAATGAAAATTATGGCGAGAAAAAAAATCAGAGAAAAATTTTGAAAAAAATTTAAAAATCCAACAAACTAATTTCGAGATAAACTGATCATTTTTCACTATAAAAATATTTTTTTCAAATTTTTAAAAATTTATTTGATACCAAAATAAAATTAAAAGACTTGCGCATTAACTATAAAAGAACACGAAAATGAGTAGGCGGAAAAATAGAAAAAAACACAAAATTTACTTGAAATCAAGCTGGTAAATAAACATATAAAGTAAAATAAAGCAACTCGATTTCTAAGAACAAAATAAATATTTTTTTTGAAGATTTTTAAGATAAAAGAAAGAAAAAAGAAGCACAAAAGAACTAACAAATAAAGGTACCTAAAGGCTTTTTGTATGCTTAAAAATAAGAAAAAATTTGGGGAGAGAGGAAGAATGTATTGAAGATTGAGCAAACAAATTCTAGCTAGCTTACTCTAAAATATATTTATATTTGAAGGGAGAACAGCCAACTTTTTCGATTTTATCTTGCTTATATTTTTAAATGACAAACAAGTTAGAGTAGAAATTTTAAGGAAGGAATTCGGGAGGATTTGTGAAGGGATTTGGGAGCGGACTTGGGAGGATTTAGAAAGGAATTTGGGAACGGATTAAGAAAAGGATTAGAAAAGGATCTGGGAACGGACTTGGTAGGATTCATGAAGGGATTTTGTAGCGAATTCAGGAAGGGATTAGGAGTGGATTTCTGAACGGATTGGGAAGATTTGGAAGCTTAGGAAGAGATTCGTATTAGAGATCGATATTTTCAAAAATCCTGGATCTGGATTCTGGATCTGGATTTAGGTTAGTACACTGGACAAGATTCTGGATCTGGATCCAGGAAAAATCCAGATCCAGAAAAAATCCAGAACGATCAAAAAAAAAGCCTGGATCTTGACTCTGGATCCAGAAAAAATCCAGACTGGATCCAGATCCAGACCGATCTCTAATTCGTATACATGTAACCCTAAACCTCGAAATGGTGATTCCATTCTTAGTGCCCTAGATGGCTCAAATAAGATAAACAGCACTGGACCCAGCACTCGGAGACAGCATAATATCCGATCAAAACATATACCACAAGGGTTCTGTAGTAGAAGTAGCCAATTAGTTATGTTAAAATTCTATTTATCGCTCGTCTTAAAATTATTTCTAAGGATATTTCTAAGGATCTAATAAAGCTTACCTAAGGATATAGGAAGCTTTATTTGTTTTTATTTAAAGAAAAAATGTGTCTAGAACGCTCACAGCAGGTAATCCCAATCCAAGGAATGCAACAAAAACAAATAAATATTTAATAGGATAGCTAAAGTACTTGGTAATTTTCCCTAATTTGTTTTAAAAGCATTAGAAAATTAAAGAAAATAGGGAAGACTGCCTATACCTCTTATACCTAATAAAATGCTTGTAAGCATTTGCGCAAATATTTATAATATTAAGTAAAATATTTATATTAGTTATTAGTTGAAGCTTAATTTGTACAGATGAAAACAATAATAAATAGGGGTAAGAAGGAAATACACTTTGCTCTCGTTAACTTTCGAATAACCCCACAAGTTGGACTACAAGATATGCAGTCCCAACACCTAGATACCCCCCGCCCCTTCGATCTAACAGCTAACAATCATGGGCGTGTAAATATGTGCTGATATAACGAGAGTCGCCATGATATAATGAATCTCTGTATAATCCCCACATAATGAGCTGACTGTTATGTACCCTTATTGACCCTCGATCGGATAGTAAACCATTCAACAAGTGTTAATATAACGAGTGGTCAAGGGAAATAAAACTGATTCTTGTTATAACACCAACAATGGACTGTCCGACAACTAAAAGTTCAAAGATGTGTAAATAAGTGTAGTTATAACGAGATGACGATTATTTAATGGAAGGGGGTCTCTCTCGATTAGAGTGTCTCTCAATATGGACATGAAATTTAAAAAAGTAAATTAATGTATAAAATATGTATGAGCAGACAGATATTTTTACAAATAAAAAAATATATTTTGGTCTATAAAATTATTTTTACAAATTTATGTGTGTTTAGCTAGCTAATAATAAACAAAACAAAATAATATTTTTATTTTAGCCTTGATAAAATCTTTTTTTTGGGGAAAAATACAAAAAAATGTTGACAGATTCACCATAAAAAAGCTAAAAACAAATATAAAAAGGGGTGAATAACTGGGAACGAAAAATAAAAAAAAGTGAGTAGGGACAAGGAATGATGACTATGTCAATGTATTATTGGCCTTAAAACGCGTGCGGTGTTAAGCGAAAAAATACTGAAAAAAAATAAAAATGATAGTAAATGTTTGGGGGAAAGATTTAGAATGCTAGTAAAATACAAAGAGATTGGGATAGTTTCAGAATTTTTTGGTTGTCAATAGGGGAAGGCAAACAGACTAAAGACAGTCGCATTCCTGGAATACTCTTGTGTGTATTTTAAATAAAAGAATTTGTGGGGAATATTTTGTACAACTGTGAATAAATAATAAAGAAAATACAAAATAATTTCCGGAAAATACAAAATATAATTCAATAAAGTTATTTCCGGAAAAAATAATTCTGATTTATTCTCACCGGAAAATATATAAAAATCCGGAAAAAGTTTAATTTAATATAGTATGTTTCCGGAAAACACAAATAAAGTTACTCAATTCTGATTTATTTTCTGGAAAACAAATATAACTAATTCTCATTTATTCTTTACAATAAAATATATAAATTAATTTAATAATCTCCGGAAAATACAAATAGACTTAATTTTGATTTAGAATAATGCAATATTTCCGGAAAATAATTATTGAGCTTATAAAACTTTAATTCTGAAAAATACAAAATACATTCCGGAAAATAGAAAATACCATATAAATTCTGATTTATAAAATTTATTCTGAAATGTATTTCTTTATTTTTGTATTTTCATTTATTAAATACATAAAACCCTTTCAGAATGCGTTATATTTGAATAAAACTGCATAATTGCCTAGGGAATGCACTAAAACGGGAAAAACACATTTGTGCTAAAAGTAGTTGTTTTGCGCGTGTCTTTTTTTAATTCTTTCATTTCCCTGTCCTCGCTGTTTTTTGCCAAACCGTCAATTAAATAATGAGAAATTAAAGGAAAAGAAAGGGGTTGTCGTTAGAACCAGCCGGACGGTTTAAGAGGAAATGGAAAAAGAGAAATGGACAAAAATTCAGATTTATCGGGCAAAATGGAAAAGGATTGTAATTTATGTAGGAAAATAGTGAAAATTTATTTATAATTATTTTTAACTAATTTTTAAAAGGTGCTGATCAAATCTATTTGGTGTAGAATTAATTAAAATAAAAGAAAAAATAAATCAGAACAGTAAATAATACATATATAAAACCAGAATATTTAGTATTTTTTGTATTTTCCGGAATATTTTATTAGGTTCTGAATTATTAATAATCGTTATATTTTCTTTATAAAATCAAGATTTTCTCTTTATAAAAAAATTAGAGTTATATTGTATTTTCCAGAATAATGCAAAGTATTTCGATTATAAATCTGTTTTATTATATTATAGTTCTGTTAGATTATAGTTCTGTTTTATTAAAGGATAAATGTATTTTCCTATAAATCAGAATTTTCTCGTTATAACAATAAAATCAGAATATTTAATAATTAAAATGTATTTTCCGGAATAACTTAATTACACTATAATTATAAATTATTTCCGGAAACGATTATTTCTGATTTTAATGTATTTTCCGGAATAACTTAATTATACTATAATAATTATAAATTATTTCCGGAAATTATAAATTATTTCTGATTTCAATGTATTTTCCGGAAAAAAATTCTGATTTATTAAATAATTTTGTATTTTCTTAAAAAAATCAGAATTTTCTATGTTATTAAAACAGAATGAGGTTATGAGTTCTTTCAAAAATGTGCATTTTTCTCCTTAAGCAGCTGCTACTTTTTAGAGGAAAATATAATATAATAAAGAAAATTGTTGAGGAATTCGCGACCTTAAAGTGAAGCGATATTTATACAATAACAAATATAAAAAGGCTGGCGAGAAGCATACCAGCCGCCGACCTTCAAGTGTTTCTTGAGGTATATATGTTGCGCGCTATGAGTGGAAAATTTTTTTTATGATTATGAGGAATGAGGCAAGAGGAATGGAATGTGTTTAAGTAATAATAACAAAATACAAAAATTAAAAGAATTTTAGAAAAGAATATAAACTTAAGATAAAAAATTTTGATATTATAAAGGAAATAAAAAATAATTTGTAAGTCAGAATTTTAGTGAATATTCCGGAAAATACATTTTTTAATTAATAATTTCCACGAAATAATTTATAGTTATATTATAATTGATTATTCCAGAAAATATATTATAATTATCAAATATTCTGATTTGTAAATTTAATAAAGAAAATACATTTATTTAATATCAGAATTTTAGCGAATATTCCGGAAGATAATATATGTAATCAGAATAATTTATGTATTCCAGAAAATACATTATAACTCTGACTTCTATTTACATATAAAATAAAATTCTGATTTAATAAAGAAAAAAAATATTGTTTAATAAATCAGAATTATAAAAAATATTCCGGTGAAACACAATTATTACTAAAATTCTGATTTTATTTTTATAAAAAGGAAATTCTGATTTCATAAAGAAAACACATTATTTAATAAATCAGAATATTTTGTATTTTCTCCGGAATCCCCGTCATTATTACCAAATATTCTGATTTTATTTTTCAAAGAGAAAATTCTGATTTTATAAAGAAAATACAAAATTCCGGAAAGAATATACTAACTATCGTATTTATAACAAGCATAATTAATTTAATAAAATACAAAATTCAAAAAAGTTCAATTTACTTTTAAAATTAAAGAACAGAATTTGATAGATAGCGAAATTCCATCGCTTTTGTTTCCTTTGACGGCGTTGCGCAAATTTACAGATCAAATCACCAAAAATATAAATACAAATAAATTTTTAAATTTTGTATTTTATGGAGTGGTTTTATAAAGTGAATTTTATTTAAAAAATTTATAATTAGGCATCGTTTGTAGGATGTAATTTAGCTAAAATATTTCTGAAGTTAATAGAGGAGGATGAGGGGAAGTGGAACTGTGAGAGAGGGTAGTGTAGCTGGATACCAGGGGTGGAGATCGCCTCGTATCTCGTGAAATTTCGTGTTTTTTGAGAATCTTGTATCTCGTGAATCTTGTATTTAGTGGCACGAGCTCCACCACTGCTGGATAGGGGTCTGATATAAATAATTGGAGGAGGGGAGAAAGGAAGGGGACCCATTTTAAGTTAAAAAAATGCCCCCCCTCAGTAGCTATACAAAACTAATTTTATTGCTTAAAATTAAAAAGGAGCTTAATTTCCCTATTCTGTTCCATCATTAAAAACAAAAAAATCCTTTAGCAGCATTCCCATTAAAAATCACAACAAAAAATGATAGCTAATCAGGCTTGTATTTTTAAAGAAAAATAAACTTTTTGGAATAATCTACGCTTGTTTTTGTTCTTTTAATACAACAACTTGTTTTGCGTGCGCGTGACGATATCAATCAACCAATTTAGGGGTAGTACTCAAAAAATAATGAGAGTGAGAGAGAGAAAAGTTGTAAATGCTTACAAATAATGCTAATTGTTAAATAAAAATATAGGAAAAAATTGGTTAAAAAATAAGACGAAAATTGGAGAAATTATTAAGTAAATTGATTTTCAAGACTTCAAGGACTCACTTTGGGTGTTTGTAAAAAAGTCGGTACCCACTAGTATTGTAAGCTTCAAAACTATACAATCGTAGCTTATTTATGAATACATCCATGGGAGTGCACAAAAGTGACCCTTAAATGCTACGCCCGAGTTTACGATACTTACTTGGGTGTAGTGTGTATCTCTCAGAATGAGTGAGGGATATTCAGGTGCTGCTTGAAGACATAAGTGAGAGATCAGACTTTATAACATTAAGCGTGAGAGGAAACTTGAAAAAAAATGGGCTAACAAACTTAAGTGTCACCCTAGACATACCCAAGCCCAAACACTCCATGAGATTATCCACAGAAAAAAAAATTATTTTCTCAATTACATTCGAAGAAATTCACACAAAATTACATTTACACAACCCATACACAGAAATACAAAATAAAGAAATAAATACGGAAACAGTGCCACAATTTCCACAAAATATTTTAGTTAAAGACCCACCTCCTGCACTTTTTTCTCCTTCTCCTCAAGCGCATTGTTTGCGGAGGAAAGGTCCTCTTGTGCCTTGTCCAATTCGTTTTCAATTGCCTAAAGATTTTAATTTTTTGGGTTTTTTTTTAAATTTTAAAAATTTTTTTAATTTTTGAAAATTTTAAATTTTAAAAAATTACAGAAATTTCAAAATTTTTAAAAAAAGTTCAAAAATTTCAAAAATCTTTAAAATTTAAAAAAATTTCAGAAATTTCAAAAATTTCAAAATTTTCTAAAAAATTTCAAAAATTTTAAAAATTTCAAAATTTTCTAAAAAATTTCAAAAATTACAAAAATTTTAATTTCAAAAATTTTCAAGAATTTTCAAAAAAAATATTCTTAATTCACCATCATCTTCTTCTGAGTATCACGCAACTCTTCCTCAACGCGTTCTAAGCGTTCCTGAGTCTGTCTGCATTTTTCTTCTGCAGCGTCCGCACGGTCTATGGCGTTATCCTTTAAAGGAAATAAATTTTTCAAAAATTTTTTTTGATTTTAAAAAATTTTTTCTCCACCTTCTCGATCTTCATCGCCTGCATTTTCTTCTTGATGGCGTCCATTTTTGCTGATTTTTTAGACTTTTAAGTCAAGAATTAAAATTAATATAAAAGGCACAAGTATAGAGAAGGCACTCTTAAATTTAAAAAATAATTTTTTTTTAATTTTTAAATTTTCAAAAAATTTTTCAAAAATTTTTCAAAAATAAAAATTTTTAATAAACATTAAAAATTCACGAATATAAATTCGCTTTAATAAATATCTCGAATATTTTTAATAATACGAATATAATTTTTCATAATTTATTTATGTATTCTAGAAAGACTTGTTATCCGAGTCAAGATACCTTCCATGAGGAGAACGAGAACACAGTAAAACTTAATTACCTAGAATTACATATAACAAAGAGGAATCACTGTATTTTCTTGCTAATTTAGATAAGATATAGTAAACATGTCCAGAAAATTAAATTAAAATTTTAAAGAAAGAGGGTTCATAGAAGACCCTCCAGCCCACAAATTAGATTAGTTTCAACTAGAGAGAAAAGGATGGCTCGCTATTAGAGACAAAAGACACTGTATTTTAAGTACAAATAATCTTATTAGAAAATTCAAATATAAAAAATATTTCGAGACAAGTTTAATTTCTTATAATCTAAAGATTTCCATTAAAGGGGTTCCAGAAGGAACCCCAGCCCAAAAATTATACTCTGGCGAGTTTAGTTACATCGGGGGTAAGCTTTATACAAAGAGGGCAATTTATACAGAAAACATCTCTTTTATTTTATATGAGTAGCAGAAAGGGTTAGAGAGCAAAAGAGTTTGCTTTAAAAAATTTTTAAAATTTAAGGGGTTCCACAAGAAACCCCGGCCCAAAAATTCTATCTACGATTCAGACTCGCCGTTTGAGTACGCCATTTAGCTAGACAAAAAGTTACTAAGTAATGAACTCTTCTCCTCTTATTTTATATGAGTAGCAAAAAATGGTAGAGAACAAAAATGTTTTATCTATATTAATAAAATATAGTGTGTCTACATAGACCCCAGTCCCAAAATTCTTTTCACGTTAGTGTGTTTGAGTACGTTTCTATGCTTAAGAAAAAGAGGAATTTGGAAAGATAACGTTACTTTTATTTTATTATTGCTAGGGAAGAAAAAACAGGCTAGAGAACGAAATATTTTTTCTCAAAATTTTTAAATGTGGGGGGTCAAAGAAAACCCCCCGTCCCAAAAATTCTATTACGATTCCGTACCGCACGATTCCACGCCAGTTCAATGGGAAAGAGGCTAGTTTGTAAAGAAAGCGTCTCTTCTTATTTTATATGGGAAGCACATAAGGGTAGAGAACATGAGTTTTGAGTGGAAGTTAAAGAAAAAGAATAGAGAAGAGTATTCAATTTTACTTATATTCCTAATAATTCTATTTAAAATTTTTTTTAGTATTTTAAGACTGATTTAAAGACCAATTGTTTTTAAAATATAGGGGGCTCACAAAGACCCCCCTTTCGAAAAATTAGTTACGATAATATTTAGTACACGTTGGAACTTTAGGCAAAATTGAAGATATGTAAAGAACTCTTCATCAAAAAAGTTAAAAGATTTTTAATATAGGGGGTCCATAAGACCCCCAGTCCCAAAAATTCTTGCCACTTGAGTGGGTTAAAACTGCTGTCTGTTATTTTAGAGGTAAAGATAATTTGTAAAGAAAGTGTCGACTATTATTTTATATGGGTAGCACATAAGGTTAGAGAACAAAAACATTTTTAGTTTTTATAAATAGGGGGGAGGCAATATAAACCCCTAGTCCAAGAATTATGGTTAAGATAGGATTAATTTACGTCGTAAGGGTGCAGAGAAAGTCGATAACATGTAAAGAAGTCATTTTTTATTTTTAAGGGGGTAGCTCATAAGGTTAAAGAGAAGAAATTTGAGATATGTAGGGGGTCCACGAAGACCCCCCGTCCCAAAAATTCTAAACCGTTTCAGTACCGCACGATTGAGTTAGCCGTTATGGCAGGAAAAGAGGCCAGTTTGTAAAGAAAAGCTCTATTTTATTTTATATGGGAAGCACACAAGGGTAGAGAACAAAAATATTAATGGTAAAAACTTAAAATGAAGGGGGTCTAAAAAGACCCCCAGTTCCAAAAATTTCATTATCTATATATAAAAATATAGGGGAGGGGTCCAACTGAGGGGAATTTCATCCTATTTCTATGGAAGTCACTTCTTTTATTTTATATGAGGAGCAAAAATGGTTAGAGAACAAAAATATTTATTAAATATCATTATAAGTTTAGGGGGTCAAAACGACCCCCAGCCCAAAAATTTTATCTATATATAAAAAAATAACGGCTCTACTCCAGTTTATGCGTCCAATCGACTTTTATGCGTCCAATGACAGTTTATGCGTCCAATCAACAAAAAATTCAATTTTTCTTGGTGTTGAAAAGTTGGGGTATGGTACCAAAACATCTCATCATGTTCGGGACCTAAGCCCACTGGGTCTGGGACCATTCCTTGCCCTATCCCTCGAAATTTCGGAAAGTTATAATTGTTTTTCCGAAATTTTTAAAAATTGGCCATAACTTTCCGAAATTTCGAGGGATAGGGTAAGGAACGGTCCCAGACCCAGTGGGCTTAGGTCCCGAACATAAAGAAATGCTTTGGAACCATACCCCAACTTTGCAACACCAAGAAAAATCAAATTTTTTGTTGATTGGACGCATAAACTGTCATTGGACGCATAAAAGTCGATTGGACGCATAAACTGGAGTAGAGCCAAAATAACCCCATATCAATTATATTTCATCACATTTGTAGAGAAAACATCCTCCATTTGTTTATATGAGGAGCAAAATAGGCTAGAGTACAAGTGTTTAACTGAATATTTTTACAAATGTAGGGGGTCCATAAAGACTCCCCGTCCCAAAAATTTTATACAGTGTGGTGCAAAAGTTTACACCAAACATATTTCATCCCATCTTAAGAGAAAACGTCTTCCATTTATTTTATATGAGGAGCAAAAAGGGGTAGAGAACGAGAGTATTCCAACTTAAGTCACAAGACTGAAATTTTAGGGGGTCAAAAAAAACCCCCGTCCCAAAAATTTCCTATATATAATTTGAGAATGGTTTGTCTGTAAGCACATTTATTCTTCCTATTTTTACGGCTATTTTCACCAGAAAATTTTGAATAAGGAGAAAATATGGAAAGAGAAAAAGAAAGAATAAAATCGTAAAAGAAGTGTAATACTGAGAAAAATAAAGGGAAATACACTAGTTTGTTCTCTCTTTTATAATGGCTGCCACAAAAAAATAAGGAAGAAAGAGATATGAAGGAGAATAAGACAGAATAGTAAAGACAAAAGGTTAAAAGAAGTATAAGACGAAATGGTAAAAGGAGTATAAGACAAAAGGGTAAATGACAAAAGGGTACAAGAAGAAGGCTAAGACAAAGGGTAAGAAAAGTAGTATAAGACAAAATGGTAAAACACAAAAGGGTACAAGAAGAAGGCTAAGACAAAAGGGTAGAAGAGGTATAAGAGTGACAAAATGGTAAAAGGCAAAAGGGTACAATAAGAATGGTATAAGATAAATGTTAAGTGACAAAAAGGTACCAGAAGTATAAGACAAAATGTTAATTACAAACAAAGAGGGTACTAATAAGAATGGTATTAGTCAAAATCAAATTATTCAGAGGATTTGTTTTAGAGGATTTGGGTGGATTAAGGGGATATCAAGTGATATCAAAGGAGTAAGAGGGATATTCGGGGGATTTGAGTGAATTAAGGGGCCTAGAGTCTCGGACGTCTCTAATAGGTATCAGGGGTGTCAGATCAGAGGATTTGGGCGGATTAAGGGGATATTGAGTGATATCAAAGGATTAAGAGTGATTGAGTGAGTTATAGTTATTCGGTGGATTTGAGTGAATTATAGGGCCAAGAGTCTCGGACGTCTCTATTAGGTGTTACGGGTGGGCCGAAACGAAATTTTGAAAAATAGAATGTGAAAAACAAAAATCTAAAAAGCGGCTTTACCTAGGATGAAAAATAAACTCTTTAAAAGCTCCTAAGTATTAATAATCTGTTTCCAAAAATATAAGATTTTAAGTAAAGTTAAATGAGTTAAAAATAGAAAGTAAATAAAATTGAGAGCATATGCTGCCGCCTCCAGGCTTTAAAACTTTTTTTAGTTTTGTGTAGGCGGTTTACACACATCTGTCCCTTTATATTAGATCATTAATGTTGTAATAGAGAAGTAAAATAAAAATTTTTATTTTTAGTTAGAGAAGATAAAAATCTATAAATATGGATCAGAAATGTGTGTTTTTATTGGGGAAATTTGTTTAAAAAATTTTATTGGGATTTTTTGATTTTACAGGGTTTAGAGGGTTAATTGACTAGTTGTGAGACATGAGAGAGAGACTCGAAAAAGGGAGATTTTTTTAAATTTTGAAACTTAAGTAAAATATTATAAGGAAGAGTTGATGATATACTTGGATATAAAGGATGTTACTTAAAGTAGGGTTCCACAGTCGTAGACACAGAGAGAGTATGAAAAGGTACACCCCAACGACCACGATCCCAACGCATCGCAGAGCTAGCACTTCTTCAAAATGATTAAATCCGAGACGCCCAGGTATGGTTCGATTCATATCAGGGCGTTCCGGATTCGACTTATAGCCCAGCTGTACGTCCCGGTTAGTCCACTAACTGAGATAGTGTCCCATGAGTTTAGGAAGGGCACGGAGGATAAGGAAGGCCATGGAGAAGGGAGGCATCGGAAACGAAATTATGGTTGTATCCCGAGGGTTTTGAGTTTGTTTTTCGGGTGGTACGGGGTTTCAGGAGTCTTCTTAACGAATCTAATGAATCGTTCATTAACAGGAGCCGGTTCGAATAATTTTCGTATAAAAAAGGGAATAATAATTCACTATAAAGTTGATAGAATCGAAGTAGCTAGCCACACATTAAAAGAAATTTTTTGGGTTGTGTGGTAATAAGAAAAATGTTTATGTAATGGATCAGTCAATTCCTAGGAAAGGTTTATTGGAGATCGTGTTTGTGGGAACAACTGATGCTTTCTGGTAAATAAGAATGTGAAAAAAAGATTTTTTAAAGGTTTGATGGATTGATAAACTATTCTGGTAAACAAAATGTTTTTTAACTAAAAAAATTCTTAAAATTTTTTTGGCTTTTTAACCAAAATTTTTAAAAAAATGTGTTAGAATGTTAAATATGGGTAAATAAAAATATTACGAGTTTGTTGAAAATAGGGTTGTCGGTTTTTGGAGAATTTGAAATTTTTTTGGATATTACCTGAACCGGACCGATGGGGTCAACCTAAAAGACCTACACCCAAACGACCTGTTGACCCAAAAGACCTATAACTTTTGAAAGCAAATCAAGATGGAATTTCGTTGTATTTGGAGGGATTAAGCGGAATCGAGGGATTTAGTGTAATTGAATTGGACCGAGAGGGTGTCAACCACACAAACCCCTTAATCCCTTTAAATCCCATAGTTATAGAACAGACACCCAAAATACGGCACCATTGGTTATAAAATGCAGTACTTAACTTCAAGAGAAGGGTATTTATCAACCTTAATCCCTCTGAATCCCCCTTGTAGGTCTCCTGGGTTAATAGGTCTTTTGGGCCAATAAGCCTTCTGAGTTAAGTCTTTTTGGGGTGGACTCGGACCTAAAAGAGATGAGTTTAATTGAAAATTTAAATAATTTTAACAAGAAAAAGGGTGAATTAAAAATAATTTCTAGTAAAATATTTAAAAATATTACGAAAAAAAATATTTAAAAATACAAGGAAAAACAATAAATAATATTCTAGTGTGTATAAAATTGAAGAAAAATTGTTACAGCATTAATATAAGGGGGATTATTCATTCCTTTTTTAAAAGAATTCTTACATAAATATTATTCATCTTTTCAACCTTCTCATATTTTCACCTGCTTTTGAAGGAGAATGATTCGTTTACTAGGCTTATTTTGAAATGGAAGGGGTGAAAAAAATTTAGATCGGAAAAAGAAATTTTTGAAAGGATCGATTTGACGTTTACTGGACTTAATAGGAGATATGAGGGGATAAGAGGGAATATCAGGAGATCTAGTGTGTATCGGAATATTTGACGGTATAAGGGGGAAATAGAGAGATTAAAAAGACTGGGGGGGGGGGATGATTGCATGATTAGGAAGGGGATTTAGTGGATTAGAGTCGATTAAGAAGGATATAATGGGATTTAGTATGAGGTGAAGATATTATAAGGCATGGGTTAACAAGGATATAGAGGGATTTAGTGGGATTTAGTAGGAGTGGAAGATATTCACAAGACTGTAGATTAAGGAGGGATTAAGAGGATTAGTAGGAGTTATTTTGGATTACGTTATAGAGAGCTTCTCTTGGGAGGGAGGTATCTGTCTGTAATGTGTTTTTAGAGAGAGATTCCACCATCAATAACCACCTCTTAATCAGGAATAATTTAAAGTAATTCTCGCAGTTATTGCTATGAGCTGTTGTTCACCTCGTATAGGTGCTCTTCCGACTGAATTGCCTTGCCGTTGCTTCACCTACCCTTTAATCTATCTTATATCACCGCCTAGGATGAGTTTTAAATCCTAACAAGCTGGATCTCCTTTCTTCCTTACATTATAGAAAGTTGGATTTATTGATCTTAGACAATTGCCAGAGGCAGTTTAGTTTAGGTTTAACTTAACTAGCTTAACTAACAAATATTTTTTGTTTAAATAAAGCTTTGGGCCTTCCATTCTACTCAAATCACTCAAGATTAACCAGCTGTTACGTTCTCCTATTTAATATAAAATGTGAGGGATTTAACGATATTTCTTCCTTATATTCCTAGAAAGTCGTTTAAAATGCTGTTGGATAGCATAAGAATTTTTGCCGCCCACCCAAAAAAATTTTTTTGGGAATGTTTTGGATATTTTACGATAAAAAAACTTGAGGGATGCATTGAAAAAATTAGTAAAAATTTTATAAAAAATATTATATTTAGTAGAGCTCTTTGGATCTTATTCTGGATCTGAATTTAGTTTAGTAACCTGAACAGGATTTTTGATCTGGATCCAGGAAAATCCAAATCCTGGAAAAATCCAGGACGATCGAAAAATGCCCGGATCTGGACTCTGGTTCCAGGAAAAGTTCCAGACTGGATCCAGATCCAGACCGATCTCTAATATTTAGCAAATTCAAGAGTAATACTGGCGATACTAAATATAAGATAGGTACCGTTGGAATTAGAAATTGTATCTTATAATTAGGGATCCTTAATTAGGATAAGACTATTATCCTGAATCTGACTATAGCCAGGAAAGGGAACGGGAATCTCTGCTTTGCGTGGAGCCCTTCTAGCGACAATTATTTATTTGCTCGTTTATAATAGTTTGGAGCTTCAAAACTTATTTCCCCCTCAATAGGTCTCTATAATCGAGGTCTCTACCAGTGAGGAAGGCTCTATATGATGTCCAACTTTTAGCTCGAGCTTCTTGGAGTAATGGACTCGTAACTCTTGGGTACCTTTAACTCTTGGTTACCTTAATAATAAATTTCTATTTGTCACATAAAGCAAAAAAGGAAGCAAAAATTTTATATTCATTGAATAAATTTAAATTTCGATATTTTCTTAAAATTATCATTTCATATTTCCTTTAGTTTCTTTATTCTCTTCTTTAATTCAAAGTCTGATTATAGTTCACAATTTGTTCAAAGTCAATTTTGCATTTGCGATTTCCACTAGCATCATCGCAGCTTCCATATCCCTCAGCGACCAACACATTCTCTCCACCTTGGTCTATCGGGCAATACATTCTGAACGGCTGACTTTCGCCAATATATTCGTGAAAATCTTTGGATGGCACTTTTATATACTCTTGTTCAGCATTACAGGCGTATCCCGTAAATTCACAGGGAGGTTGAGTACAGTTGTATTGTTGTCCACAAGTCACAGTATCAAATAAACCATAGTTCGAATCTGTTGTTATTAAAGAGAATTAATTGAATGTAATAGAGAACCTCCAGTTAAAAATCGGATATGGGCTGAAGAGACATGTTCCGTTTGGACTAGTACGTAGGCTGAAAGGATATGTCCCGTTCGGAAACCCGCCTTCTGATGAATGCCCCTCGGTGAAGAGACATGTCCCGTTTGGACGAGAATATAGTCTAAAGAGATATGTCCCGTTCAAAATAGGATGTGGCTGAAGAGACTTGCTCCGTTCGGAACCCCGCCTTCTGTTAAACATGCCCCTTCAGACTATAAGTAGGCTGAGAGAACATCTCCTACATATAAACAGGCTGACGAGAACATCAGGTACCTTGTACGTAGATATGTATAAGAGAGTTCCCGGTGTGACCCATAATTAATTTCAAGCTCAATCCAAACCTGCTCGTTTTAAACTTACTAATATCGCATATAAATGAAGTTTGCAAATTTGCGTAATTTCTAAGCCCAGAACAAGCCAAAAATGCAGTCACCAGAACACTCATAGTATGGCGCTTGCAACAATTAAATTTAGGCTTATTGTCAAACGTGACGTTCACGTCCTTGATACTTTCATTCATTAATTTTCGCGATTTTCTATTCGATTTTCTAATTGGAGGCTCTTCAGGAGCTTCATCACACTCTGTTTCACACTTTCCCTTCCCCTTAAACTCTTTTTTATTCTTCTCCTTTTTGTTGTTGAACAACTTTTTCTCCTGTGCCTCCGTCAAGCCGTTCAAGGGGCTAAATTTATTTTTAACTTCCACGTTGTATCGAGCCTTTAATTTGTTTTTTGAAGGCTTTGGCGCTTTCCCCTCCTTCCCAGTGGGCTTTTCGTCCTTCCTATTGCCTCCGTCTTTGAGCATTCTTCGATACCCATAGATTGGAGCATCCGGGTAGTTGACACCCTTAGAAGCTTCAAAAGTTTCCGGAATGATTTGGGGAGCATTAAACGTCTGTTGGGGTTGAACAACATTCAGTGGATGGAGTTCACCTTAAATAAATCGGCTTTATAAGGGGGCTTAAAGATGATGGGATGTAAAGTAATGAAGTTTCTTCCCAGCCGTATCTACTGCCCAATTATCCGTACTACCCAAGTGTATACTTCTCAATTTCCAATGCCCATCCGTGAGTCTGTAGCTTAGGAACTAGCAAAAAGGAAGCGACCAGTCAGTGCCAGTTAAAAATCCTAATATATTATGATGATCATAAAACTAACTCATAATACAATGGAACTGTAAATATCCAAAGATCGCAACAACATTAGAAATGGGTGTCTTGTCGGAGAGCGCTCTCATTAACGGAGAGCTCTCAGGATCTACCCACCATCCAATCCTTTTGCTTATTCTTTAGGGTGGGTTAGCCTTTTACAATCATCAATGACTAATTAAATTCCTACCTTCAACAGCCCCACAATTCTTAATTAAAATTTGACTTAAAATAATGAATAAAAGCAGCATCTTAAAGAAACTTGGTTGGGAATCGAGTCGGGAAAATTAAAAAAAATGATATAATTTAATTAAATCAAGGGGGTTAAATAAAGGGATATTCGACGGAAATTGCCAAAAATTATGAAAGCTGGGAAAATAAAAAATTTTTTTAAAGAAGGGCAGTGTTTGTTTATTTAAAAGGGCAACATTGTTAAAGTGCTTGTTAAGAAATTTAATTTTTATTTTTAATTTTTTTAAATTTTATTTTTGAAAAAGTGCAAGTGTATTTTGAAAGGGAAAAAATTAAATAGAAAAATATTTTTCAGACATAGCCGACCAAAATTTAATAAAATTTTGTATTTTCAGACAATAAGTGACTCTGAAAGTTCAAGTGACACAGCCTGACACTGAAAATTAAAATTCTTTAAATTTTCCTAATTTTCGAATTTTTCAAAAATTAAAAAAAAAAGGAAAAAAGGAAATTTTTTTTGAATTTTGTATATTATGTAGATTTCAAGTTTATATGTATTAGTTGAGTGGTAGCGGGATTCAACATAAAATCGGATAACTTTTTAAAATAAATTTTTCTTTTGGAATAATACCTCATAACGATACCGACTTGGGATCTGAATTGGAAATTTTCGAATTAAAAAAAAAATTTTTAATTAATTCTTTAAATTTCAAGTGTATTTTGAAAGGGAAAAACTGTTCTCTCAGTTAACAGTATACCTTTATGGCCTCTAATCTTTCGTTTTTTACTTTTGTTTTAAGGGAAAATTTTTTTTCTAAATTTTTTGAAAAAAATTTTTTTCGAATTTTTTGAATTTTTAAAAAATGTTGAAAAAATTAAAAATTCAAAAAAAAAAAAGAAAAATTTTCCAAAATCTAAATGTAATAGACATGAAAATCCTAATTAATTTTCTCTCAGTTAACAGTATACCGACACACTGAAATGGCGCTGAAACGGCTTGTTTTCAATTCCCTTTATTTTGTCTTTTTCTTTGGCCTCTACTCTTTCGTTTTTTACTTGGAAAATTTTTTGGAATTTTCTTAAATTTTATAAAAATTTTTTCAGTTAATTCTCTTCGGAAAAATGATTGATTGTCACTGCCATTTGGCAGATTCCTCTTTTAATGAAGATATTGGACTAGTAATTGAACGGGCGAAGGAGGTTTTTTATAAATTTTTTTTGATTTTTGGTTGAATTCTATTTTAAAAAATTTTTTGAGGCTTTCAAAATGCTTTTGGAAATTTTTTGAAGTTATTAAAAAAAAATTTTAAATTTTATTTTTTATTTTCCCAGTAAGCGACATTTGATCCCAACTTAATTTTTTGAGATTTTTCTATTTTTTCTCTCGGTACTATTTTATATTTTATTAAAATAAATTTCTAGGCCTCCCAAAATATTTTTTAAAATTTTTTAGAATTTTTTAAAGACAATTTTTTAATTTAATTATAGAGTGACATTTGGTCCCAAAATTAATTTTTATATGTTTTTTGCGTTGTATAATGTGATAAAAATATTTCTAAGCTCTAAAAAATTAAAAGAAAATTTGTTAGAATTTTTAGAAATTTTTTAAAATATATTTTCTTAATTTTCTTAAGAGGTGACATTTGATCCCAAATTAATTTTTTCCCTAAATTTCTCATTCTTTTAATTTAAAGGCTGGTGTAGTGCATGCCATCGTTGTAGCAGAATATGCTACCGATTTCCCACGTATTCTTCAACTAGCGAAACAATTTCCTGATTTTATCAAGCCTTGTTTGGGCGTTCATCCTGTTCAGGTTTTCTTTAGTTTTTTGGATGTTTCTGAATTTTAACTGACTATTCTTTATTTTTTCTCCTATAATACATAAAAAATAAATTTTCTAAAAATTAAAAAAAAAGATTTTTTTAAATTCGAAAAAAAATTTTTTTGATGACATTTGATCCCAATTTTAAAAATTTTTCAAAATTCAATTTTCTCTCATTTTTTTAATTTTAGAAAGGCTGGGTTTCAGTTACTCAACAAATGTATAAGGACACACAAGTTGAAAAATCAATTAGGGACGCTTACGAAGCTAATATGTTGCATGGAATTGGGGAGGTTTCTAAATTTTTTTGATATCTCAACAACTTTTTTTTGAAGGTTGGTCTGGATTTCACCCCAAGATATTTGACTAATGGAAGCGGCGATAAGGATGAACAACGAGCTGTTTTTGGTGCGCAAATTGAGCTGGCAAAGGAATTGGGATTGACTTTGTAGGGGGTTTCTGATTAAATTAAAAATTCTGATTTTTGAAATTTTGATTTTTTGAAATTCTGATTTTTTGAAATTCTGATTTTAAAATTCTGATTTTTTAAAATTCTGATTTTTGAAATTCTGATTTTTTGAAATTCTGATTTTAAAATTCTGATTTTTTAAAATTCTGATTTTTTGAATTCTGATTTTAAAATTCTGATTTTTTAAAATTCTGATTTTTTGAATTCTGATTTTAAAATTCGATTTTTTAAAATTCTGGTTTTTTAGTTTTGGTTTTTTTAATTCTGATTTGTAGAATAACATTCTGATTTTTCCAATTAAAGAAACGTCCATTCTCGTTCTGCTGGAAAGCCTGTAATTGAACAATTACAATCCCTTGGAGCAAAAAATGTTCTTTTGCATGCATTTACAGGCAATATTAAAAGTGTTCGTTTGGGTGTGGAGGCCGACTTTCATTTTTCTTTGGCTCCAGCTTTTACTGTTAATAAAGAAAAGGTGTTGGAAATTTATATTAGTTTATTCTAAGAGATATAGGGCTCGAAATGGTCAAAAAGTTAACTCGAGGGAGATAATACCCCTATCTTCGTGATAGAGCTTACCATAACTCTTGGGTGAGACCAGATCTAGTGGATATAATCTTCCCTTTAAAATTTCAGGAAGAATTTGTGCGTACTGTCCCACTCGAACGTCTATGCCTGGAAACAGACTCGCCCGTTTTGGGCCCAAATAGAGAAGAACGAAATGAGCCCGCAAATGCTCGTTTGAGTGCTGAATTTATTGCAAAAATAAAAGGAATTGATGTAGCTGAAGTGATAAGAGTTACAAGTGCTAATGCTCGGCGATTGTTTAAAATTCCTTTGTGATTTTTAGAATTTTTGTATTTAATTTTTGTTGGGATAAATTGATTTATTTTATAATTATAGACCTTTGCTTAATATGTATATGTCAAGTTCCTTGGGTCAGAGGTGGGTCGGAACTGACGAAGGTGTCGGAAATCGGAATTTCGGAAATTGGAAATTAAAATTTTTTTTCGGAAATCGGAAAGACCCATCTTGAGTCCGGGAAAGATTTTTATAAACCAATGAATTGTTTATCCAGAATGATAAAATTTTTCAATAATAACTTTCGCACTTTATTTAAGTTCTCCAAAAATTTTACACCCATAATAAAAATGAAAACATAATTTGATAAACAAAATTTTTTTGACAGATTTATGCATTGAAAGTAAAACGGATACCGAATAAATAAAAATAATGAGGGCAAACAAAGTTTTAGGGGCCATTTTAGGGGCCGTCCCCTTTTTCTTCTATAAGGAATACAATCTAGGTATGTACAAAATGGTCTGCTTTTCTTCCTTCCTTAATTTATGTGTCATTAAAAATGCCTTAAGGAAATGAAATTGAGAAAAAAAGTACAATATGAAGACTCTCGTGAAGAAAAAAGAGGCCTAAACCTAGTTTTACCCTAATGCCGAATGCAAATATGCACGAGAGGACAGAAACATGCAAAGATGTGCATTAAGAACCGGGTCCTATAGTGATAGGACCAACTTAAAATACCATTCTTAGGCTATCAGTTCATGAATATACAAACTATTCCTATGCAGATTTTGCCCAGCCGTAGATATCAGAGGGGAATTTCTAAGAAATTGACCAATCAGAATATCCAGGTCAGAAGACACCTAATCCCTAAATCTAAATAATTTCGACATCATAAAATATTGAAGGGGAGATATGAAAGTTAAAGTTTTTTGATGTCTAATAGCAAATCTAACAAATGTTTTTGCTGTTTCAATCAGTCAAATCATTCTTCTTCATCCTCATTATTTTCGGAATTCAGTTTCAATTCCTTTTCTTTAGTTTCGGGCTTTAAAGTAACACGACTTTTGTACTCTTCGTCATTGCTAAAATTTGAATTTAATTATTAATGTTGAACTAAGATTAAAAACTCAAAGATCTAAGGAAAATAGGTATATCGAGAACGTCGTTATATTAAGATATTCCTCTCATGAAGCTAAAGAGACAGGCATCAAAATTGATAAGGGTAAATTTTTCAGGTAGTTATGGCTTTAGCGTAGTTATGGGCATGTTGGTAGTTGTTGGCTGTTGTCTGGTACTTCTTTTATACTCAAAACTATTGTATCTTCGAATTTTCTCGGATTAAGTAAAGACTTTAATTAAGTAGAGAAAAATAACCAAGAAGTCTCGGATTTCCCAGATAGACCAACTTTTTTTAAAACTATATATAAATTACATTTGCTTATATTTGTTTCCGATATTGTCAACAACATGTTTAAAAGCAGTAGTTTCTTCATCGTTAAAATAAGCATCAAAATAGTGGATAATTTCTGGCCATTTTTTACCATTTATCTCCATGCTCTTACATTTTTCGTCAGCAATGGCTATTATGCATTCAAAAACAAAATGAGGGGATTTGAAATCACCAGCTATATCACGTTCACGATAAACTTTTTTGTAAGCAATATTGATGATCTGATGCAAATTGAGTTCACGGGTAACCACCTGTTAAATGTTAAAATTAATGCTATGTCTTTAAAAAATTCACAATAAATAGAGCAGACTGTCGCGGACACACCGCGAAATTTCCCGCATTTCCGCTAACGTTGTCCGCTCTTAGAGAGAACAACTCTATTTTTCTTTCTTTTGTTTGTTGTTCACTATAACAATGAGTGGACAACTGCTTATCGTTCCCACCCACACTCACAATCTATTTTTCCAGTGAAAGAATGCTCGCAAGGACAACTTTCTGGTGGCTTGGCTTTTTCAACAACTCCTTTCCTTCACTTTTCAATATTATTGGAAGAAAAATAAGAATTTTTCATTCTCCCCTCTCCTTTAATTTGTCCCAATAATAAATTTTTAATTTATATATTTTTAATTTAATTTTAAATTATATTTTTTCTATTATTTTTAAATAAATTATTTTTGTAAATTAGTTTTGATTTGCTATTTGGGGAAATTTAAAAAGTAAGCCCGGGAAAACTAAACTTTCGGAAGTTCGAAACCTCCCTACACTCTCAATCTTTGGCGGCACCTTTTTACGTCGCAGGACTTCGGTCATGATTGGCCGAGATATTTTGTTTCACGGACTTGACATAAACTTTATTTATCTCATTTGTCATTAATTCTTATCAACGCGCTCCGCACCCCTCCCAGTTCCCCTCCATAAAAATAAGTGATTGGTGATTGAACATAGTTTAAATGAAATATATGTATTATTCCGAAATTTTCCATTGTTATAAACATTGAATATAATTTCAAAAATTATACGTTTGAATATTTCTCATTCCTTTTATTTGCTTCAATGTATCCAAACAAATAATTTCGATTACCGGAATCAAGCATTTTACGCTCTTTTGTATTTTCCTCATCAAATTCCAATTGCAATTGACCCCCAATATTTTCCTTGACAAGGTAACTTTTTTTTGTTTGCAAATTAGAAAAGATTAACCCTTTCGATGTAAGACGAACTGTAATATAATATAACATTTTATGACCATATTACACTTTTATCCATTTGAATCCCCCTTATTCCTTCCAAATCCCCAAGATACCCCTCTAATTTTTCCAAATATCTTGTAATTTTTAATAACTTAAAAGCTGTTTCCCCTTATTAAATGAAGAAACCCCCAGAGTTACCAAATAAATTTGATATAGTCATTAAGATATCACCAAATAAAAACTCACGGCAAAATTGCTTGTCATGTATGTCTCTAAATAAAACTTGTATATGGCTATCAAATATAGGCTTAAATATTGTTCGATCCAACCCAACCTTTTCAACCAAATCTTTTATTTTAACGTTCTTAATATTCAGATTAGTACTTGAACCCTTATCCTACACCCCTTCCTTTTTATTGCCGCGCCCGTTTTTTATGCGCCGAGAATTTTGAGGGAATAATTAATTGTGAGATATTTTTATTCACTATTAAAGAATAGGAAGGTGAAATAGTTTTCCTCAAGATGAGGGAATAATTTACAAATTTCCATTTTTGTCGGGATTTTCGGCAATTTTCGCGATATATTCCCCAAAAACCACAAAATATGCATTAAAATATGCATTTATGCAGCAAAGTCCGGAATATGAAATGCATTATATGCAAATAGAAACCCCCTCTAGAGTTTTCAAAACATGCGGAAACTGTGTTTTTTGTGCAGAAGACATCATGCAAAGTTTGCAAAAAAATGCATTTGCATAAAAATCCAGTCTCTACTTATAAGCAGTCTCTAGGATTTTTTAAGGCGCAGGAAAAATGAGCGCGGCATTGAAAATGGTAGGGGTTAGGATAATGGTACAAGAGGTACCTGCAGATTAACCATTCCTTTTCCAATATCTGAAATAAAATATAAAGACTCATCTACCAGTATTTGCACTAATGATAGACTCTAAAGTGTTAAAGTGAAAGTCACAGAAAACTAGGTGGAATTCGATTATAAAGCGGAAAAAGAAACTTCAGTGGAATAGGGAGAAGCAGAATTCATACGCTATGCGTCATGATTTGAAAAGTGTAATCGTGTGGGGGAGATAAATTCATATACTTGGTTTAGTTATATTTATCTAATTAAACAATTTACATGTCACATTTTCCAGCCCTTGAACATTCTTCATACGGACAGCTTCCAAAACTTTTTCAATTTTATAGACTGAACCCTTTTCAAGCGTTTCCTTTTTCCCAACAGAATTGGTATACTCGTAATCCTCTAGAGCAAGTACAAAACCTCCATCAACTAAAAAATTAAATACAAATTTATTCAACATACATATCGGGGACACAATCAAAATTTAAATTCTTTATTCTATTAACTATTTAATAAGAAGTAATTTTGGTAGGGTAAGGGCTTAATCTCGGGTATTTAAACAAATTAACTTGATTAGAGAATTATTGGGCTTAAAAAGACAAGATTGCGTAAAAAAGTGTGGAGGAGCAAAAGGAATCATTATTAAACAATTTCGTCGAATAGTGAAGGGGATTAGAAGGTTAAATGAAGTTGGAGAATTTATGAAATTATTGTAAAGAATATTGGACGGAATTTGGCACATTTTGGTTGAACGGGCCAAATTTAATGAAAGAAGTAATTTGTCCCGTTCCGGCCAAAACGGGCCTAATTTGGCGAACAACAAAAAAGGGGAAAAGGTTTAATATTTTAAAGTAATTAACTAGTCGGGCCCATTTTTTGGTAGAGCGGGCTATTTGATAAAGAAGGAATTTGGCCCGCTTCCGCTAAATATCATCTAAAAAATTAAATATATCATCAACTAAAACTATAAATTAACAATAAATTACCTCGCTTTAATTTATTTATTTCAATTCTGTATTTTTGGACATCATCTGGAGAAAGTTCAGCGAATGGTTCGCTGTTAGTCTCTGTGTTGGCGAATTTTCCACTGTGATGACTTCCATCACCAAAACTTATTGCCTCTTTATCCCCAAGATTCTGTCCAGTTAATTTAAGAATTTCAGCCAATCCATCATGTTTCTTCCATTTACTCAAATGAATTCCTGACCCTATATCTCCAGTTTGCTTTCCTTTACTAACCATTCCAGCTGGTAAAGGAATCTCCAGGTCGCTTCCCTTTCCATTATCTCCAGTTTGCTTTCCAATTGCATATTCAATGCAAATCAAACAAAACATCAAAAAGAAAAACATTCTTTTTTTAAAGAATGAATTTGGCTGTTTTAAGAAAATCATCTGGAAAAGAGTTTTAAATATTATTGTAGGGAGGAGGAAGATCCAACTGGCTAGCATTTAAAACGCTCACTAGGCGAGGGTTCAAGATCTATTAAAAGAGAAGGTGAAATAAGCGTCCCGGTAGCTGTGTTGGTGGAGCACCTTCACGTGGTGAGCGAAAGCGCCTAGCAATAATTGCTAGGGGGTTGCATCTAAGCCTGCTCGAGATTAAACTTTTACCGCGCTCTTATTTTATATATGCTGGATAAATAAGTGAAAACTACCTAATTAAGGATTGTTATTTTATATTCATACAAATTTAAGATTATTAAAAAATTTTAAAAATAATTTAAAATGATTATTGCTTGGGATTCAACGCTTATTTATACGGTCCCATAGACTTGAGAACATGCCCATTAAGGCGAAGCATGCCCTGACATGCGTACAACATAGAATTTTTTTAACAACATGCTCAAAGCCTGCAAACATATACACAAGATTTTATTTTGGCAGTCAAATTCGGCAAGGAAAAGCAATTGCTATCATTAAAAAGCAAGACGACTGAATGCTTGCCTAGCCCTGGCAAGCATAAACTACGTTTTCATACGCTAAGCAACTAGCAAGGCATGGCATTAGGCGAGGCGTCGACTGTCGCTCTTAGCGATTATTGAAAATTCATGTGTATAAAGCGGCGCTCTCTTTTCTAGGAGAGCATTAGGCAGGCGGCCCTCTCAATTCTTGCTCTCGTTAGCGATTGCTTAATTAAATGCCTTGCAAAATCATGTGTAATGTCTCGAGATTGCCATAAAGACATAATCAATTAAATAAAGCAATTTAAATTTAATTTGCTTTTTTATATATTAAAACAAAATTCAACTCTAAAACAATCATACAACATTTGTCGTAAATATGGCCTAACGTTTGTTATTATAAGGTAATGGACCATACTATGATAATAGAAGTTCAGGGTCGGTTGCATTATTTATTGCATAACTATTTAATTTAAAGATAATGAGTTCAAATAAAAACTAAATGATAGAGAATTAAACAAGAAACAAAAATAATCAAAAATTTTCGAAGTACCAACCTTTTGCTCGGATACTGAGTTTAAGGCCAGTGGAAAATTTTAAGGCAAAAGTTCACATTGCCTTGTTGTGATAATTGTTAATATAAAAAATATATCCACTATGTTAATAGAAGTTCAGGAATTTAGAATTGGATCATAATGATAAGAGAGGGAATTTTTGAGCTCCTAAAATAATTTTTCCCAAAGAAATTTCTCAATCTCTCAAATTTTTAAGTTTCTCAAGTATCTCAATACACTGAATCCATTTAATTCTCAAACAAGTTAATCATTTTAACATTTATTCTTGACATTATTTATTTTATGCAACATTATAATTAACATTTTAATTAGACTTTAATCAATTTTATTTTCTCATTTAATATTTAGGCTTTTTTGTAGGTTTCTTTGTAGTAGGTTTAGTTGTAGGGGTAGTTGGAAGGTAGCAATAATCCCCTCTATGGCAAATGAGTCCAGTTGGGCAATCGTAACAATCTCCATGGCGTGAAAAAGGCGTACAACAATGTCCTGAATTAAAATTTATTTAAAGTGTTTTAAATTTGGCTTGCTTTTCTTTAGTGTAGTTTTCTCTGTTGTAGTCCTAGGTCGGAAGGAGTAGGAGTTAGAAGTAGGAGTTGGAAGCAGAGTTTTTTCGAAATTTCGATTTTCGAGTGTTTTTTCTTTCGATTTCCGATTTTCGAATTTTTGAAATAATTTGAATTTAAGCCCAAAATGGAGGATTTTTGGCTTAACGGCTATCATAAATTTAAAAAATTTTGCGGTGAAAATGGATGATTTTTGGCTTAAGGATTCTCCAAAAAAAGATTTGATTGAATTAACGTGGATTTGGAAGCCCCTCCATAATGGAACCCTATTCCAGTTACACCCCAACCCTATGAGTAAAGCGGCCTAGCTCTGCATATATAGTACCAACTTGGACGGTAGCAATATGATCGTGCGTAGCATGCTTGTCCACTTGGGCATTTGTAACAATTTACACCTCCAAAGCGAGGACAACAATTTTCTGAATAAAAGATTACTTAAAATATTTAAAATTGGCATGCTTGGCTTCGGTGTAGTTTTCTCTGTTGTAGTCGTAGGATTCACAGGATGGCAATAATGATCACTTCTATGGCATTCGAATCCGTTTGGGCATCCGAAACAATTTACATGGCGTCCTGTTCTAGTACAACATTTTTCTGAATAAAACGTTATTTTAAATACTAAAAGTCTAGCATGCCTTTCTTCGGTGTAGTTTTCTCTGTTGTAGTCGTAGGATTCACAGGATGGCAATAATGATCACTTCTATGGCATTCGAATCCGTTTGGGCATCCGAAACAATTTACATGGCGTCCTGTTCTAGTACAACATTTTTCTGAATAAAACGTTATTTTAAATACTAAAAGTCTAGCATGCCTTTCTTCGGTGTAGTTTTCTCTGTTGTAGTCGTAGGATTCACAGGATGGCAATAATGATCACTTCTATGGCATTCGAATCCGTTTGGGCATCCGAAACAATTTACAAGGCTTCCTATTATAGTACAACATTTTTCTGAATAAAACGTTATTTTAAATACTTAAAGTCTGGCATGCCTTTTTTGGGTGTAGTTTTCTTTGTTGTAGTCGTAGGATACACAGGATGGCAATAACCATCACTTCTATGGCATTCGAATCCTTTTGGGCATCCGAAACAATTTACACGGCGTCCTGTTCTAGTACAACATTTTTCTGAATAAAACGTTATTTTAAATACTTAAAGTCTGGCATGCCTTTCTTGGGTGTAGTTTTCTCTGTTGTAGTCGTTTTCTTTGGCGTAGGTTTCTTTGTTGTAGTCGTAGGTTTAGTTGTAGTAGGTTTAGGAGTTGGAAGGTAGCAATATTCGCCTTTATAGCATTCTTGTCCGTCTCGGCATCTGTAACAATTTATAGCTCGTCTTTCTATAGTACAACATTTTTCTGAATAAAACGTTATTTTAATTATTTAAAGTCTGGCATGCTTTTCTTGGGTGTAGTTTTCTCTGTTGTAGTCGTAGGTGGTGGAGCAAGAGTGCACCAACCATCAGGTCTACAAATCAAGCCAACAGGGCATTTCCCGTAATCATCACAATGTGGCCACAAAGCTATAATTAACACAATTTTCATAGTAAATTGTGCATGTTTGAAAGTAGATTGGTCATTTAAGGTGGATTAGGCGAGAAAATTAGGCGATAACTTAGGCATTTTTATAATTTTGATTTTTTCGTTTCGTTTCGTGAAAATAAAATTTATTTTTTTCGTTTTCGTTTCGTTGTGGCAAAAATTCTATTTTCGCCCATCTCTGCCCGGAACCGGAACTCCGGCGAAACTCTAATAAAAACGTGTAAATTTGTTGTGTAATAAATAATGTGTCCGATTATAACGAGATTCTATTGTATTCTATTACTCATTGTTTAAAACTGACCAAATGCTATTCCGAACAATTGAACAAAAACCAACAGTATCAACTAAAAGTTGTTATTAAATTTTAATTTAGGCAAGAAGCATTTACCTTCATTTGTTGAATAATTATTATTAATCAATTATTTTTAAGGACTGATATTAGTTAACAGAAATCATGGGATTTAAATATGCAGTAAGTGGCTGTACACAGACTAGTATGAAAATTCCACGGTTTCAAAAACTAATTTTAATTTTATTTTCATAACATAAACAAATTGAAAAATAATATATTTAGCAAAAAAATTAACGTGTAAATGACTATCAAAACATTTTAAAAATGTTTGCTTTGTGACAAATATTCAAATTTTATCACCTTGTTTGTTAGTTGCATTAATCGCCACGTCAAATAGCTACATAAATGTTAAGTCAAAGCAACGATAATTGAAGGAATCAGTTGTTTATTTGTTTTATTTATCAAGTTGCTTACTAAATAGCGTGTTAATATGTTGATGAATAGGTGTGTGCTTGTTATAAAACATTCAAAATATTCATCAGAATATATTTATTTCCTGGTTACTAAACTGTTGGTTTTAATAATTTATCATGTGGCTGAAGATGATAACCACGTAAATATTATTTTTTATGATTAACATATAGAGAAAATATATGTATATAAATGCCAATGAATTTTATTAGAGTAAATCAGTCTTAAAAATAATTCATTAATAATAACTACTCCGAAAATGAAGGTAACCACTATTAAAGATATCCAAGACTGAAAAGTTTCCATGACTCAAATTTGATGCCAAGACTCAAGAACAAAACTGGAACCCATGGCTCAAGACAAAGACTGGCCCACTGATCAACCCCTCCCTTCTCAATACAAAGACAGGCCCGCTGACCAAGCCCCAACCTCTGATCTCCCCCTCATCACTACCCAAGATAGGACCACGGGACCGAAACACCCAAGAAAAGTCTTTAGTGATGACACAGGACGACAGTCTTGGACGCTCTAGTATTTCCTACTTTAATTTTATAATAAAATTCAGTTGATACTTTTGGTTTTTATTCAAGTGTGCGTAATAGCATTGGTATTATCTCAAGAAAAACGTAAGAAATAAACCGTGATGAATTTTTCAAATTTACAAATTATAGCCCCAAGATGTCCACGTATATGCCCAGTTGGATATGTCTGTGAATTTGGCGTTTGTGTTAAGCGTAAGACAAAAAAAGAGTAAAATCCCCCCCCCCTCCTTCTTCAAAATGGAAAAATTATCAGACAGCGATAAGTACCAACCTATTCTTTTTAGAACCAATGCTTTTTAGAACCATCTGCCTACTTGTAGAGAGTTCTAAATTGTATAAGATCTGGTTAACCCCTATTGCCGAATAACCTCTTGCATTAGCAGGAGGAGAAATAGCTGTAGTCCAGCTCTACTTTAACCAACCCCTGCTTAGACTTTAAAATTATTTTGTCTCAGGACCATGTTGTTGGATTGGAAACAACTTCAAAAACTGTTACTGGTGTCCTCGACCATTAACCTGCTACAAGGGGTTATATTGTTACTATGTTCCCCCGCCAACTAAACCTACAAATAAAACTACTACACCAAAGAAACCAAGTATACCAAGATTAAAATATTTAAAATAATTTTTGCTTCAGAAGAATGTTGTTGGCCAGGAAATGGCTTTAAAAATTGTTACCCTTGTAAAAGGCCTCTGGTATGCCGTCAAGGCAAGTATTGTATAGGCATAGTTCCTTCGTCTAATTAAGAACTCGATAAGAACAAATGAAGTGATATGCAAGTGAATAAAATGCGATGTATATTATAATCTTAATCCGATTTTAAATAAATTGTTAAAATAAATGTATAATAATAAAAGTAACTTGATTTTGTGATTTTGGAGTATACTACATTAATGTTTATTAGAAATTCGAGAGCTTAAGACTCATCTAAATGAGTTTTTTGTTGCGCTGCAGGCGAAAATTTTGGGAAATTTGGAAGGCTGTTTTCCATCACCATCAACTTCAATAAATTTTAACTTGGAAAAAGGCTTGGAATTTGTTCATATTGTGCGCGGACATATCGGAATTGGGGTGACAAAAATAATTTCTTTCGTGTTACGTCTGTTCTAAAACATAAAAACTTTATTCCTCGATAGGACATATACTATCCAAGACCAAGTGGCCGTCCCGAAATCAGTAGGGTAACTGTTCGCACATTGAAATATCCCGATATGTCCGCGTGTCGATATAAATATATGTTTATGATATTGTTATTTTAATCTTCAATTCTTTCATTAACTTTTTGAACTTCACACGTGAGTGTTCCAACTAGTTAAAATTATAAATAATAAATACCAAATTAGACATGCTAACAGCAAAAACTTTTCACACAACGGAAGAAGACAATAGAAGCTGGTTAAAGGGTTACAGACAGCATACTCGCACTTTTATATAAATAAGATATTCGTTTATTTAAACATTTTATCCGGTATTATAATTATGACTTTTGTACGAATTTTGCAATTTTATTATCTCAATATACATATGTATTATTCACATATCATTCACTTAAAAATTTTCTAATAATCTTTAGCACAAACATTATTCTCGCATTTAAATCCGTCAGGACATTTTCCATGATGACAGGGTGGGGGTTTATATGTTAGCGTTGTTGTCGTTGGAGGTGTTGTTGGGGGTGCTGGTTGTGGTGTTGTTGCTGGTGGCAATGTATTCGGTGGCCATGTATTTGGTGGCGGTGTATATTCACAACTTTGACCCCGAAAGCATAGTAATGGCGAGGCACAATTGTAACAGTTTGAAAAGCTATTTCCTCTCCAACAACATTGTGCTGAAAAAAATTAATTTACATTTATAGATGTTTGTTTGCGTGATTCGGATGTAGTTGGCGTTATCGTCGTAGGAACAGGAACACAAACATCATTTTTGCACTCATATCCTGACGGACAGTTGTTATACAAAACACAGGAAGTTGGTGACAAAGGGGTTGTTGGTGGGGTTGTTGTTGATTTTGTGGGTGTAGGCACAATTTTACAGTATCTGCCTTTGATACAAGTGTATGGTGGGAGACACTTGTAACAAATTGTTGTAAAAGGATTTCCTGGGTAACAACATCGTCCTGATAAAGAAAATTAGTTTAAATATAAAGACATAGTTTATTTATCTTCATTTATGATAGTTATTATTAAGGAATTTATTTTAAGGATGTAAAATTTGATAGAATCTATTGGCTTTTATAGATACACGTATTAGCTTATATTATTTCCCTAATTTGACAATACTTAATTATTTTAAAAACTCATATTTATGTATATATCTTTAGAAAAAAATTAACTGCGTGGTTATAGTTTGAAAATTCATCCTCAAAAAACAATTCTCAAAATAATTTTTCTGATCCCGGTCCCGAAATAAATATCCCGATCCCGGTCATTCTCAATCCCGAGCCGGGATCCGGGATCGGGATGTGCAGCAGATCCCGGTGCAATTCCGACGAAAATTTAATTTATGAGCATCATAAACAATACAGAGAATATGTATAAATTAAAAATATCCACAAACATTTTATCACCTTATTTGTTAAGAAATGATAATAAAATAGTTAATACTTCTCTTTTTTTGACTAATATTCGAATATGGACATTTAACGTGGCATTTTTCAAATTATCAACAAAGTGATAAAAATGGAGGTGAATATTTGTCATAAAGCAAACATGTGATGTTGTCAAAAATAAACTTCCTATTTAATTTTAAATGAAAGTTGATTGAAAAATTTTTACATTGAAAATGAAACATTCTCAAACGTGTCACACGTAGCTTTCATTCTTATAAGAAATTAAAGAAAAAATAATCCTTTAACTGTATATATAAAAGTCAATGAATTCTGTCAGAAGATAACAGTCTTTAAAATATTCTATCAAATCAAATCATTTTTTAATAAAATTCATTAATAATTACTCAAAAAATGAAGGTAAATCATTCTGCTTTAATTATATAACAAATTTTAGTTGATACTGTTGGTTTTTATTCAAATGTGCTTAATCCCGTTGGTATTATCTGATGCCAAACGACGTAAGAATTTAATTTAAATGAATTTCCAAAATTAATTATTTATAGCCGAAAAGCCGCAACCATGTGGTGATGAATATGATGAATGTCCACCTGGATATAAATGCGAGTATGATGTATGCGTCAAGATCGTACCACCGACTACGACTACTACAAAGAAGCCAACACCACCCAAACCAAGCAAAGACAATATTTTTAAATTTAAAATAATTTTCCTTCTTTTCAGAACAATGTTGTTGGAGAGGAAATCGCTTTAGAAACTGTTTCTGGTGTATTTATCCATCCTTATGTTACGCGGGTAAATACTGCTATACCCTTCCAACACGACCACCAACGACAACACCCAAGCCTAAATCTTGTAATAACGATTATGACTGTCCATCTGGATATAAGTGCGACTATAAAATTTGTGTTGCTATCCCTACGACTACTACAAAGAAGCCAACCCCGCCCAAACCACGCAAGCCAATACCTTTAAATCTAAAATAATTTTCCTTTTTTCAGCACAATGTTGTTGGTGGGGAAATCGCTTTAGAAACTGTTACAGTTGTTTCACAAAATCCGTATGTATTCAGGGTCAATACTGTAAATATGTAACTCCTCCAACATTTCCACCACGTCCAACAACACCACCAACGACTACAACGCAACCACCATCAACACCTCAACCTTGTGGTGAGAAAGGAAAGTGTTATCCAGAGGATTGAACTTAATTATTAAATGAAAGTGATATGTACTTATATTTTGAGATAACCAAAAGACGATTTATAATTATAATTAAATACTTATAAAATAATTGTTTAAATAAATGTTGGATAAATTATACTGATTATTAAATTTTGATTATTAAATTGATTATTAAAAGTGTGAGAAGCAACAATCCCCCTATTCCCCCTCTGCGTGCATTTCTTTACTACATATAAGGAGCTCATTCATGCTTGAAGCATGCCAGACTCTGCTTATAGCATCCGCAATACACCAAGGCACTAGGGAACAGGACCAACCGCTTTAATTTGCATTTAGTTTCTCCCATTATCTTCCATTATGATGTGTTAAATTAAGAAAATTGCGTAAAAATTGTGTAAAAATCTTAAAATTACGCAGCCGCAATCCTCATTCCGCAATTTTAATTTTAAAATCCTTGCCGATAATTAAATACTTTATAAAATGATTGAAAAGTAAATGAATGCATAAAGTATACTGATTATTAAATTTTTATTTTTATCGAAATTATTTGGTTGCTATTTTGCTTTTTTAAATACCCCCCCCCCCTTATACGAATTGACTTTCTATAATATGAAAAGTTCATTACTTGTGCAAAATATGTATTATAACTTCAACACAACGAGGCACTGTGATAGCCTAATTTAATTGAGTATAAGCAAAACTATTAATTAATCTTTGAGTAACTAGCCCGTATTAATGTTTAGATGAGATGATGAATTTGGAAACAGCCACTCTTAAAATCGAGAAAAGCTCATGTTTTATACCACCAAATTTGCAGTTAGCAACTATCTCAGCACATTTTTTTAGACTAGAAAAACATGAGTTTAGGTGTGTTCATAAGGTAAACCCTAGCCAATAAGGTAGGTAATAAAATGTTTGTGAATATTTGCCATGTTTATTGTTTATGATTAGGGAACGGATTGTTAGGACGTATAAACCATAAAATCGGTACCTATATAGGATGCAAAAAAGGTCTAAATAGGAGCAGAGCTGTTTATGAACTTCGATATAGATCTGAATCGAACGACACCAAAATCAGCCGCGGTTTCAGGTCTGAGCTGAGACAAATATATTCTTCAGATGATGAATCATTAAATGAAGATCTTGATTTTGTTTAAAAGAAGAAATGTAAAAATTTTGGTTATGTTAAAATTTTTTTTAATATATGTCAGTTTTGTGTGTGTCCGAGATTTAACCAATGTCGACGAGCACGATAATAAATGTTTATCCGATGTAGAAATAGACAATGAAGGCGAAGGTAAGAGCTGGAAACACGAGGGAGATCAGTGACTAGCCCCGCTAGTATGATCCAATTAGACTGACGCTTACACTGGCTTATATACTATCCGTACACCACTACACAAGTTTCATGACATAAAAATGGATTTTTATAAGGATTTAGGGAACTTATTTACTTTAACTACCCACCCCATTTATTCGCAAGAAGTTCATCAATCAAACTTAATTTGTTCAGAAAGGTCAGCCTTTCTTTCTTCCTCGATGTTACTGTCATGTCCGATGTTCATGCTGTGGAAAAATTGTGGATGAGAGATGGAATAGAACCATCACGGAAAGAGCCCATACCGAAGCACAACCGACTGTGCCACCATCCAACCCGATGACGGGTTATTTATTTTCATTTATATTCTTTCTGCAAGTGCGGACACAACAGTTACTCAATTTTCCCTGTGGCATATCCTATGAGAGAAATTAATAAAGAAAAGATAAATTTTTCCTTCCAATTTCACCAAAATAGAAGTTAACGTTTGAATCAATATTCTTATTTTTTCCATTTTAGTTATTACCACATGGTTAGGCAGGACCATGTACTTTTTTGGTACCATTTTTTTTATTCTTGTCTTTTTTACATGAGTTCTAACTTCTCTGGCTGTGCTTATTTAGTTTGATAAACATGGACGAATCAAAAATCTTAACATTCACGACTCAGTATTCTGAATACTTAAAAAGGATGATAACGAATTTAGGAAATCAAGGACTAACCATGTGGTAATAACTAAAATGGAAAAAATAAGAATATTGATTCAAACGTTAACTTCTATTTTGGTGAAATTGGAAAGAAAAATATATCTTTTCTTTATTAATTTCTCTCATTGAATATGCCACAGGGAAAATTGAGTAACATCGAGGAAGAAAGAAAGGCTGACCTTTCTGAACAAATTAAGTTTGATTGAAGAACTTCTTGCGAATAAATGGGGTGGGTAGTTAAAGTAAATAAGTTCCGGATTTAGATTGGATTTTTAGTTTTAATGATTTCTAACAAATTTCGGATCCGGATATCCTAAATTTTCGGTTCGGTTATCGGATCCAGATATCCGTAACTTTCCAACAATTCGACAACTTTTCTTGCTATCCTCAGTTTATTAGAAGAATAATTTCGTCTTTTAGGTAATGCTTCTAACTATAAGTATGTATTTTCCTTAATATTAACTAGCAAAAAGTAAAATCAAACAAACACTTAATAACTTTTAACATTTACTTTAACATGAATCTTTAACATTTATCTTTAACATGTATTTTATGCACATTATCTTTAAAGCTTAGATAAAGCATTTCTCAATTTATTCTTTTATTTAATATTCAGGCTTTTTCGTTGTTGTAGTAGGCTTTTTCGTAGTTGTAGGACGAGGGTAGCAATATTCGCCTTTATAGCATAAGAATCCTGTGGGGCAGCGATTACAGTTTACACTCCGAGCGCCAGTGCAACAACGTTCTGAATAAACGATTTATATTAAAATTTAAGGTTGCTTGCTTTTTTTGGGTGTAGTTTTCTCTGTTGTAGTTGTTGTTGGAGGCACATATTGACAGTATAGACCCTGGTAGCATGTGAATGGTGGTAAACAAGGGTAACAATTTATCCCGCGATTTCCCCACCAACAACATTGTGCTGAAAAAAGGAAAATTATTTTAGATATAAAAATATTGTCTTGCGTCGTTTGGGTGATGTTGGCTTTAATGTAGTCGTAGGGATAGCAACACAAATTTTATAGTCGCACTTATATCCAGATGGACAGTCATAATCGTTATTACAAGATTTAGGCTTGGGTGTTGTCGTTGGTGGTCGTGTTGGAAGGGTATAGCAGTATTTACCCGAGGAACATGAGGATGGATAAATACACCAGAAACAGTTTCTAAAGCGATTTCCCCACCAACAACATTGTTCTGAAAACTAATGTTATTTAAGCTTATTAATTTTCGGTTTAGCTTGGTTTGGGCGGGGTTGGCTTCTTTGTAGTAGTCGTAGTAGGTGGTATCTCCTTGACACACTTATCATCCTCGCATTTATATCCAGGTGGACAGGGATTGTCGTAATCACACGGTGGCGGTTCGGCTTTAAATAATAAATTTTTGGAAGTTCGTTAACTAAAAGTATACGATGGGCATCAAATAATACCAACCACATTTGAATAAAAAACAACAGTATCAACTTAAATTTGTTATTAAATTATATAAGTAGAAAGTATTTACCTTCATTTTTGGATTAGTTATTATTAATGAATTATTTTTAAAGACTGATTTAATTTGTCAGAATTTTAAAGACTGTTGTCTTCTGTCAGAATTCATTGGCTTTTATAGATATAGTCAACGGCTTATTATTTCCTTAAATGTTTTTCTAGAAAACTAAAGGCTACGTGTCACACGTTTGAAAATGTTTCATTTTCAAAGCAAATATTCAACCAACCTCCTCTAAAAATAAAGAGGAAGTTTATTTTTAACACTATGACATGTTTGCTTTATGCAAATTATTCACCAACATTTTTATCACTTTGTTTATAACTTGAAAAACGCCACGTTAAATGTCCATATTCAAATTTTAGACAAAAACAGGAAACGTTTTAACCGTTTCATTCGTTTTAACCGTTTTATTCTGTTGCATCATAGTGTTAAAAATAAACTTCCTCTTTATTTTTAGAGGAGGTTGGTTGAATATTTGCTTTGAAAATGAAACATTTTCAAACGTGTGACACGTAGCCTTTAGTTTTCTAGAAAAACATTTAAGGAAATAAGCTGTTGACTATATCTATAGACTGATTTAATTTGTCAGAATTTTAAAGACTGTTTTCTTCTGACAGAATTCATTGGCTTATTATTATTAGCCAATGAATTCTGTCAGAAGACAACAGTCTTTAAAATTCTGACAAATTAAATCAGTCTTTAAAAATAATTCATTAATAATAACTAATCCAAAAATGAAGGTAAATACTTTCTACTTATATAATTTAATAACAAATTTAAGCTGTTGTTTTTTATTCAAATGTGGTTGGTATTATTTGATGCCCATCGTATACTTTTAGTTAACGAACTTCCAAAAATTTATTATTTAAAGCCGAACCGCCACCGTGTGATAAATACGACAATCCCTGTCCAACTGGATATAAATGCGAAGATGATGAGTGTGTCAAGGAGATACCACCTACTACGACTACTACAAAGAAGCCAACGACTACGCCAAAAAAAAGCAAAATAATTTTTTAAATTCAAAATAACTTTCTTCCTAGTTCAGGAGAATGTTGTTATAGTGGAAACCGTGGTTCAGATTGTTTCGACTGTCTTTTTCCTTCTTTTCCATGTTTCAAGGGCTTATATTGTAAATATGAGCCAAAAACTACAACAAAGGATCCAACTGCGACTACTAGAAAGAAGCCAACTCCGCCCAAACCAAGCAAACCGAAAATTAATAGGTTTAAATAACATTTTTTTCAGCACAATGTTGTTGGAGAGCAAATCGCTTTAGAAACTGTTACCACTGTTCCGGTGGTCAATATTACTGCCACTATGGTCAATATTGCCGTATCCGTCCAACACCACCCAAACCACGCAAGCCAATACTTTTATATCAAAAATAATTTTCCTTTTTTCAGCGCAATGTTGTTGGCGGGGAAATCGCTTTACAAACTGTTACAGTTGTTTCTCACGATTCGAATGTATTCAGGGTCGGTACTGTAAACATGTAACACCACCAACTACAACAACGCCACCACCAACAACATACAAACCTTGTGATAAGTATGGAAAGTGTTCTGAAGGATTTAAATGCGAGTATGATGTCTGTATTCCTTATTGAAATAAATTATTAAATGAAAGTGATATGTACTTATATTGAGATAACCAAAAAATGATTTATAATTATAATTAAATACTTTATAAAATGATTGAAAAGTAAATGAATGCATAAAGTATACTGATTATTAAATTTTTATTTTTATCGAAATTATTTGGTTGCCATTTTGCTTTTTTAAATACCCCCACCTTTATACGAATTGACTTTCTATAATATGAAAAGTTCATTACTTGTGCAGAATGTGTATTATAACTTGAACACAACGAGGCACTGTGATAGTAAGTGCGAGTATGATTACTGTATTCCGAAAGAATATTAAAATAAATTATTAAATGAAAGTGATATGTACTTATATGTTGAGATAATTGAGAAACGATTGAGATAATTGAGAACGCTATGTGCTGTGACCATTTTCAAAAAACTACGTTCATCATCAGCTGCTGTGTGTTCTGTTGCATTCTGTTGTCTACGCTTGTCACAGCGCCAAAAAATTTTCTCACCATCAGCACTCGGTTTATCCATTAAATGAATTCCATCATTAGAGAATTTTTCTTTGTTTTGTTGCGATAAAATTCCATTGAACATTATTGATTTTGCTACTAGGTTTAATTTACTTGTTTATATAAATATCAGAAGTTAGGCCCGCGGTAGGTTGGCCGGCGGTAGGTTGCGCGTGCGGTAGGTACTTCCTCTTTAATTTTGAAGGAACTGCGCCCAAAACCAAGCGCCCGTTGTCTCTTGAATAAGCGTCTTATCGACTTCATTAGTGTTAAATTGACCATTTTGAGCTTACGAAAAAATGGGATGAATGAGTAACCGACGTTTCCTTATTTAAAATTTCAACCCACTTCTATCACCTCTAAAAACAAACGTCTTGCATAATATCACAACCTCAAACGTCAATGTTTACAGTTTTTATATTTAAACAATACTAACAAACAAAGTAATAAAATGTTGTTGAATATAATTTGTCATTAATTAAACATGTAATATTGTTAAAAATAAACTTCCTTGTTAATTGTGAAGGAAGGTTGGTAGAAAAATTTAGCTTTGAAAATAAAACATTTTCAAACGTGTGACACTTAACTTTTATTCTAATAACAAATTAATGACAGAATAATAGGCCTTTAAATGTATATATAAAAGCCAATGAATTCTTTCAGACGATAACAGTATTTAAAAATACTATCAAATTAAATCAGTCTTTAATATAATTCATTAATAATAATTTACTCCAAAAATGAAGGTAACTACCTCTCCTTTAATTTTAAATTACTAACAAATTTAGCTGATACTGGGGGTTTTTATTCAAATATGCTTAATCACGTTGGTATTTTCCGATGACCCGCAAAAATGTGGTGATGAATATGATGGATGTAAAGATGGATATAAATGCGAGGGTGATGAGTGTGTCAAGATTATACCACCTACAACGACTACTACAAAGAAGCCAATCCCAACCAAACCAAGCAAATCATTATTTTTAACTTTAAAATAATTATCTCTTCTTCCAGCACAATGTTGTTGGCCTAGAAATCAGATGAGTAACTGTTACTTATGTTTTCTCCCATTCAATTGTTACGAGGGTAAATACTGCTATATACCTCCAACACGACCACCAAAGACATGTAAGAACGATCGTGAATGTCCAAATAGATATAAGTGCGAGTATGATATTTGTGTTCCCGATCATAAGACTACAGGATTACAGCCAACCACAATTAAACCAAGCAAGCCAATACATTTAAATCTAAAATAATTTTCCTTTTTTCAGCACAATGTTGTTGGTGGGGAAATCGCGGGATAAGATGTTACTACTGTGGTCCTGGTGTCACATGTTACAAAGGCCAATATTGCTATATCCCTACAAGACCGCCACCAATAACACCCAAGCCTACACCTTGTGAGAATGATTATGACTGTCCATCTGGATATAAGTGCGAAAATAAAATTTGTGTTCCTGTTCCTACTACTACGACATTAAAGCCAAGCAAACCAATACCTTTAAATCTAAAATAATTTTCCTTTTTGCAGCACATTGTTGTTGGAGAGGAAATCGCGGGACAGATTGTTACTCTTGTTTCCGACCATTCACATGTTATTATGGTCAATACTGTCAATATGTGCCTCTACCAACGACACCTACGTCTACAACTCCAGCACCAACAACATACAAACCTTGTAATGAGGATAAAAAGTGTCCTAAAGGATCTAAGTGCGAGTATGATGTCTGTATTCCGGAATAATATTAAAAAAATTTATTAAATGAAAGTGACTTATATGTTGAGATAATTGAGAAACGATTTATAATTATAATTACTTTATAAAATAATTGTTAATTAATGATTTGATAAATTATACTGATTATCAATTTTGACATTTTCGAAATTTTTTTGGTTGACATTTTGCTGTTTTGATTGTAATTTCAGGATATTCTTAGATAACATTAAGAGTAATGGTCCCTATACATAACCCCCACCTTCGTGCGATTGACTATTTTCTATACTAGGAACACAAATAAACTTCCTACTTAATTTTGATGGAACTGCGTCTCATGCATAAGCGTCTCACCGAATCCATTAGTGTTACTGTTATGTATCGACTTGCGGTTGTGTCCGATACTAACAGAATAACACAGGAATAGAATATAACGTTTATCCGAATGGTAAAATACAATAATAGTGAAGGTGGCAAAAGGCATGACGAAGGACAGACGGCGCCGGTCGACCCAGGTGTCGACCAAGACTGATCTCTAACGACTCCTTTTATACTAGACCCACACATACCTAACAGTTACCATGAGCATTTTGAGTTACGAATAAATGGAGTTGTATGAGACCTTCCCTTATTTCTATCACCTGTGAAATCCGGACCGCCTTACATACAAACACAACCTCAAACGTCAAAGTTTACAGTTTTTATATTTAAACAATACTAACAAACAAAGTAATAAAATGTTGGTGAATATAATTTGTCATAAAACAAACATGTAATATTGTTAAAAATATACTTCCTCTTTAATTTTGAAGGAGGGTTGTTGAAAAATATTTACATTAAAATGAGACATTTTCAAACGTGTGACACGTAGCTTTCATTCTAATAACAATTTAATGACAAAATAATAAGCCTTTAACTATATGTATAAAAGCCAATGAATTCTGTCAGAAGATAACAGTCTTTAAAAATTCTATCAAATTAAATCATTTTTTAATATAATCATTAATAATAATTTACTCCAAAAATGAAGGTAACTACTTTCTGCTTTAATATTGTTTCTATAACAAATTTAGTTGATACTGTTGGTTTTTATTCAAATGTGCTTAATCGCGTTGGTATTTTCCGATGACCCGCAAAAATGTGGTGATGGCTATGATCCATGTCCAGCTGGATATACGTGCGAGGGTGATAAGTGTGTCAAGAAGATACCACCTACTACAACTACTACAAAGAAGCCATCCACGCCTAAACCAAGCAAACCGAAGATTAAAAATTTAAAAAACATTCATTTTCAGAACGATGTTGTTCGAGAGGTGGTTGTTTCTGGTGTTTTCCACCATTCGTGTGCTACCCGGGTAAATACTGCCGTATCCCTCCAACACCAACAACAACACCAAAACCTACACCTTGTGAGAATGATTATGACTGTCCATCTGGATATAATTGCGATTATGAAATTTGTATTCCTATCCCTAGATCTACTTTAAAGCCAACACCACCCAAACCACGCAAGCCAATACCTTTAAAACTATTATAAAATAAATTTCCTTTTTTCCAGGACAATGTTGTTGGGAAGGAAATAACTTTACAAACTGTCGCAGGTGTTTACATCCATTCGTATGTTACTCGGGTAAATGCGATCTCTCTCCACCAAAAAGCAAGCAAATACTTTTAAATCTAAAATAATTTTACATTTTTCAGAACAATGTTGTGTGGATGTAAATCACGTTATAGGCTGTACTTGGTGTTCCCCACCAACCACATGTTACGAGGGTAAATGCTGGACGACTATAACTTTTGCGAGGGTAACTGCTAAACCAACGACTACAACGCCACCACCACCACCACTTCAACCTTGTAATGAGTATAAAGAGTGTCCTGAAGGATCTAAGTGCGAGAATGATTATTGTATTCCGAAAGAATATTAAAAAAATTTATTAAATGAAAGTGATATGTAAATAAATATATTGAGATAATTAAGAAACGATTTATGATTATAATTAAATACTTGATAAAATAATTGTTTAAATGTTGGATAAATTATACTGAATATTAAATTCTGACTTTTTCTAACATTTTTTGATTGACATTAATTATAAGATCATTCCGAAAGATTCATAACTGCATATTATCTAAGCCCAATATTGCTCTCAGGGAAGCAGTTGAGAAGTTAGGCCAAGGAGGTTCTTTATTATTTTAGCGTGTACTTTATATATTTCCCATACTATGCGGGGTTCAATCCTGATTGCAACATGCGAGAATTTACGTAAAGGGGAGGCACTGATATATACAACGTGGCACTGGATACAGCTCTATTTAATTTGTAATTTAAATAATGTCTTTCATTTACGTATTAAAATGTGATGTTGATCAGTTTAAGCTTACGAAATATTGGTTGGATGAGTAAGAGGACCTTCCCTTATTTAAAATTTGAATCCACCTCTATCAATACTAAAAACAAAAAATTTACATACAAACATAACCTCAAACGTCAAAGTTTGCAATTTTTATATTTAAACAATACTAACAAACAAAGAAATAAATAGGGCTCGGATTTATATTGAAATAAAATCGAAAAATATGGCCATAAAATATTGAAATAAGTGGGCAAATATTGACAAAAAATGCCAAAAATTAGTGAAATATTGAAATAAATTATCGTTTATTCACTAGAAAACCCCCAAAAATGTTGAAATTTAATTGAAATTTAACGAAAAAATGAATCATGTTTTTAAAATTGCACAATAGCCCGACGAATTGAGTAATTGTACGCTCTTGGACATTTTACGATTGACAAAATGAGGTCAATGTTTACAGTTTTTATATTTAAACAATACTGACAAACAAAGTAATAAAATGTTGGTAAATGTAATTTGTCATAAAATAAACATGTAATATTGTTAAAATTAAACTTCCTCTTTAATTTTGAAGGAGGGTTGGAAGAAAAATTTAACTGAGAAAATGAAACATCCTCAAACGTGTGACACGTAGCTTTATTTTTCTAGTAAACAATTAGAGAGAAATAAGCCGTGACTTTATATATTAAAGCCCCTCGAATTCTGTCATAAGATAACAGTCCTTAAAGATTCCGTCAAAGCAAGTCAGTCTGTAATATAATTCATTAATAATAACTACTCCAAAAATGAAAGTAACTACTTTCTGCTTTAATTTCAAATTTTATAACAAATTTAGTTGATACTGTTGGTTTTTGTTCAAATGTGCTTAATCGCGTTGGTATTTTCCGATGACCCGCAAAAATGTGGTGATGAATATGAGGGATGTAAAGATGGATATAAATGCGAGGATGATGAGTGTGTCAAGATCGTACCACCTACAACGACTACTACAAAGAAGCCAATCCCAACCAAACCAAGCTAAACCGAAAATTAATAAGTTTAATTATCATTCGTTTTCAGCACAATGTTGTTGGAGAGGAAATCTCTTTAAAAACTGTTTCTGGTGTATTTATCCATTCAATTGTTACTCGGGTAAATACTGCTATACTCATACAACACCACCACCAACAACAACACCCAAGCCTACATCTTGTAAGAATGATTATAACTGTCCATCTGGATATAAGTGCGAGTATGAAATTTGTGTTCCTATTCCTACGACTACATTAAAGCCAACACCACCAAAACCACGCAAGCCAATGCCTTTAAAACTATTATAAAATGATTTTTCTTTTTTCCAGGACAATGTTGTTGGACCGGAAATGACATCAGAAACTGTGTCCGGTGTTTACATCCATTCAAATGTTACTCGAGTAAATGCGATGTCTCTCCACCGGAAAGCTTTACAGACTGTTTCTGGTGTATTCGATCAATATGTAATAAGGATAAATATTGCTACTATATCTACTATAGCTACTATACTACAACGCCACCACCACCACTTAAACATTGTAATGAGTATAAAGAGTGTCCTGAAGGATCTAAGTGCGAGAATGATTATTGTATTCCGAAAGAATATTAAAATAAAAAATTAATTAAATGAAATGATATATGTATATCTGTTTTGAGATAAATAAAAAACGATTTATAATTATACTTAAATACTTTATAAAATAAATGTTTTAATAAATGTGGATAAATTATACTGATTATTAAATTCTGATTTTTTCGAAAATTTTTTGATTGACATTAATTATAAGCTCATTCCGAAAGATTTTTAACTTGTTTATTATCTAAGCCCGATATTGCTCTCATGGGAAGCAGTTGGGAAGTTAGGCCAAGGAGGTTCTTTATTCTTTTAGCGTGTACTTTATATATTTTTACACTATGCGGTGTTCATTCCTGATCTGCACAAAACATAATCACAACGAGCACTGGGACACTGGGACCAACTAGCAGCTTTATTTAATTTGTCATACATATCAACTTTTAAATCGAGCATAAAAAAACTTTAATTATCCCTTAACAATATCAATGCTTTTATAAAATCATGTTTCAGTAGACGCAACTTAAATCGAAGATAGTTAATTAAAAATAATTCAACATAAATGATCAATATGCCAATATAACGTATATTTTATTATTATCAAATTTTTTTACATTAACAACACTATAGTAGACTAACATGAATCTCACACCAGAAAATTTTTGATCCAACCTTTAAAAAGGCCATTTTTTATTTATTTTATTTTTATTTTATTTATGAGCATCCACAAGGTATAAAAAATACACTAATTGTTGTGTAGTGGTGACACTACTATAAAAGCCACTGTAAGCGTCAGTCTAATTCAGGGCTTCGATCTCGAATTTTTTAAAATCCGCAATTTTGATTAAAAAAATCCGCATTTGATATGAAAAATCCGCAAAAAATTTTCAAACACAAAAATTGAATTAAAATCACTTTATGCGTTATATTTTTTGACTCCAACAATTGAATTGAGCAATTTTTTCACTACTAATGACTATCTTATTAAAATCCGAATAATTAAATGAAAAATTACAGCTGACTTGAGCCAATGCTTTCACCATACCTAGTTATAGTGAATTGTTTACTCGAAAAATCTTCTTTTTTTGCGCCGCAGGCGAAAATTTTGAGAATTTTGGATGACTAAGAAACCAGATTTCTTTATTTTCAGCGCCGCAGGCAAAAATTTTGAAAAAATCTTCAAAAGACCACAAAAATCCGCAAATCCGCATTTTTAAAAATAATCCTCATCGCTCTATCAAAAAACCACAAAATGAGGAAAAATCCGCAGAAATCGAAGCCCTGGTCTAATTGGATCATACTAGCCCGACTAGTCCCTGATCTCCTTCGTCTGTCCATCTCAATCCCTTCACCTACATTGTCATTTCTCTTGGATAAACTGTTAATCATTGCACGTCGACATTCGTATATCCTCGGACATAACACTAATAGTGGTGAAAGTCAAAAGACAAATACAGTCTGTTGCAAAAGTATATGATCAAAGGTGTGTGAATTTTAATTTTGCTTCGCCTCGCTGTTAAATTGCAAAATTTTAAAACTTTTGTATTTTATATTATAGCATTTTTTGCGGGCTTTAAGATAATAATAAATTTATAGAAAATTATTTCCATTTCATAGAGTTATGATTTTTTAAATAAATTTACCCCTATTTTTGTTGGTGCAAAAGTTTACGCTCAAAACTTTAAATCTCATTTTTTCACAAAAATTACACATCTAATATTAAAATAATTTGTTTTTATTTTAGCTTAGACAAATATATGTAAAAAATTAATTTAATGAGAATTATGTATTTGGAGTGTTTGGTGAAATAATTGTTTTGTTATATATTTTGTTGAAAATTTGTTAAAAGGGTTAATTGAACAATTTGAGACTTTCTTAAATATTTTTGACTTGCATACTTGGCCTTCGAAAATTTTTTTGTTCATTATTTATTTCTTATAATTTAAGCTTTATTTGATTTAATTATCTTTATTATGAATAATATGTTACATAAATTAGGGTTGTCAGTTTTTGGTTAATCTTTAGATACTCGAATCTGAACCGAAAAATTCAGTTCCGTACCGAAATCTAAAGCATAAATAGTCTACTTATACTTTTGAGACACCCTTTATATAAACCAGAGAATGTGTTGTTATGCCAGTCAGAGGTGGGTCGGAACAGTCAGGGGTGTCGGAAATCGGAAGAGCCGGAAATCGGAACTGGCTCAAAAGTCGGAACTCGGAAATCAAGAATTCTTTTTCGGAAATCGGAAGGAAAAAACGTCGGAAATCGGAATTCCGACCCACCTCTGGTGCCAGTCTCATCTTTCGACTTTTCCTTTTAAAAAATTTCCGGCACATCGTTGGATATAAATATTAATAGAATTTTTATTTTTTGTTTTGTAACCTGGATATTCACATTACGCCACATTTAATCTCTATATAAATTTTAAAACAAATTATAAGCATAAAAATACGAGAAAATAACAAAGGAGGAAATAATTTCATTGTATTTTATTATTTTTCAAGTTGCTAACAAATAATATGATAAAGTGATGGGAGTATTTGTAATTAAACAAACAAACAAAAATAAATTTCCCCTCAACAAATTTATTGAAATTTGTTTTTAGCGTGATTTAGCAATAGTTACAGACGTGGTTTATTTTGATAAATCGCGTCCCGTGTCTAAAATAGCATTCAAATTATTTTTTAAATTGAGGAAATTTTCGTCTAATGCCACGCTTTTATTAGTCGCCTGATTAGCAATTTAAATGAATAACGTTAGTATAAACAATAATGATTGAATATAAAACGCATAAGGATTCTGTTGAAGACAATCAGTCTTGAAAAATAATTCATTAATAATAACTACTCCAAAAATGAAGGTAACTACTTGTTGGTTTAGATTTAATTTTTCATAAATTTAAGTTGATACTGTTGGTTTTTATTCAAATGTGGTTGGTATTATCTGATGCCAGCTGTATAATTTTAATTTAATTAACTTCCAAAAATTTATTATTTAAAGCCGGGGGGCCACCGTGTGATTACGACAAACCCTGTCCAACTGGATATACGTGCAAGGATGATGAGTGTGTCAAGGAGATACCACCTACTACGACTACTACAAAGAAGCCAACCCCACCCAAACCAAGCAAAACCGAAAATTAATAAGCTTAAATAACATTAGTTTTCAGAACAATGTTGTTGGAGTGGAAATCGCTTTAGAAACTGTTACAGGTGTACCTTTCCATTCACATGCTACCAGGGTCAATATTGCCATATCCCTCCAACCCCACCGAAACCACGCAAGCCAATACCTTTAAATCTAAAATAATATTCCCTTATTCAGCACAATGTTGTTGGTGGGGAAATCGCTTTATAAACTGTTACCCTTGTTTCCCACAATTTTTATGCTACCAGGGTCTATACTGTAAATATGCAACAACTACGCCTCCAACTACAACAACAACGCCACCACCGACAACGTACAAGCCTTGTGGTGAGAAAGGAGAGTGTTCTGATGGATTTAAGTGCGAGTATGATTACTGTATTCCGAAAGAATATTAAAATAAATTATTAATTGAAAGTGATATGTACTTATATGTTGAGATAACCAAAAAACGATATATAATTATAATTAAATACTTTATTAAATAATTGTTTAAATAAATGGTTGTATAAAATATACTGATTATTAAATTGAGATTATTAAATTGAGATTATTAAAAGTGTGAAGAGCGATAATCCCTATATTCCCCCTCTGCGTGCTATTTGGCATTTATGCTGCAGCATGCCAGGGTACTTATTTAGTTCCCCCCCCCCCAGTCAGTTTTTTCAAAAAATATGTAAAAATGGTCAGTCTGAACAACAATTGTAGAACACATCGAGCTGTGTCGTATGACACCAAAATCAACAAAATCCGACATGATTTGACCGAGATACAGACACCTGAAAATTGAACAACAACCGGGGTGATTTTTCGAAATTAAAAAAATTTAACCAAATGATAGCTCATTCGAAAGAGCTCAACGAGCTGTGTCGAATGACATCGAAATCAACGTAATCGGACAAGATTTGACAAAGTTATGACATTATTTAGACCTACCGGAGTCGACATTTTATGTCATATCTTTGTCAAATCAAGTCGGAGCACGTCGATTTTGGTAGATAATTGAGTGTGCTGAGTCCGAATCTGACTTCAAATTTAAGTTATTTCGAATCCCGAACCCGAATCCGTCAAAGGGCGATTTTGGGTAAAATTTAGAAATTCAAATTTTAGAGTTAATCTGACATTACTTTTGTAGAGATAGAACCAAACAGAATATTTGACGTCGGAAAATCAAATATTTGATCAAATTTTATTTGATTTTTTTATCTCCAAGAAACCGACCCCAACTCTTTTGACATTTTTGAGGTCTTCACAATCTCAAACGTCAAAGTTTACAGTTTTTATGCTTGAACATTACTAACAAATATGATAATAAAATGCTGGTGTTGTCATTAAACAAACATGTAAATAATGTTAAAAATAGGGTTCCTCTTCAATTTTTTATTAAAAATTGTTTTAATTTTAACTATCGTGTTTACTATCGAAATTTTAACACGTAAATGAAAACAATATTTAAAATATTTTTTTGAAAATGAGAGGAATTTTAGATCAATGCCACGAATTGACAAGAAAGTAAAGAAATAATATAAGCTAATACGTGTATCTATAAAACCCAATAGATTCTATCAAATTTTAGCCTTTAAAATAAATTGTTGAATAATAAATATTCCAAAAATGAAGGTAAATACACTGTACCTTCATTTAAATTTATAAATATTTAAGTTGATACTGTTGGTTTTTATTCAAATGTGCTTAATAACGTTGATCTTATCCGACGGCAAAATACGTATACCTAGTCCAATTTAAACAAATTTCCAAGAATTTAAAAATTATAGCCTCAAAGCGCCCACAGTGTGATTATTGCCACCCCTGTCCACCTGGATTTACTTGCAAAAATAATGTCTGCATCCCAAATCCAAGCAAACCAATATCTTTAAATTTGAACTAATTTTATTTTTCAGGACGATGTTGTTACCCAGGGAATCTCTTTACTTGCACTTACTATTGTATAGCCCCAACTTCATGTATCCAGGGTAAATACTGTAAATATATGCCTCCACCTACAAATCCACCGACAACCCCAACAATTCTCACAACTCCTCCACCATCGCCCACACCAATTCCTTGTGAAGTATGGTGTCGGCCACCATTCAAATGCTACGGGGACATATGTGTGGCCCCACCGACTATACCAGAAACACCATCAACAACTCCCAAACGAGCACCATGTAATGAGAATGGCAAATGTCAACCTGGATATAAATGCGTGGATAATGTTTGCGTCCCTGATAACACTATAACTACATCAGAGGAATCTACGACAAGCAAAATCTGCAAGGAATTATCTAAAAAATTTGATAAATTTTATGTTCAGATGAGTGTTGTTACATTGGAAATGCCTTTAAAAATTGTTACTGGTGTCTTGGGCCATACAGATGTGCTGGAGGCAAATCTTGTCATTATGTGCCTCCTTTAGAACTTCCACCAGCACTACCTCCAATTACAACACAATCTACAACTACTACAACCCAACCCCCCGCAACAACACCTTCATCAGCTTGTGATAAGTATGGCAAATGTCCGGCAGGATATAAATGTGAGAATGATGTTTGTGTTCCTGTTCCTACGACTACAACAATAACGCCAACTACATCAGAAACACGCAAACAAGCATTTATAAATGTAAATTAATTTTCTTTTTTCAGCACAATGTTGTTGGAGAGGAAATAGCTTTTCAAATTGTTACTACTGTGACTTACCATTACATTGCTTTCGAGGTCAACGTTGTGATTATACACCGCCACCAAATGCATTTCCACCAGCAACAACACCTCCAACGACCACAACCCCATCACCAACCACAACCCCATCACCAACGACCACAACACCGCCATACAAACCCCCACCCTGTCATCATGGAAAATGTCCTGAAGGATTTAAATGCGAGAACTATGTTTGTGTCAAAGAGTATTAGAAAATTATTAAGTGAAATGATATGTGAATTATACATATATTGAGATAAAAAATTTAAAAATTCGTAAAAAAGCATAATTATAATATCGGATAAAATGTTTAAATAAACGAATAAATATTTTATTAAAAAATATTGTCTGTGACTTTAAGTACCCTGAGTGCCAGTATGGCTCTCTTTCACGTTGTGAAAGTTCAAATGATATTAAACAAAAGTTCATGGATAACTTGAAGATTAAATGAAGTGATATGTAAATATAATGAGATAATGTTGAAAAAGATTGTTAATAAATGTTAACTCTACCACTTACATAAAGTTTTTACTTAAGTATTAACCTAAATTTTAAAATCAGTCAATTTTTTAATTAGGTTGATAGTTCATTATGAGTTGATAGTTTTAGTTAGTTATTCAGTATTGGGACTACATGAATAAACTACTTATAAAATACCTATAATACGATACCAGTGAAGATTTTAAGTTTATCGGTATTTGCCGCGTACGTGTTACAGTAAGGAAGAAGGAATGATACATAATCCCTATCTATAGTAATATCTGTCTAGATTTTTGATAAAATGGTCCAAGCATACTTCCCCTCACTTAATTTAATAAATGTCTTTTAAATTTTAATTAAATAAATTGTCAATGCTTCAAAATTTAGTATTGATCAATTAATTTTAATTTTTACCCTCGCCGCCCGCCACTTTCAATTTTAAAATTGGCAAAAAAATTTTTTATAAAATTTAGTTTATTCAGCATTAAAATTAAATTCTCTGGGACCATCAAGGAACTAAAAATTAATTTAAAAAAATTTATAAAGAAAGTTGTCTATATCCATTCGAGTACTATATCTCCTTTTTTGGACATTTTAAATTATAAAATAAATTTTTATCTTTAAAATTTGCCAAAATTTATTTTAAAAAAGTTTGGTTAGCGGGTATTTCAAGGAAGAAAATTTTAAAAAATTCTCTCGCTAGCGTGAAAAAAAATTTAATTTTAATTTCTCTCACTTCTCAGTCACGTGGATTACTGATGGAGGAGTAGACGGGTTTAATCCACGTTTGAGCATACACGCTAGGAAGGCTTAAAATCATCCTTCATATATAATCCATTGCAGTTAAGGGATGAGTATCACATCCAAGTTTTATTTTAAATAATTTTCTATTCTAAAGTTAAAGCAGTAAATTTAGAAAAAAAATTTATCATGCTACCTGTCGATGCTTAATTTTATTCCGAAAGGGATCTCGGTTTCTTAGTCCGAGGATTTTAGTCCGAGGAAGCCTGTCATCCCCAGAATCGGATTCCTAGTCCGAGGAAGACCTGTCATCTCCAGAAATAGTCCTAGATCGAATGGATATTCCTCCGTGTTCCTCCAGCCTAAATCATGGTCCGACGGGACATGCTATCTTTCAAGCTTATTCCAATCAGTAGGGTTGTTTCTATCCATCCTAGGTACTTCTTAGTCCGAATGGAACATGTTCTTTTCAGCCTACTTGTGTCCGAAAGGGATTAGGATTAATCCTAAGGGCTCATGTTCCTAGTCGACTCGGGCTTATACTCTCCTGGGCGTACATACCTTCCAGCCAGTTCGATAGGGACGTATGTTCTCTTCAGCCCACATTGTATGAACGACATAATAAAACTTAAATTGCAGGGAATAAATTTTAAAAGGATGCATCTTTCTTCTATTCTTATCATCCTTCCAATACTATTTTCTTCCATCCAGACCCAACAAATACCGAATTGCCAAACAAGAATATTCCAATGCGATGCTGACTGGGATACCCGTACCGATCCAAATACAGGAGACGTTTATGGCTACAAGGCTTTTATTCAGAATAAAATGAATTTTTATGAGGTCATTCATAACCACAAAAATTCCCCAAATTAATATTAACCCTACAATTTAGGCCGACGTATTCTGTAGAGCTCGATGCGCAGAGGTAGTCAGCATCCACAGCCAAGAGGAACAAAATTTCGTTAGACGTATTGCCGCTCCAGTGCTTAACCGTTGTCAATTCACTTCGGCTTGCACACCTGTTGTACAATCTACTAACGCAACGTTCGATCGTCAGCTTCGTTCATTTTGGATTGGATTGAATCGTGTCACGGGGACTCTTAAAGATGCCCACTCAGTTGATAGCAGTGTCTATCAATTGTGGTCCGACCGTACCGAAGTTGACTTTGGGTCTTTCCCTAATAATTCGGTGAATACAGGAACCAACAGTCCTCCTTGGACTCGTGGAAATCCAAATGGAGTGAATTCAGGTTATTTATCTTTACTACAAAATGAATAGTGTTAGTTGCAGATACCCCTTAATGACACATTACTGAAAGGGTAATTTAACACAGCTTAGCTTAGCCTAGTTCGAATGAGACACTTCAGCTTACCTTATAGTCCGAACGGTTCATGTCTGTCAAGCCTATTTCCTTGTCAAAACGGGCCTTGTTCCCTTCAGCTTACTTCTTATCTCGAAAGGTGCACATGCTATCCCTCCAACCGTTCGAACGAGATATTCTCTCCTAAGTTTAATCACTTTTGGCAGAACCCAAACCTAACATTAAAGCTTACTCCAACATTCGAAAAGATCATAATAAGATCTTAATAAATTATAGCCGACCCACAAATCATTGAGGATTGTACTCAGATGGTTGAAAGCCGACAAGGTGGATGGAACGACTTTCCATGCAATTGGCGCATCAGTGGAGTTATTTGCAAACGTAAATGCACTTCCTACTGTGCTGCTCAAGACGTTTGAATAAAAATGATGTGATAAAAGAATGGTGGAATGATAAAATGATTTGAAAGACTTTATAATGTAATTTCTTTTTCGGAAATTTAAAAAAATCAAAAATATTCTTTATGGCATTTAACTAAAATAAATATTTTCACATTTCTTTATCAATTTAATTGAAGAATAATCAGCTACGATCTAATCTCTCTCTAACAAGGGATACTCTAATATATGTATTTCCTTTTCTCAGCAGTCAGATAATTCGGACTGGTCCATTTCCCTAGTCTTTTTTTATTCTATCACCTATCTTCCTTGATATACCTGCCAAATTCAGTTTCTAGTTGTGAAATTTAAACTACTCATTATTAGGGATGAGATTTATAAGGATTTCCATATATTTCCTGGCCTAGTTGGGTCGTGAAACGCACGAAAAACGCTGTTTTAGCATATGTTGATCATATTAATCCATATTTTGGATTTTAGTCCATATTTCAGTCCATATTTTGAAATTTTTAGTCCAAATTATATGTCCATATCTTTCGATTGATAGTCCATAGTCATTATCACTAACCATCCCTAGTCATTATTTATAGGTTTCCCTTATAGTGAAATACAATTTATGCCTAGAACGCGTAGTACAAAGTGAATTATCACTAGATGTCCTCAATTGAATTTATGCTAATCACCTGGTTTTGTGATTATCTTCTGTGATAACAGCAGTGATTTTTTGAAATAAGGCTTCGAACTACAAGTTAATCACTCATGTAGCTCCGCTGTAAATGAGGGCGATTAAGATAGGACATTCTATAACCCTTGGCACGGATTTTCAGAAGGACAGAGACGTTACCTTCCTCATTATGCCAGTCAAAATTGATCCTCCATTGCCATATCTGTCAGTTTTACGTTTTTTACTTTCATTATACAAGGACTTTACTCTTATTTAATATTCCTGACTAGGATTACCAAAATGGACCAGAAGACCAAGACGGGCCTGGCATATATGGCCCGAAAAAAACTTGTATGGCCCGACTCGATAAAGTCAGCACGAAAGTGACTCGTACAGCTCTGGCTCGATAGAACTCGATAGAAAACACTCGAAACCGACAACTTTTTTCTGATGTGCAACCCTTTCTTGATGTTTGATTTTTTTACCATCCCCACTATCATCTCTCTTTTTCTCTCCCTCCACAGTTACTCAATTTTAAATTTTAAGTCTCCCAATTTTTTAAGTCTCTCCAATTTCCATAAAAAATTATTTAAAACAGCCAAATAATTATTTAATTTAATCCACGTATCTATTCAATGCTGAAATTCACGCGTCAAGTAAAAATTTCTTTTAAAAATTCCCAAAGTTTGCCAGAAAATATTTTAATAAATTTAAAATTGAAAGAGATTTAAAATATGAGCAAACACAAAATAGAAATCCTGCGAAGCTTTTGGGAAGGCCAAAAATTAAATAAAGAGAGTCTTATGACTTTAAATTTTAATAAATTATTTTAATAAATAATTATTAAATTAATCCAAGAAAATGGAAATTAAAATGAAAATTCTTTATTTTGTCGTCTGTCTTTCAATAATATTATTTTTTAATTCCTTAACTGCCCAAAAAGTTCCAAATTGCCCTGAGCGGAATTACAACTGTGATACTGACTGGCAACTTTTCAAAGACCCAAACAGCGGTGTTGAGTATGGATACAAAGCTTTTATTCAAGATTCTATTAATTTTTATGAGGTGTTATCATTAATATTTTAACCCAGATTTGGGATATATTAACCCAGATTTGGGATACTCTTTTTAATTTGGCTTGTCGTTTGATGGATATAGCCTACTAAGTGTTAACATTACTATAAGATATGCCTCACTGTAGATGACACAATATAAGATACTTCTCGATATAAGATACTGAGTGGGGGAAGGGGGAGGAGAGCTCACTTTACATTTTACTATACGCTGCAAAATATAATACAGTAAATACAAGATACAATTATTTAAGTTGATCCACAATTTAATAAGATTGGGGTTCCTATTTCTCACAATAAGATACTCCTTAATACAAGATAAACCTCAATAAGTTTTTAACCAAGGGTATTTGAGCGATGGGAAGGAGCGATAAATCAAAATTGGGGGAGGACAGGGTCTGGCATATTTAAATATTAAAATATAGGCCGACATATTCTGCCGAGATAGATGCGCAGAAGTAGTGAGCATCCACAGCCAACAGGAACAAGATTTTGTTACAAGAATCGCCGGCCCATTGCTGACCAAATGCCAATTTACTGATGCCTGTTCAGAACGTATGGAACACACCAACAAATCCGCAGCTAACTTTGACAGAATGCTACGAGGATTTTGGATTGGAATGAACCGTGTTTGGGGTACTTTACTCAATCATGATACAATAGACACAAATGTAACTTGTATTTGGTCTGATCGTTCACAATGTGACTATGGATCCGTTCAAGATGGCTCGGTGACCCCAGATACAGTGAGTCCGCCCTGGGCCAGAGGAAATCCGAACGGAGCCAATCCAGGTATTTAAATGAGTTATATGATAACAATATCCTTGATAATTGCCTTCGGCACAATAGATTTCTTGATTCAAGTTCCTGGTCAGAAACAAATTTTGAGTTTATAAGTTCCATAACATTTCCCATTTCTTTAAGCAAGACTGCTTCATAATTACACAAAAAAATTTTTAAATTATGTCCATGCTATTAAGGTCCGATTGGTTTAAAATTTTTAATCAAAAACTCCGTTCTCTTTAAAAACATCATTACACAACTAAATTTCAACTTTAAGAAAAATTGTATAAATATTAAAAATTTTCTGAAAAGGTGTGTTCAGGAATCACGATAATGTGAACCTGCACAGGAGAATACACCTTCTATCGGTAATATAGTTAAAACTAAAATTCTTATAATTTTACAGGAGGAGACCCTCTTATAGTCCAAGCTTGTGTTCAGATGGTTGAAGGACGGCATGGTGGATGGAACGATATTTCTTGCAGCTACCGGCTCGGGGGACTTATTTGCAAACGCAAATGCAGTTCATACTGTGCTGCTCAAGATGCTTGAATATTTATAAAATGGAATTAATATAAAATCAATTCTTAATGGGCTTAAAATTTAAAATCAAAAAACAGATTTTCATAAAAAAATTTATTTAAAAATAAAATCGAACAAAACGACAAAACGATCTACAACAATCTAACAAACAATAACAAAATTTGAAATAAAATTAAAGTACATATTCGATTATTATTATATTATTATTACTTCGATTATTTATTATTTCGATTAATAACAAATGAGCTGATTCATATACATATTATAATGTTTAAAAACATTTTTTAATTTTAAATAAATCTATTAACATGAAGTAATAATTTTACTGATAATTGATAAAACCTATTAAATTTTATCAATTAATAATTATTTAATCAATTAATAACCTATTAATTGATAAAACCTATTAATGATTGAAAAATATATAAATTATAATTAGATCGTTAAAATTTAAAGCTTCCATGAATTAATAATAAATAGGTCCGGATTTTTATTGAAATAAATATTTTTTTGCAAATACATTTTGTCGCAAGAAGCCCAAATATGCCATTAGTCCTCAAAATGTCCCACAGTACAAAACCCCCCAAAATGGCACATTGAGCAAAAACCACAAAATCTCCCATCCTATTTCGTCAATCTAAAATGTCCAAGAGAGTAAAAATACTCAATTCGTCGAAATATAAAGCAAATGTGCAATTTAAATAACGTAATCAATTTTTTTTGTTAAATTTCAACTTTATTTTGGATTTTGCTAGTGAATAAACGATAATTTATTTCAATATTTAGCTAATTTTTGGCACTTTTTGTCAATATTGTGCCAATTTATTTCAATATTTTATGGCCATATATTGCAATTTTATTTCAATAAAAATCCGCACCCTAATAATAAATTTTTCAAATATTAATAAATTATTTATAAATTTACTAAATATATAAATCAGCAATAATTTTATTAAAATTGTAAGATTTGTTCAAACACCGCAATTGTCCAACTCTGAAAGCTATAACAATAAAAAAGAATAAAGTAACTCAAATTATTCATCATTTAATAATTACAAAATTAAAAAAATATAAATTTAATAATTTTATTAAAATTATCTATTTATTTTACTAAATTTAATAATAACATAAAAAATAGTTTAAAATTAATTATTATTCGTTTAACAATTCAGATATAATCATAAATACTTATAATAATTATTCAGCATCATTCAAACAGAATATTATTAAAATATTGTTGCGTGGACTATTCAATGTGTTAAAGCAAACAGTAAATTGTCATAATATAAAAATAAAATTTAAATTAAAAGTATTATTATGATTGTAATGGGACGGCGCGAGCCGCGGACATTGAGTCGGGTCTCTCCCTTTCGGGAGGACCCGACGTGTCCTACTCCTATCTTAAAGCTTAGTGTATATAAAAATATATAAATTTATTTCTTTATTTTATAAAAGGGGGAAGGAGAGGTCAAGTAAAACTTAAAGTAAAGTGAAAGTGAATGAGTTGTTTTGATACCTTGGCCCATCCTTATATTTGATTATTTTTAGCCAAAGAATTAGTGTCAGCTGTTGAAAACGATTATATAACAATGATATTGTACAAGTCAAATTAGTTTAGTTATAAAAATATTTGGTTATTAAAATATTTGGTTTTAAAATTATTTTTAAAGAGCTAAAATTATTGATAATATAGTTACATGATTAATAATAAATAATAAAATATCTGCATAATTTTTTCGCAATAAAACTAAAAATTTTATTAAAAATGCCAAATTATAAAAATTCTATTGCGTTTTGAGTGTGAAATTAATGAATCAGAATAAAAATTCGAATAATAAACAATCTAATTCAATTTTAAATTTGTCCAATAAAATTGTTGACACAACGTGTAAATTTATAAATAGAAAATATCATCTTAATAACCAGAAGCAAAGAAAACTAAAATCTGTTATATATTTATTATAATTCAATTTATAGACAAATAAACTGAATAAAATAAAATTTTAAATCTATAAAAATGATTAATAATCAATTAATTAATAATAAATATATTTTATATCAATTAGTTATATTTTACTCGCACTTCAGTATAAAAACAATGCCTTTGTACAACGCTAAGATTATTTAAATATAGAATTCAATTTTTTGCTATAAGATAGAAATGCTAAACCTTCTTTTGAAAATTATCCCCTTACAGTTGAGATTAACAATAAACTTTAAATATAACTACATAATGTATAAATAATTAAATATCTACACAATTTTATCGCAAAGAAGCTTTAAAAAATTTTATTAAAAATTTTTTAATATAAAAATTCTACTGCGTTTTGAAAGTAAAATAATTGAATCCACCTTCCAAAAAATACCAATTAATAAATATTAACTTTGATAAATATGATTTGAATACTACAAGTAAATTTAAGATATGAAAATTTAAACCACATGCTTCTGAGCGCATAAATGCTACATAGAGCAAACACATTAGGCATGTGAACAAGGCATAAAAAATTTAATAATATTTTAAAGCAATTTTAATTATAATAATAAATCGTTATATAATAGAAAACCATCAACATGAGCCTCTATAAATAAAAATAAACAATTCATAAACAATCTACATTCTATAATTGAAAAAATCGTCGATAAGTTATGTTATAAAAATAAAATTAATTCTCCAATAAAATCAAACTGACACCAATAAGAAATTATTGGTCAGCTTGACGTCTAATAATTTAATTAAAAATCATCAATTTAATGAACTTATAAAGTCATATATTAATAAAGGTGTATAAAATAGATATAATAGTTGGTTAAATATTAAAAAATTCTGATATTAATTATAATTCAACTAATAATTAAATGATAACATAGTGCTACTTCTTGACATAAATAAGTGCATTGTCGTAACTGTGATACTGGCAATGGATAAATAAGAATCATAAATCTATTAAAACAATTAGCCTTGTCTTCTGGAAGTATGGATTATCACGACAGATGACATGACAGAAGATAGATAATTTATAATTTAGAAAACAAAAAATTTAATAAACAATTTATAATTAAATTAAAAATCGCTTATTAAATTTAAACTAAATAAACTAATTTTGGTTCAAAAATAAATATTTTATTTATAAATAAAATTTAAAAAATAACTTCACCATGACAAGATAACATAATTTATAATTTAAAATTTTTAAAAATAGTAAAGGGTGATTTAATGCTAATCAAATCTGTGCTTGAAGTGCATCAAGTGTATCATTGATTTCAAATAATATTTTAAATAATGAAATATACAAAAACAATTTTATAAAAATATTTTAAAAATATAAAATAATTTAAAAACGCTGATTGATGATAATTTTAATTGAAGGAACTGATAAATTCACATTCACCTACATAGGTCATACATACAATGGAATAAAATTAAAATAATAATATATTTGTTATTATTAACAGAAATATTTTTAAATTAACGCTACAATAGAACAGTTTTTAAGAATATTATAGATATGATAATATAAATTTGATAACTAGCCTGTATAGAAGATTGGATTTGTGTTGACTACTCGTTTTGCAGGTGAAAAGTGAATCAATGTATTATTGATAGTTTAAAATAAATAAAATTAAATTTCAAATTAATTATAAATTTGCCAATAAATTAAGCTAGAATATTTATTTAATTATTTTCATTTAATCATTATTAATATCCAATATGTAATATGATGAAAGCATGGAAAACGAATCATTTTTTAATTTTAAATTGATAAATATCAGAATAAATAAATTTTTACTATAATATAATTAGATTAATTTATAAATAAATTAAATTATATTATATATTTATTAAATCCAATATTTCAATATATTTTTAATACTTAAATAAACGGTTTGGGGCCGATTTTCGGCATCGCCAAGAACGCCGAAAAAAAACTGTTGAGAAGAATAAAGCCAATTTATTTTAGATTAAATTCACAATTAAAATTAATTATAAACCTGTCAATAAATTATGTTAAAAATATTTATTTAATTATTTTTATGAATTATTATTTATTAATATACAATATGGAATATGATGAAAGCATAGAAATCGAAGTATTTTTTTAATTTTATAATCAAGAAATGGCTAAAGTGTGTCAAGCTTTTTTGATGATTTTGAATTGATAAAAATTAAAATAAATAAATAGCTTATAGAAACCGGCACAGGCATGTATAGTGTGCAGCCTTAATGGAACAATTAAAATATAATAAAATGTGCAAAAATATTTTTATAATATTAGTATATGGCAGAATATTATGAAAATTGGAAATAAATCATGTCAATTCTGATATACATATCTTTTTACAAATGAATAAAATTAATATGAATTATTTTAAAAAATTGATATTGACTTCAGCATTATATATTTAATAAGCTAGAATAATTAATACATAGAATCTGCTGATAATTAGTCATTAATTGAAATATAATAAAATGTGAAAATATTTTTTGATTAATTTTAATTTAACTAATGCAATGAATTGATCAATTGTAGTTCTACATTTTCTCCATAACTTTGCCTCATAATACCCATAAAAATAAAGCTAATTTTACTACAAATATGTTTAATTATCGTCCTACTAATATCACAATAACTAAAATTTTATAAAAAAATTAAAAATAATTAGTTGCTTTAATTGTGTTATTAGATATTAAGGTAAAAATTTAATTTTCAGATTGCTTAAACATGGCAGAAAATTAAATTAAAAAACTTTCCGCTCACAGCTGGAAGAGATTTAAAAAGGGACAAGCCCAAGTAGATGCAACTTTAAGATAATCCAATATACAATTTTATTTAAGCTAGGTGAAATCAATGGGTAAATTTTTAATTTTAATTGAAAAAATTTTTTGATTTTGAAAGTTGATTTCGAATGTGATGAAGAAAAACATAACCTTTTGTTAATTGGAAGGATATAAGGGTATATGTGGATTAAAGGATATAATGGGATTTGAAGTTATATAATGGGATTTGTAAGGATATAGTACCTATATTGAATGAAGCAATTTATTTTTACAAAAATTTTATTATCATTATAGAAAAGAAAGTTTAAATCACCAGAAAGTTTATCAAAATGATTATATTTAATTTTTCAATTTATTTTACTTTACAAATTTCGTATTTTTTTCAAACTTTTCATCCATTTTCCACCATTCATTTATGAGACAATATTAGGGTTGGATGTTGTAGTTTCTTGTGTGCTTCGAGGGCTTCTAGAGCTTCTACGTCGTGGTGCTGGAGGTGGTAGCGGAGCTCTCATTGTTGAAGTTATGGTTACTGGCTCAATTGTAGTAGGTTCTGGAGTTGTTGTTAAGTCTCCATTTCCGCCCTCTCCAGGGGAATTTGTAAAGCTAGTGCCGTTCTGGCCAGGCTGGCCGTTGGTTCCGTTCTGTCCTGGATTTCCATTGCCCCCTGGGCTTGGGTTATCGCCACCACCTGGAGCTGATGTAGTTGCATCGGCACCGTTTGGACCGTTCGGTCCTGGCTGTCCTGGTTGACCGTTCGGTCCATTGCCCCCTGGGCTTGGGTTATTGCCACCACCTGGAGCTGATGTAGTTGCATCGGCACCGTTTGGACCGTTCGGTCCTGGCTGTCCTGGTTGGCCGTTCGGTCCATTGCCCCCTGGGCTTGGGTTATCGCCACCACCTGGAGCTGATGTAGTTGCATCGGCACCGTTTGGACCGTTCGGTCCTGGCTGTCCTGGTTGACCGTTCGGTCCATTGCCCCCTGGGCTTGGGTTATCGCCACCACCTGGAGCTGATGTAGTTGCATCGGCACCGTTTGGACCGTTCGGTCCTGGCTGTCCTGGTTGACCGTTCGGTCCATTGCCCCCTGGGCTTGGGTTATCGCCACCACCTGGAGCTGATGTAGTTGCATCGGCACCGTTTGGTCCGTTCGGGCCTGGTTGTCCTGGTTGACCGTTCGGTCCATTGCCCCCTGGGCTTGGGTTATCGCCACCACCTGGAGCTGATGTAGTTGCATCGGCACCGTTTGGACCGTTCGGTCCTGGCTGTCCTGGTGGTCCATTGCCCCCTGGGCTTGGGTTATCGCCACCACCTGGAGCTGATGTAGTTGCATCGGCACCGTTTGGACCGTTCGGTCCTGGCTGTCCTGGTTGACCGTTCGGTCCATTGCCCCCTGGGCTTGGGTTATCGCCACCACCTGGAGCTGATGTAGTTGCATCGGCACCGTTTGGTCCGTTCGGGCCTGGTTGTCCTGGTCCACCTGGCTGACCTCCTGGGGATGAAATTGTAGTCGTTGCCTCTGTAGTTGTTATTGGAGGAACTTGAGCTTGACAGAAAGACGCGCAATCACGCTTGCATACAACTCCTGCTTGTTGATAATGGCATGGAATATCGTTCCATTTGCCAGTTGCAGAATCAAGAAGTTGTGTGCAGTCCTCAATGACAGCACGATCAGCTAAAATAATATTTCTTACTTATGTTATTATTTATTAGTTTGCCTGTGTTTCCTCCATTCGGTGTAGCAGTCACCCATGGTAATCCAATATCTTCATGTTCTCCAATAGTACCGTTGTATGTGCCGAAATTGTACGGCGTTCCATCAGAATTCACGTATACTATTTCACTGTCTACTGAACAACCTGGGCATATTGATGTGTACTGCTGAATTCGATGCATTCCCAACCAGAATGAGTTTAATATTCTGTTGAAGTCTGGATTTGGGTCTCGAATAGGGCAAACAGAAGCATTGGTCTGGCACTGGTCAAGCAGATCTCTGAACGTCAGGAACACAAAATCGTACTCATCCCTGCTGTGAATTGTAGCAACTTCTGCGCAGTTGTCGCGGCATATTCTTTGAGCCTTTAATTGGAATATATTTTAAAAATTTAATATTATGTAATCTAGTATATTCACCTCAAAAAAGTTGAGCGCACTCTTGAAAAACACTTTATACCCATAAGTTTTCCCGTCAGTTGGTTCCACTCGTGTTTGCCAATCAGCTTCACATATAAAGTTGCATCGAGATTGCGCGGACGAATACGCGAAGAGTCCGAAAATTGGAAGAAGTAAAGCCCAGTTTGGGAACATTTTAGTTAAGAAATTACTAGTGAATCTCTGAAAAATAAGAATTATTTATTATTAATTTAAATATGTTATTTAATAGGCAAAATTTGAAATCAAAATGTAGGGATGGTATGAATTAACTAAATGTTGGGCTAATTAATACAGCCTTCATAAAGACGGAGCTCGATTTTACATACCCCATTGGGCTGAAAATAAATGATGGGTATTTACGTTGAGGGCATCTCCTTCACGGAAAATTAAACCAAATTTAAAAGGAGTAATTAAATTGAAAGTCACTCTTAGGTTGCTCCCTCCAACCAGTGTCAAGGTCTGACTGTTAATCTAGTGAGAGGCATCTTAAATTGAGTGTATCTTAAATTGGAGTAATCCTAAATTGAGAAGTCAACTAAACCCTCCTTCTTCTAGGGTTGAGGCTTAACCACCTCAACAGAATAACTAATTTTATTGAAATAGAAAGCTAGTCTTTCTATTAAAATTATTTAAAATTGAAGAGAGAATGAGAAGCTTGTGTTGCTATATGGCAAAATTCCAATGGCTTAAGTATAGGCAACTTTACTCGATTCAAATCTCAGCAAATCCCCCCCACTCTTTGGTTAGATTCACACAATATAAAATAATTTATTTATTCAGCTTTAAATTCCCGTCTCTTTCAATTTTAATAATTTTCCTGACAGCTTAAAATTTTTAAAATTAAATTCCACGTGATTTACAGCTTAAACCTTGCGGTTGAGATTTTCGGCAAGTTTCCCTCTCCTTCTCTTTCTCCGCTTTCTCTCACTCTCTCTTAAAATTTTTTTTAATTTTTAAATTAACCATATTTGGAAAATAATTTTAAAAAATTTAAAAATCCTCAAGTTCCACGTCTTTTCTATAAAAAAATTTTTTTTATTTTACTCAGACATATCTTTCCAACTCACCATCAAGTTAGCTTCTTTATTCCTTTTTTTTAATTTTAATTAAATTTTACTTCCTTGAAGAGTTTAATTATTTGAAAATATTATTTCCTTATTCCAGGTTTAACATATATTATTTTATTCGAGTCTGAATATATTTTTTAATGAGGCATGCCATATACATTCTAGAATAGTTATCCTCGGTAATTATTGTTCACCCTCACACTGGAGTGATTAATTACTCGAGGGGTCAACTCCCTCGTACTCAAGAGGGGCGGGGGCGTAATAATTTGAAGAGTTCCAATTAGTAAAGTACTCGAATAATTGGAGCCCATCAGGCTGCCCCCCCATTGTTAGCTAAGGCATTTTTGTCGATTTGAAAAAGAAAGAATGAAAAGAAACAAAATTAAAAATAATTTTCTGTGCTTTAATTAAAAAATCTAAAAAAATTTTAAACTATATTGTAGAACATGGTCAATCTGATATCAACAATCTTTGAAAGTTTTGACTTTTGGGATACTTTATTCGAGAGAGAATAGAAATTAACTCTTATCGTATTTGCTCTAATAAATAACTTCTTCAAATATCTAATAAGGGTAGCTATGACCTAGTATAAAAAGCTGTGGCTTTATCCATTAGTGACATTATTCAGTTGTTCTCCAGTCAATCTGTCAGTTCTGCGTTCCAGAAACCTGCATTCTTATTACTGTTGCTTCAACTTTCTTGTATTATTCTTGTTATAGAGCACATTATTTAGTTGCTGTCTTATCGTGTTATTCTTGTTAGTACAAAGATATCGAAATATTAAAAAATCATAATCTATTTTATTTATAATTACTCGAATTTTTTAAGATCAATATCAAAAAATATTCCTGATCGAAATTGATATGACCCCGCTTACGAAGAGATCAGAACAAAACGTTTATCGCACAAGAAATACAGAGCAGGTGAAGGTAGGTAGAAGAACTAAAACTGGGAGAGAGAACTAACTATTGGCTGGGCTTTTATACTAATCACTCTAAGGGCTGACGCCCATACACAACAGAAATACCAAAATATAAGAAAATTTTATGTTTTGTAGTGGTTTCACTATTTTAAGAGCTAGTGTCATATTCATTCTATTTGAAATCATCTAGTTTGGCCATGATCTCCTTCGTCTGTTCCAGAATCTACCTTCGCTTACATTTTAGCTTTATCTTTTGATAAACTATCAGTCTTGAGCTTGCCGACAGTTGCAAATCTCAGAAAAACCTCGGACATACAATTTATAGTGTCAAAATTATTACATTTTTTCATATAGTTTATTATCAAGATTTAAGTGATTTGTTAAAAAAAATTTTTGAATTTTTATTATTTGATAGTTTAAAATTTAGAATAGAATCTTTTTTTGAATTCTTATTTATTTCAATTGAGTATCCATCTCAGCACAATATGAGTTACATAAACGCTTGCATATAACCCCACTAAGACGCATTTGACAGCCGATGTCATTCCAATAACCATTAACGCTGTCATAAAATTCTACACAGTCTTCGTTTCCATATTCTGTAATTTTGAAATTAAATTAAGGTCCAAGTAATTCCAATGATATGAGAGAGACGAAACATAGTCTCTCACAACCTTCTAGCATGAACTGTCTCTCTAAAGATTTTGAGATCAAATATACTTAAATGATACAAAATTATAAACTAGCTTGAATGCAACATGTTCTTTCCACTCTACTTACTTACTAGGCTGAAAAGACTCTGCTTCATCAATCACTCTGCTTCATTCTTCATGTTATCTCCTCAGCCTGATTACTTGTACAAAAAGGACAGTTTACTCCAGACTACCTACTGGTCCGAAGGGAACATCTTACTTCTTACATCTCAATCTAGCTTATATATAGCAATGACTCTATCCTCATATCGTTGCTTTTAACACCCTCAGTAAGTCATATCCGACGATACTTTACCCAAGTTACTTTAAACATTTCATACGTTCAATTCCATTAGGATTTCCAGTAGCCCAAGGGGGCACAGTTTCATGCGGACCAATTACACCCGTATAATTTCCAAAGTCACAGGGAGTTCCATCAGACCAAATACAGTAAATATTTGGATCTCTTGTGCATTGGCCAAGACGTCCAAACTGTATGCGATGCATGCCGATGAAGAAAGAGTGTAATATTCGATCGAAATCAGGATTTGTCTCACCAGGTCTTGATTTACAAATGACCTCATTCTGTATTTAAAATGATCAATTAATAACTAATATAGAGAATATATTAATAATAAAGGTGGATATGATAATACGGATACCGTTGTCCGATTGAGATATCAGTCAGCTCCCACTATCAGATACCAACTTGAATTGAAATACTCATATCTTATATGATGTTATCATAAACGCATAGAATATTCCATTGGCCATCCCTGGGCTCTCGGTTTAGGATAAAGATCTGAGTGAGATGATAGTCCTTTTTTTTCACATCGCCTTCAACAAAACTTTGTCTACTATTATTCTTTCCTATACGTGATAAACCTTTCTGTGTATACCTCGAACATAACGCATCCCCTTATAAAAATTACACCTATAAAATTCAGAAAAATCAAACTTGGCAATCATCTAAAAGTGGTTGAGCAATTGCACGAACAAATTCATTCTCCTCTTTGCTGTGGATGCTAACAACCTCAGCACATTGTTCACGGCATAATGCATTTGCCTGTAATTATAGCTAAATTGAAATTAAATATTTTATGACCTCCCAAACTTAAAGCTTTATCCGCCAACTCAAAGGGGCAGAACGATAGGAATCATAAATTAGACCTAGCATACTATCTCTTGGATCATTGCTTTGTTTTCTCTTCTATGGATGATAACGGACCATGTTCCCCTACACTCATACTTGTTTGGTCTCTATTTCCGACATGAACACTTAGATAGACTCATAGTCGGGTCTCTAGTCAAATAGGGGTTCTCTAGGTAATTTAGTCCTTTCAATAGTCCAATAAGGAGTTAGACTCAAGATGTTCCTGCAATATAGTAATTTCAACAATTGCATACCTCAAAGAAATTAATTGATTCCTGAACAAATGCCTTGTAGGCATACACCTTCCCATCATTATCTTGAAATAGATCCCAAGTATCATTACACTCAAAGGGTACACATGTAGATTTTTGGGCAGTTATTATATTAAATTTCAAGAAGAAAAGGACGATGGGGAAAGAAAAAATTATAATAAAATATAGCGGGGCAGGCTTCATCTTTAAGAAGATTTAAAAGGATTTAATTAAAGATCCGGATTTTTAGGTGCTTTTTAAAAAATATGGATTTCCATATCTTTCAGAACTAATTGGTTAATTTCGAAAATTTGCTCCCAAAGCAACGTCGTTTAGTGTTGCTCCCACGCAGTCCTAAAAATCCGGGCTAGTATAATAAATAAAAAATAAATTTAATTATTAAATAATTTTTAATTTATCGATTATATTTTAATTTTTATAATTTTAAAATTTTATTTAATTCAATTTTAATATAAAAAATTTAAAAAATTTAAAAAAATTTAAAAAAATTTAAAAAGAAATGTATAGAAAATTTATTTGTACAGGTTTCAATTAAATTTTAAATTTTTTCCATTATGGTTTTTTATTTTAAAATTTAATCGATTGGAATTTAAGGAAGATTTAGGCGGGTAACCCCGATGTACCGCGAGACCAATGTACCGCCGAGCTTTAACTTTGTTTAAAATTGTCGAATCTTGGGCTCGCGGTACATTGGCCTGCTCCAGATTTAGGCCCTAGAATTTTTGTAGCGGGAATTTAGAAATTTTAGAATTTCAACCTGGAATTTTCGAACCCTTCAACCTAGAATTTTAAGGGTTTCGGTATTATCCTTTAGGATCTTGCCCGCAGAAAAATTTTTAATTAAATCTGATGGAGAATTGCTCTAAATTCGATTAGTTTATCAGTAAATTGACAAACAAAAATAAAATTAACAGACGTCTGTTCAGAATCGTAATTGAAGAACCCAATTTAGCCGTAGACAGGAAAAGATTTTTGGGCATAAAATTACGAGTATTTATTGAGAGATTTCTTTTAAATTTAAAAAATTTATTGCCAACCTATTTTGGCTTGGGCACACGTCTAGCAACACTCGATCGACCCTCGCTCTCAACTCGGTAATCGCAGCATTCATATTTGTCATTCGATAATCAAACTTCAAACGGATTTATGTTTAAGTATACAGTAAATAGCAAATAGAGTCAATTCCAAATAGAAGCCCATGCCCTAGTATAGTCCTACTCAATGAGATTCATTGAAAATGAAGACAGGGCCTCTATATATTTTTAAGAATATTGCCAATCAATTTCCAGCAAAGCAGATTGCGATTGCGAATGATTGTCGGGAGATGGGGAGGGGGGGAGAAAGGAAGAGGGGCAGGAGGGAGAGGAGGTGGAAGGATGGGTGAAGGATAGGGGATGTAAATAGAATCCACGTAAAGTAGATTGATTCTTCCGCTCTCTAATTCGCTTACTCTCTTATAAAACGAGTCCTAGCAGAGTCTCACTCAATGAGACTCAAGGAAACATGAAGGCATAGGGCTACAGGACCTCATATATTTTTAAGAATATTGTCAATCAATTCCCAGCAAAGCAAACTGCGATTGGGAGGATGGAGAAAGATGGGGAGAGAGAGGAGGGAGTAAGAGGGAGAGAGAGGAGGGAGTAAGAGGGGGAGAGAGGAAGGGGTAGGAGTAAGAGGGGGAGAGAGGAAGGTGGAGGGGGAATAAGGAAGGGGTAGGAGGGGGAGAGAGGAGGGTGGAGGGTGGAGGGTGGAGGGGGAGAGAGGAGGGGGGAGAGGAGGGATAGGAGGTGAATGTATGTATAGCAGTTTAAATAGAATCCACGTAAAGGTGATTGATTTAGAAAATTAAAAAAATTTTTTTTTTTACATTTACATTTATTTCTTTGCCTCGTTTAAGAAAGTTTTTTAACAACATTTTCTAAAAATATTAAATTAATAGAGAAATCATTAAAAGTTTAACGTGCCGAGAAAATTTTTCACGCGTTTTCCTTTCGGAGAAAGCCCATAATAAAATCAACATAGAGCTCCTACGCCCTTTCTGATGTAAATTTTTTTATATCCTACTTAGACAAAAAAGTTAACCAAGTTAGCCAGGGCTATGTAAAAATTTTTGAATATATGTAAATTTTTTTGAATATTCTACGAATACACCTAATACTATACATATTTCAGAGATGGGCCGGGTTGATAAAAAATTTTGATCGGGTTTCGAAACGAAAAAGGTAGAACAAGAGTGTTTGAAGATACTGGCTATTTGGTTAGAGAAAAAATTTGGCTCTTGTCCAGTCTATGCGTTGGATTTTTCTTTATATTTTGAAGTTGGGGTTGGGTTCTTTAACATTTATATATGTTCGGGACCTACGCCCACTGGGTCTTGACTTTTCCTCTCTAATTCACATACTCTCTTGATAGAAAATAAGCCCTCTCAAAAAATTTGCCCTCTCAAAAAGCTTTACATATGTAGACTTCCCCTCTTAAAATTATTAAGCCCTCCCCTCATTAATGTATATTAAAGTCAATGTTAAATTAATCTATTTTATTTAATTTTAAAATTTAAATTCCTTAGACATTTTTCTGTTATTCAAGCAGGGTCCGCTACTTTAAAAAGTCTCAATCATGGGCGAAAGCAAGCGGCAAAAAACGCAAAGCAATATTTAATCCAAATATCCAAATAACGCAAAACTGTTATAAAGTATTCCCTACACAAGAGAGGGTTCCCCCCTCTAGAGTACCTCAAACAGTGGTCATACCAGAAGCTTGACACTCGACACTCAACGCTTTATACGGATGTCAATGTAAACAGTTGGGCTTGACACTTATGTCAATGTATACTTTATTTATAATATAGCGAAAATTTTGAAAATAAAAATTTCGGTTCCGGTTCCGGATATCCGAAAATTTCCCAGGAAACGCCATCCTTAGTCATATGGTAATCGATATAACACATCAGTTCTGTCTAGGTTTGTCCGATTCTGTGAAGGCCCCGGTATCCTGAACGATATCCGTTCCGAAAATTATGGGTTTGCAGGCTTTTCGGATATGGATAAGCGGAAATGTTTCCATATTCAGCTTTATTATATTCATTAAATTCATAAAATAATTATTAATCTGCCTTAAATAGAATAAAAAAATTTCAGAAATGAGAAAAAAATTCTCTCATTCATTCTTAAACATTCTCCAATACACCCTCCCTATAATTTTGTTTCTTCTCCTATTTCTCAAAAACCCCTCATGCGAAGGAGCCAGCTTCAACAAAGCAATGAGAACCCAAGTCAAGCAATTTTTGGAATCAAGTTTAAAAGATATTCATCCAGATAGCTCAAACATTGACCATGCATTTATACACCTGTTTGACGGCCTTTCACTCTACGACGATCATTTTCGATTTGGAGGGATTCTTGACTATTGTATTGAGAAAGGAGAGGTAGAATACTTAATATACCAAATATTATTTCTAAATAAACTTCTAAAAGTTGATTTGGAAGCTTTTATAAGGCCAAAGAAACCCCAAAATTAATATTTAATCACATACGTTCAATGAATTTTCATTGGACTTTGCAGGTTGTAGATCCGATTCCTAGCAGGGATTATTCGGGTTGAGAAAAAAGTACGGTTAGGTTTCTTGTCGTGCTTCATAATTTATTCTGGATATGGTTTCGGCCAAAAAAGTCAGGATTTCGAGTAAGCTGACCGATCCTTGATTACTACTTAATAGCTAAACTTTACATAAATCCAATCTTGGCCCTATCGTTCTGGGCCTATCGTTAACCCAAGTATGGGTCCTATCATTAATCTATTGGACTGATTTTTCCTCATTAGTAGATTCCCATAATTATATTCCATGATATTACCTATGATTATGCGTTTCATAAACTGGACCTATTGCGCTTTACTTAAAAATTAAAGCTTGTCTTCAATTTTTTTAATTTTAAAGATAGTTGCTGAGCAATCATTTAATCCCAATATATTCAATTACAATGTAAATATGGAGATACTGACATATGCCAGTGATTATATAAAATGCGTGACTAAAATATATGAAGCAAGAATCAAAGTCGAATTTGATGCATACAAAATAGGTGTTTTTCGCTCCTGTTTCGTAGCTTAGATAGTGGTTCGGTCTCGCCAAGACCGAAGAAAAAACACTCGAAAATCGAAATTTCTAAACAATAAAGTTATGAAAATCGAATTTGAAATTTCGAAACGTACTGGATGGATAAGCTTAACTTATCTATATCGGATCTAAAGACCTCTATTTCTAACAAATTTCTCCATTTAAGATGAATACTACAAACAAAATCGTGCACGTGAATTCCTTTATGCATTCATGCTTACAAAGCCTATATTTATTGCAAATGAATTGTCAAAGATGTTGGCTGATCCAAATTTCCGGGAAGTGCGAATAAAAGATAGTGTCAGATTTCTAATTTTATTGCTAGCTTCTACACAAAAAATCGAGGTGTTTAATAAATTTTATGTTTTTATTTGTCATTGTGCTATCATTAAAGGACTCGTAAAGGCTTAGTTTCATTGTATTTGATAATGGGGGGGGGGGGGGGGGGCTGGGTGAAGAAAGAAGAATTTACAATCTTTCCTAGGATCGGATTACGATTGAGCCAATATTTGGGTCGGCTTTTTTTTGTTTTCGGCTAACTCGACCTTCCATGATGTAAAGTAGAGCTATTTAAATTCATAAGGTCGGCATGAGGTGGCTTGGTAATAAATTCGGGTTACCCTAATATTTTTCTGTATCAAGAATTCCGAGTTAATAAAGTATCATGTTATTCTTACATGTCAAAAAACTTTAATTAAAATCACCCCTGATTTTTATTAATTTTTGAAAATTTAAGGAGCTACGTCTCATTCGCCAATTAATGGAAGTATTAAATCCAACCAACTTTAAGTTCGAACACTTCTTAATGGAAGTATTCAATCCAAACGAATTCCAGTTCGAACAATATTTTCAAGAAACGGATGTTAACGCCTTTCTGAATCATCGCTTCTATTTCGGATCAGACAAGTGGAAAGGAAATTTTTTATATGTAGGTTTTGGTTAGGATAACCCTTCAATAACAATCTTAATCCACCCAAATCACAAATATCCCTCTTAGTCTCACTAATTCCCTTTCTAAGCATTTATCCATCAAAAGTCCTTGTTACTATAATTCTCAATACTCTTTAAATCCCTCCATTAGTTCTATGAAATATTACTGACGATTTTACGGGAGCCAATTTCATTGGATACATAATAAGTCTACAAATATTTAAAAATGTAAATAAGAAAAAAGTTATAATACAATGCAATGTGTCATGTTACTTTTTTGTCACATATAAATTGAGTTTCGAATGAAATCCGTGCTATAAAATCCTTAAGTGTGTAAAATCCTTACTATTACTTTAATATATCTTGTACAGTACAACAGCGAGCCTGAATTAAATGAAGAGTGGAGTAAAATAATCGGATTCAAACATCTTCAATTATGGGAAGATACATGTGGACCTGCATGGTTTCTTGAAACTCGAGGGATAGGCAATATGCTAATAAACCAAAGAATGTCGCTAGATGAGCCTTTTGCTATGCATTATTTGCTTTATCTAGCAGGATGCAGGTATTTTACGAGCTCAATTTTCCTATAATAATGCCGCTACGTGATCCTTTCAACCATTGTTAATTGGAAGATTAAGCAAGTGGATCTGTAACTGAGGGCCTCCTTGCCAAATTTCATTCATCTTTATACATATACAAGAGAGACTGAACTGACTTAGGATATCGCGAATGAATTGGAACTGAATCTAGAGTTTATATATGGTGGGGGAAAGCATGGGAAAAATATTACAAGCTGCACTGGAGATGGGATCTCCCTCATTGGACAAGTGGGACTGTAGCTGTATCACCCTTCAAAACAACGAGGACTTGAGCTGAGGTCCCTTTTGTCTAGAACGAAGTGGAGTATAACTGATTGTCGCGTTCGTCCAGTTCATTCCCCTTATGTATAAGGGGCTAAAGTGATTTGGGCCGGAACCTGAATGAATTGAGGCTCAATTAGATGAATTGCCTGCATTTCATACATTTTAAATAATCACAATAAATCACAATCCAATTTATAGTGTAATAGCAATTAACAACAGACAGTTAACCAATGATTCTATCATAAAACAAGTCGAAGACAATCTTCGTTGGGCGACAATGCTTTCATTTAATGTGAAAAGAATCCAAAATCGTTTTCATTATACAAAAATTAGTGGAGGTGATATATTCAAATTCCTTATAAGGAAATCTTCGATCAGCCAATTTCACAAAAATGTTTTTAATCGCTGCTTCGAACTTGGTAAAAATTTATAAACTAACAATATTCTATTGATGAGGAACATGAAAAATATGGTGTGGGGGATTAGAATAGTCAAAAAGTATAAATCCTATTGATCTATTTAACTCAAATCTCGCTCACTCTCACAACCGGAAATGCTTAGGCACCGAGTTAAAGGCTCTTAAAAATAAAAAAAATCATAGGGGTAAAAAATTGAGGTAACGTGGGGGTTGGGTTAATATATTCGAATTTGCAAATAACGACGATATAAGACGATATAAGCCTATTAACGATACATATAAGCCTATTTACTTATGATCCACTTTACCAACGGGCTAGCAAAGTCTATAATTGTAGCTAAGTTAGTATGAGTTTCCAATATGTATCAGACTTGCTTTATTATATTATGTATTTATTTAAAGAACCAACTCGATTTTTCACTGATTTTGATCAAATCGACTATCAAAGCCTTCCACAATATGTTGGAGGAAGTCTTCAATTAAGTGGATTTTTCATTCAATTTTACAATTGGGCTCAATTTATGTGCCATGGTGGAATTAAAACTATGTAGGTATACAAAATAATATGGGGTGATCCTTCGCATTATATACAAGGCTTTTCAAAATATTATACTTTAGTGACAAAAAGAGCACACTTAAAGTAACACAAGAATGGCCTAAAAGAGAGGGTTTCGTTAAGTTTCGGGCAGCCAATATTCTAATCTTAAGTTTACATCAATATTATATTTTTTGCTTAACTTTACATAGAAGATAATATTCGCGTAAAGTTACTGAGACATTTGGGGGGGGGGGGGGTAACTACTATAATTCCTAAACCTCTCTCCTTCCACCGCCTTCTAAGCTGTTTAACTGCTTCGAGCTCGATCTCACTTTTTCCTTAATATTCTACATTTACTTAAACAAATAATAAAATTAAGTTTCTGCGATAATTGGCGTATCTATTTTAACATTTTTGATACCCTAGTTGACGTAAGCATAGAACATGAAAATATTGGAATTTTATTTGCGCAAATTTTTCACTTTGCAAATACGTGTGGAGAATTATTTATGCCCGTAATTACAGCAATCTTGCGGCAACTTGAGCATTACAACCCAAAAGATAACATTAATGAGATTGATAATAAAGTCAATTCTGCAAAGGATACCGTAGGCATATTTGTTAACAGATTTAAGAATAAAACAATGGGAGACATTGAAATTGACAATAATACTTGTCAACTAAGTATAAACACTCAACGTTCTGGATTTGCCCCGATTAGTGATCCTAGTAAAAAGTTATCCGACTTTTACGAATCAATTAACAATTTCAAACTAAAAGGAGGAATTTTTGAACCAGTGTTTGTTAAGATTTAAATTTTTAAAATTTTTTGCTTAGAAAATACCTGTATACCCAGCCATCTAGAAATGAACGGGCCTTTAACAATACCGTACTACTAACTGTATTTTCGGTGTTCTATATCTGTATTTCGTATGGTCAGTACGGTACGTAATACGCTACAGTAAAAATTACGAGCCTTGATTCTATCAGTAATTACTGTGCTGGATTTGTGGATCGAGGGACTCTCAGTTAGGTGAGGGAATTGAAAATGGGCAACAATTTATAATAAATAAAATTTTTTAAATAAATTTATCTATAAATTATCAGAACAAAACAAGGTTATCAAATTAATAAAGAATATTACGATAATAAATGGAGAAAAGCTGAGCAGGGAAGAATGGCAATGGCTCTTTATACAATTCAAGGATTAGCTCATTTGTTTCATATTGTGTGGCCTATAGCTAAAGACGTACTTTTTGAAAAGAAATGCTATTATGATGAATATTATCGAATTTACTTTTTGGAGGAGGTTTACTTGAACCTTTTTTATAACAAATAAAAAAAATTTTCTAGCAAGGGATGAATGAAAATGAAGATTGGCTTAAATATGCAACAAGACTAAGTAGGTTTTCACGATAGATCTACTGACCTTTTACGGACTAACCTAGGGAATAATAATAACACAAGAATAGAATATCTTGTTTATCACAAGAGTAAATACAAAATTACGAATAAACGAAGGGCAGCGCAGGTACCGGACAAGACTGATAGCTAATAACTGCCTCTATACTAAACCACAATAACATGCATTTTAAATTTGTTGGGTACTGTATGAGAGGCGATGCATGGTATAGAGTTGGTCCATAACTGCGGAAAACCCTTGAGGATAATTTGAAATTCGAATTAACTTCAAATTTACATACATATGTACTAATAGTTATCGGCGTTATACACTCTGTCCCAAAAATATACATCCGCCTATATTTTGCGGCTTAAGTCCGTAAGTTGTTAACGGATTTGAATGAAAATTTTATACAGAATGCAGAAAGACATTTTGAAACTATATATAAAATTTGAAAAAATTCTAATCATGCACTCAATACTTGCAACTATTTATTTGTAAAATAGGTATCCCATAAATATACATCCACTTTCCAAAAAAGTAGTTCCATCAAGCTAAATTCAAGCTAAATTTAATTTTTAGGCCAATCAACATTCCAGGGAACTCGAGGTGAAATAGCCCAATACGCAGCAGGAGAACCCATGAAACCTCTTAATGAAAATTGGATAACGTATTATTTGGCAAGAAACGAAGGAAAATTTGAATATGTGTTAGCTGAAATAAAGCCTCCTAGACGTTCAGGTAACACTTTACTTAATATGCTGTATTTGTGCCGAACTGGCACAATTTTTCCTCAAAATTATTATTTATTTATTTGTAATAAATAATTTCTCCTATATTTAACTGTTTGGCTTTTAAGAGAAAAGCCAGTTTTTGAACTGTCACTTTTTTAGCTATCTACCAGCCAGTTGCTGTTCCCCCTTCCCCTAACCTTTAATATATTTTGCCCCTAACTTATATATTTTGGATTTAATTAAATTTTTTCTTCTTAAATTGTTCTTGTGTTTTGAGTCTCGGGGCTTGAGTATAAACAAATTGTGATATTTGGCACAGTATTTATTCAATATACTGTATATCTATTTAAATATAAATTTATTTAAGCTCATACATTCGCGCAGGAACATGGGGGTATGTTTAATTTAAGTAGATACTCTGATTATAGCCCGGTTCTATTAGGACCCTATATCTAATATAGCTCAGCCAAGAAGGCCTATTGAAAAATAATGCCCACTCCGTAATAGAAGCCCATATGTAATATATAAGCCCGCTCAAGGGGCCGGGTTGGAAGGAAGAAAGGCCAAGGCTTTGACTAAAGCATTTAGGTACCCGAAATTTTATGGGTTCTTAATTATACCGAATCCATACGGTATAAATGATTCCCCATATAATACGACCAATATAGTTCTCATATTGCCGCAAAGTATAAAAAATTAATAAACTATTAAGGAGAATCTTCATATTCGCAAGCTGGTGCTCGTTCACCCGAAATTGGGCCTGTTTTTACGCCTCAACATGGATTTGAACAAGGCGAGCAAGGCTACACGGGTAGGGGTCTTGCTTTAATATTTTGCTGCTAAACTTCTTTTTGCCTATTCACATTATGTAAATTTCCCAATTTAGGTGAAGCTTCGCATGCTACACAGCAAGGAGATAGAGGTAATATTTTATAATAATTATTTATCAATAATCATAATAATCCCCTTATTAATCACCTTATTAATCCCCTTATTCCGTGAGGGAAACTAATTTTGATTGTAGTAAGGGGGACAACTTTTGACGAGAACAAGGATTTATCACATACTAAAACGTTAAAGGGCTTAAGTCCATATCGTCATAAATTATTAATTTAAAAAATTTACAGTTAGAAAGCAAAAGAAGAAAGGCTTATTATCCTCAATCTTCTCTTGCCTTAACCCTAAAACAAAAGAAGATCGTCGCCGTAAACGTTCAATTTCAAACATATTTTTGGATAAAATTGTCCGTCAGAAACGAATGTATCAGGCCGGTCCAAGTGGTTCGAGCACACCACCACGCGTTCCAACCACACCACAACACTTTCCGGGCACACCAACACGCGGCTCAAGCTTGACAGTAACAGATTGTGGGCATTGGTTGGCTCCAATTTGGGTTGGATTTAACCTCATGTTGTTCATTCTTGGATGGATGTTATTGTCTTTTCAATATTATCCAATGTTCTGAGGATAAAAAGAAAAAGAAGTTGAGGAAACAAACTGAATTCTGTGATATTCTGAAAAAATTTATGGCGTTTTTTAAAATTGTCTTTTGCGCCTGTACCTGATCCGATATTGTTGACCCACGGATCCATTTTTTGATTTTATCGGCTTATATTCCCCCGATAAATATAGATTAGTTTTTTAAATTGTATCTCGAACAGTACTTTTAAAACCTATGATAATGGATGATAGAATGAAGGGCTTATAAGAAAAAGATACAGTTCGTAGCATTATTAAAGGGACACCTGATATTTTTAATTACAGAGCGAAAAATCCAAAAAAAATTGAACACATTTATCAGTAGCATTAGGAAATACAAAAGAAATAAAGTTCAAATGTGATCGCATTATCGAGATCTCAAAATCCTGAAATCAACAATCTATTCTATACTTTTCTGCAATCCTTAGTTTTAATAGCTTTGGACCGCAAAGATAAATTTTTAGAAAGTGTAGTTATTTCGTATCTTGTAGCGAATTATATGGGCCAACGGGTACGGCCCACTTTGTCGCGCGGCCACATTGTCGCAGAGCCATAACTTGCTTTAAGATTTCCGAATCTTTCCAAATTTAGTATTAAACGATTCCTCTCATCGAGCTAAAGAGATTGGTACCAAATTTGATAAGGGCCAGAAATTTTTTAGCAAGTTATGGCTCTGCGACAATGTGGCCGCGCGACAATGTGGGCGTGTCCCGGGCCAACACATAACCTAAAAAAATTTGTATATTAGCTATAAGTGTTTAGAGGTTTTTTGAAGTACTGTACCCTAATTCAAGTTGATTTTTGAATTTTGATATCTCGATGAAAAAAGCAAGTAATGAAGCAAGTAAAGCTACATTTATTTATGTAATAATGTTTCCAAAGCTAAAAAGAGTTTCTGATAAAAATTTCAATTCAATCGGGTATCATAGCATGGAAATAGAAATATTGATAAATAGAAATGATAGTAGATTTATAATCATGAAACCGGGCCCTTGTGATCAGGCCGTCTATATTTAACAATTTTTCCTTCACTTTTTCTTGCAAAATTGACAATACCAATCCATCTTTCCATTGCAAATTTTATCTACTTGACTATTATCAAGCTTTGTACACTTTGTATGCACCAAATTGTTACAGTTTTCACATGTTATTGCTTGATTCAGTTCAAGTCCTTCATGTTGCCCACAATGCCCACAATTATCTTTATATACTACACAATCACCTTAAATTTATTTTCTTATTTTGCATGAAGATAGAATAACTTGTTAGTTTATCTCATACAAGAAGATAGACTAACAAGAAGATAGGATGATAGGGGACTAAAAGGAGCTACAGAGGATCACACGCTCCTTCATACTTCAGCAAATTTAACACAAAGGTATGTTTATATAGAAAGTTCTCCTGTATAATAATATAAAACCCCTGTAATTCGGCAGGGTGGGTAGGGGGAGGTCCAGGAAATTCGCATATCTATGACATTTCCGAGTATCATTCCGTGGTCTTTTATTTATCAGTCTAGAGACTGATATAAAAAACACCAGATAGTACCTCACAAAACTATATTCTTTCAAATAAAAGTAAAAAAAAATTAACCTTCAGCAATTTCCTTGATAAAATCTCTGGCCAATTCTAAGTCTAAAACCTCACTTTCAGGAAGCCATAAATCTTAAAATTCGTGTAAAACATAGTCGAGAATAATTTATTAATAAAATATTACTATATTTTGGGTCGTTGTAATCCTTCCATTTTACCTAAAATTTATACGAATTTAGCACTGGTCTAATTTATTGGTCGAATGAATTTTGATTCTGAGCAAATAGTAAGGCTTGACCTTATAAACTATACCAGGAAATTTCATTAATTAAGTTTCAATTATATTAATTATATAAATTCTATATGGATGGAACTCAATTTTTTAGTGTAATTAGTAAAGCTGTCTAAGACTAAAAATTCAAAGACAAAGAATGGACCCAAGAATATACACCATAATTAACAAAAACAAGACAATGTTCTTGGTCCTATAGTGCAAAGTTTTGGTTTATTTATATGAAATATAATCAAAACTACAGAGATATACCGAATTTGATGGGATTTCAGTGTATTTTGCTGGATTAAGAGTGAAAGACCAAAGTAGAGACCAAGACTTCATACGGGACCAAGACAGAATAACCCAAGAAAGTCTTGTGTGAAGACAAAGAGTCTTGGACATCTCTAGAAATTAGATCTCACAAAGTTTGAACGTGGACTGGATTGTTAAGGATAATATACGGCTTAGTGTAGGATGCCCCCTTTTCGGAGCGATTCATGCTTAATTGTTAAGCAGAATCAACAACCAACTATAAGACATCGAACCTGTGTCTTTTGTTAATTGCAACAATGGGTACCTAGTATAATGTATCTTAAGCTTGGTTACCAAAAATCGAAGTTTCTCGGAGATTTCATCAAACCCGACACCAAGTATTGCCTCAACCTCGAAAGTATCGTTGTTTTTCTTAACCTGCTTTACTTCACGTTGCAAAAACTTGCGATCTTTCAACTTTTCATGTAATTTTATGAGTTTATCTTTCAATTCGTTGTCCTGAAATTATCAAATTTTGATTAGATATTTTGACACTTGTAGTACAAGGATCTTTGCAAGGACCTTTATCTTTTTCGTTTTTTAGAATTTTTGGAAATTTATGTGATTTCAGATGGTCAGTAAACCGTTGACCTAAATTTTCTATCGATTGTGAACGAATGATGTCTTTCGACTCTGACCGAAATTTAAAAAAACCGTTTTAAAATTAAAAAACCGTTTGATCAAAATCATAGCACTCTGTTGCACTCTTTATTCGTGGCAATTCTTTTGTTTTCTTCTTGTAAGTTCTTCTAACAGTTCTGGCATTCAAATTGTCTTTTTCCTCAAGAATCTTTTTTTGTGAACGAGTATTTTTGGCGGGAATTGATGGATTTAATTTCTCATGCATATTCTTGACTCTTGTGCTCCTTCTAAATTTTAATATTAGATGGGTGAAGCTTGAACTCTCCCTTCGTTAAGCTTCATTTCTCTAACAGAGAGTGTCTATGAGAAAACATTTCAATGTCTAAAGAGACAATCTAAGAGTATCAGGAGAGACACTTTGAAGTTATTCAGTTCCCAATAAGCAAGAACAGGTTTACGCCTACAAGAGTGGTGAGTTTCAGTGATGTCAGTTATAACAGAAACAAAAGTTTATCTGGATACGGATTTTAAAATTTGTTCGTGGGCATGCTTGTAATAAAGTAACATTACTAATTCAAATTATAACCTCAAATCAGTTTTGCTATGTTTTTCTTTAGGTGAATTTTCTCGATAAGATGTACTTGGAAAATGATCGACGGCAGTATTTTGATAAGATGTAGCAGGAACTTGGCCGTCATTTGGTTGCCTGTATTCCAAATCATAGATGGACCCAGAATAATCAATCGCCAAAGGTAGGGCTAAAATAGAAAAATAATTATTAAATAGTCACATAGAATTTTTTTTATTGAGCTATATGGACCACAATCCTTAAAGTTAGAATAGTTCGGGGTAGAAAAAGACGGTTCTGAGGTATTTCGTCATTGAGCCCACGGAGCCAGGATCGAAGTCAGAGGTTTAGGTGTGTGGCCGGAGTCGTGGTTTAGATGCTGGTCAAGGCTTAGATGTTGGCAGTGTCCAACACTACATAATAAAACTAACGTTGACATAAATCCCTAGTATATTCTACAATCTGTAAAAAGTTGCGTTCATTATCAGTGTAATTATCATTATTATTAATCCTTGTTTCCATCGTGTTTTCATTTTCGTATTCATTGATGTTTTCAAAATTATTCGCGCCTTGCTCAGAATTTTCTCCCGGCTCATATTCCTTTAAAGTTACAGCGATTATCATATTAACTATCTTATCATAAAATTTTTAAAATTTAAAATACCGTTTGGTTTGAATAGTAGCGTTCGGATTTACTGTTTATTGGAACCAATTTTTTATTTTTTCTCTTATAAATTTTAGTAATCTTAAGCTTTTTAGCTATATAACTTTCGTCATCGCTAACATCTCTTGGTTTATTCACGTTTCTTTGCCAATTTTCATCATTATTAGTGGCACCTTGTTCTAAGTTTTTGTGTGATTTGACCTAAATAGAAGGATAAAGTCTTTATTATAACGAATGATTTTCTCTAAGCCTTTGCAGAACTCACTAAGCATAAATTCCTTGAAATAACTTTTTCTTCAACTGGGTGGTATAATAGGAGAATAAGAGTTGGAGAAGTGAGACCAGAATATTATTTTTTCATCACCAGGATATTATTTTAAGAGGCTGTCCTCAGGAGGATATCTTCGGAGGGTATCTTAATACTCAGGAGGGTATCTTGGAAGCATATCCCTCAGATAAGGTTGCCTTCAGCCTTAGGAGTGTATCTCACATTAAACCGTAATTGCCGGATAGAATAAATAAAATAAAAATTTACCTCATCTTCTACTATCTCTTGATAAAGCTGTTTGACTCGATCGCTGGAATACTCAAACTTTTCAAGGTATTGATAGAAATCGAAACTTTCATCGCCTTCAAATCGCCCAATAGCTTCAACAGCCATATAATACTTGTAAGCATTCAAATGAAGCTCATGCCAAATGCTTTCCAAATATATCCGGCGATAAAAATCAATTTGCTCGTCCATATCCTGTTTGTTTGTCAAATATGTTTGGTTAGCTTTCACTTGTTTTCCATTATTTTTTATTTCGTTATCAGACAAAAGGGAGACTGAGTAATGATGTTGGTCGATGTTATTGTAAAATGTGGTGTATTTGGATGAATATTGTAATTTTCTAATGATTCTCTTAAATGTAAAAATATTAAGAGTTTAGCATAAGTTTAGCCACCGAGCTTTCGCCCACCGCATATAATAGCTCTAATATTGAGCTACCGAGGAGATGATCTTTCTTTTTCCTTATAAATCTTTCTCCTTTCTCCTTATCAGGCGTTTGTCGGTTTCAAACCAAATCAAACCGAAAGACCGAAGATTTTCGGTTGTTTTGTCGGTTCGGTTTCGGTTAACCGATGAATTTTGTGAAACCGACAACTCTAAGCAGGAGATCCGCGACACAGGCTTTTATAGACTTTCATAAATTATCTTAGGAACTAACATTATTTGACGCAGCTCGAGCAGCTCTTTCGAAACATCTCTTAGTATAATTTAGGTTAACCCTATGAGCATCGGATTTACAAAGGTCTGTCCCCCCTCTCATTAAAAATATCAGAAAATACCCATTACCCAGAAAATGTTTTAATTACCTGATTTTTAGCTTCAAGCTCAAGATCATCCAGAATCTCAGGTGCAGGCAATTCAATCACAAATTCCGCGTCTTTAATGAACTCAAAACCTTTAGGGATATTTTTAAACTCAAAAATTTTATTTCTCTTCAATTCCACGCCAGTTATCGAATATTCATTATTATCCTTTTTATATTTTAATAAACATTTGAATATTTTATTTTCGCCAATTTTTAATTTTAAATAATTGAATTGGCGGGTTTGATGGAAATCATGATTTATTTCGAGTTTGACGACATTTGAACACAAAATGGAATTAAATAACATTGGAAGGAGGAGTACAATAAATAGTAAGTTCAAGTAATGCATTATATCAACTTTAAATTGGTAATTTAAATATTTGATAGGGTAACTTCGCTTCTGCTTAACTTTTCCTGATTTCTTGTGCAAAAACACCGATTCTGATATTCTCAATCACCCTTTGACTACAGAAATTATACGACAGAAATTATAGAAAGGTTTTACCGGAACGATTTAGGAATGAGCTATAGTATACTTAAGAGGCTAAGGGCTCAGAAGTTTTGTATCTGACTCTATTATAGCTATGTCTCGCTTCAGGGTGTATTTTAACGTTGAATTACTTATAATTTAAGAAAAACTTAAATTTTAATTAAATAATTTAATCGGCATTTTAATAGTTAATGTTGATGTAATCAATGTTAAATGAAAGATGCGAGGCGAGGAGAAAGGGAAGGAAGGGGGAGGTGAAGAGGTAGCCAGTGAATGTGAGGGGATGTAGTGAGGATGAGGGGAGCGGAAAGCAGGGAAGGGGTAGAGAGATATGGGAAGGAAAGAATGGTAGGGAGAGAAGGAAAGAAGACGAGAGGAGAGTTACTGAGGGGAGGGAGGTGGAGGGAGAGATGGGCAAGGGAGCGTGTGAGCGAATGCTTGCACTTAAGTTTATCTTGTCTTCTTAAAAGGGCATTACCGCCCTAGCTTTTTTGACTCGTGGCAGATTTTAAAATAAAAAATGCCTTTGAAGTTGGAAAGATTTAATTATGAAATCCGAGAGAAATAAACAAGCAATGTTGTGAAATTGCTGGCTCTATCACTGTCTCTATCACATAATAAAATGCAGTCAGAAATCATCAGTTAAGATTTCCAGAAGATTATGTTTTCGGAGTTGTCAAAATTTGTCCGCTCATCTGGATTTACATAATGAAGGATGAGGGGAGCGGAAATATTTCCAAAAATCTTTAAAACCGAAAATTTTAAAATTTTTGTGACTAAAATTAACCGTTTTTACATAATATAAAAACTAATACTCCTGTAAATGGGTAATTTTTTTAAATTTCCCAAGATAAAACCGATACTTATCTGTAACACAAAACCGAAAACCGAGTTTTTAAAATTTGGATAAATGAATCGTGTGAACCTATTAATAACCGGTAGTGAACAACTCTAGTATAAAGGTGTTATAAAGAAAAATAGTTATAAATAAAAATGGTTATGTAAAGGCATATGGGTATCAGGAATGTCTAACATAAAATTAAATTCCCGATTTCAAAAATCAAAATTCCCGACCCAAAAAAATTCCCGAATAAGGGAATCGGGTTTCCTTATCGAAAAACTAAACTTTCGAGAATCAACACCAATTATGCAATGACAATGGACGTTAAAGTAGATGTTTTACAACTTTTAGGCGTACACGTAAGTCAGATTGTATGAGATTATGGGGGGGGGGGGGGGTGGGGGTTGATAAGCGAAAATCATGGTCTATAAATACTGAAGATTGAATGGTATCGGTGAGAGTTGGAATGCCGCTCTGCCGGATAATCGAAAAATACAATCCGGTTTCAGTGTGAAAGATTAATAATAAATTTTTATCAGTAATAGAAAGAGGGCATTCAACTGGAGAAGGGAATTCTAATAGATTTTACGATATGTATATTTGTTAAATTTTAAAATAAATTTTAAAAATTATTTTCAATCAATTTTTCCCAATCGTATATTCAAGACTATTTTTGTTTAAATTCACGTCTATTTATGTCCGTGTTCGAAATTTTTTGAATAAATCATAAGTTAAAATCATCTAAAATTGATCCCTTTCGCTCTCTAATTTACACACTCTCAAAATTTGCTCAGAATTTCTTTGTATAGACGTCGTAACAGCTTTAAATAAAAATTTTTTTTTAAATTATTGCCTTTTAATTTTTGTGCATCATAGGCCCCGACTTCCGCCAATGTAATAATTCACCCCAACTCTCACCGATACCATTCAATCTTCAGTATTTATAGACCATGATTTTCGCCCATTAATCCCCCCCCCATAATCTCATACAATCTGACTTACATGTACGCCTAAAAGTTGTAAAACATCTACTTTAACGTCAACATTGCATAATTGGTGTTGATTCTCGAAAGTTTAGTTTTTCGATAAGGAGACCCGATTCCCTTATTCGGGAATTTTTTTGGGTCGGGAATTTTGATTTTTGAAATCGGGAATTTAATTTTATGTTAGACATTCCTGATACCCATATGCCTTTACATAACAGTAGTAAGCCATATACCCTCGTAGTCAAATAAGTTAGGTACAACCGTAGTCAGGAGCATTGAGAACAAAAAGATTAAAAATTTAAAAAATTAACCCCTTTATTTTCCTTACTTTTCAATGATCCCTTTTTCTTTTGTTAGACAAAAAAAGTTTATTTCGACTCACACTAATCCAATTATGTAAATTTAATTTCTCAAAACTACTTTTAGTTTTTGTACTGACTTTTAATCTTTTTGAGGTCAATCTATTCTTTATGTGAAAAGAATTAACCTAAAAATTTCTATTATTAAAAATTCTTTTCAGTGAGACAGTGAAAAAACGAACTTTAAAATTTTTCTTTTGTATTTTTCTTATTCAAATTTAACCTAAATTTTGAAATTTTATTCAAAGAAAAATTATCTAAAATTGACCTAAAAACCCAAAATTTTCAAAGGATTAAAATTTCTGACGAAAGATTTTTCAATTCAAAGATTAACCTAAAACCAATCAAAAATTTCAATAGGCTCAAAATCTTTATTGTGTACAAATCAAAAGATATTTCTATTCAAAGATTTAACCTAAAAAACTGAAATTTCTATTGTATTCAATTTGTAAGCAAAATAAGGAAAGCCCTTGAATTATGTAAATACGTTAAAAATGTTGAACAAATAATGAAATAATATAAAAAATAAAATTGAATGTTCAAGGGTAAATATTAAATACTGTTCAGATTGGTTAATGCGTATGTTCTAATTATCTTGTATTATATATTTTGAGTGAATATAGTTTGAGATTGTATAGTGTGAATATTTCTTGAAAATATTTTATTTTATAAAATTCTACCAAACGTATGTTTAAACAGGCAAGCTCATGTACTCTGTATCAGCGTCAGTATAATTAAATCATACTAACCGGTTAGTCCCTGATCTCCTTCATCTAATCCTACCCAAACCACCATTGCTAAGTATATGCGTATGTGATAAAGTCCACAATTTCCCTCTTTAATAAAATATTATAAAATTTTCCAAAAATTAGGTCAATTTTTCAAGGTTATTATTAAAAATTCTAACCTAGATTAAAAATTTTTAAAAAATCCAGCTGTGTTTAATTTGAAAACCCTTTCAATAGGTGGAGCCAGTGAGTAAGTATAAAATGTGGTGTATTTTAACAGGAAAATTCATACTACTTATTGTTCAACGCCTACTCCAAAGAAATCACATCATACTATTACCACACACTTGACTTGATTTACCTATTAAATTTATATAAAATTCAATTTAGCTATAATTTTAAAATTTTTTCTTGTTCTTTGAAAAATAATTATTTATCTTTGCTTTAACTTTCTTTTATATCTTACGCAAATTTAATTCATTTTCATTTTACCTTTTTAAAAAATGCAACCTACCCCACCCAAGAAAATAAGAACTACCCGTACTGAAAATCTTGATCTCTATGTTAAAAAACTTGGGGACGAACTTAAATTTACCCAAAAATTTAACCTTCTTAAGTTATCATCTAAGTTTCTAATCACTAATGTTCCCAATAATCCGGAAAGTTTACTAGGCTCCATTTTCCAGTATTGTATTGATCAAACTCTATTAGAAAACCATGAACGCCAAATGGAACCTGACCAGCTAGGGTGTATAATATCGAGCCAACACCTTGACTCGGACGTCTGGATCCCGGTACGGGAAATCACCTCCAACACAATTGATTCAATCTTGAATCAATTTCTAAAGGTTGCCCAGAGTAGAAAGCAGGATAAAGGAATGTTATGGGGGGCCCCCTTCTTAGTTTCAGTAACCACCATTCAGAGAAAAGGTTTAACTCCGCGTACAATGCATGGTAGTGGTAGAATTCAAAAAATACGTCATAAGATTAATGACAACGCTCTCATCAAAATCCGAAATACTGATGCCTACTGCCTCTTCTATGCTCTGATGGTTACATTTGTTCACGCGGTGTTTTGCTGGCCAAGATGGAAATTCTATAATTATCTACACAGTAGAAGAGGAATGAAAAAACTTCTTGAACAGGACACATTGAATCTAATGGAAACCGTAGGTGCACCCTTTGACCAGGATAGCTACGACGCAGAAGAATGGGTTCCTCGTGTTGTTGACTTATGGAACACCTCAAATAAAGGCTGGTTTAAAGTTTATATATTTGAAGAACTTGGGGAATATAAACCACATTACAAATATGGTCCTGATAATTTTGATAAACCTATAATTTTATATTATAATAAGGAACATTTTGACGGTGTTCGTAGGGTTAGTGACCTTTTTGGACAACCCTATTGCTTATCCTGTGAAAAAATATTTTCTCATCAAAAACAACACGATATTTCATGTAAGGCTAGGTGCCCTAACTGTTCGAGGGTTGGCCCAGGTTTTCCATGTAAAAGTTTAAACGATTTCTGTAAATATTGTAATGGTTGTGGGAAAGACTTTAGAAATGAAAACTGTTATAACCATCATATCACCTCGAATTTTTGTAAGTCCTCTAAAAAATGCGAAAAATGCGGGGCTATTTGGAATGTTAATTATAATAATAGGAATGGGAGGACGGGTCATATTTGTTTTGAACGCTATTGCACCACCTGCGGTAGCTACCACGATCCTAAACGTGGGTGTTACATCAAGCCCCTTGTCATTAAACCCCCAAAGGCATACCGAATCGTCGCCTTTGATTTTGAAACTATGCAACACCGGGAAGGGGAAAAGGGTAAAATACATGAGGTTAACTTTATAGGGGTAAAGGTAAACTGTCCCGAGTGTATCAATAACGGACATAACCCTGAATGCATAGTTTGCGGAGGATACCGTACTATTACATTTTCAACAAGACATTTCCGTAACACAAAGGTTGATCAACAGAATCTCACACTGAATCCTTTATCCTCATTCGTTTCTTGGATAATTATGCCCAAAAACTTGGATACAATAGCATTCTCACATTTTGGGGGTAGATTTGATATGGTATTAGTTTTTAAGGAATTGTTTCTTAGAGGGTTGACCCCTGACATGATTAAAAAAGGTAATAAGCTATATGAAATGAAGGTAAAAGTTGGTAAAAAGAACTGGGTTATTTTCCGCGATACATTTAATTTAATGCCCATGTCCCTTGCTTCCTTGGTCCCTGCCTTTGCACTTAGTGTAGAGGACAAACCATTCTTTCCACACATGGTAAATAGACCGGAAAATTATGGTAAGGAAATTTTCCCGGTCAAGGATGATTATCTGGCTGATGGAATGATGCCAGAGAAGAGAGCTCAATTTGATAAATGGTTTCAACAACACAAGGATGAGCCTTTCAATCTGGATGAATCCTTGGCATCATATTGTATCAATGACGTGGAAATTCTAATGGCTGCACTGGTGGCATTTCGGCGCGAATTTTTGGAAGTCTCAAATGGATTGGATGTGCTGAGGGAGGCAATGACAATCGCAAGTGCCTGCATGAAACACTTTAGGACGAATCACCTACCATCTCAACACCTTGGAATTGTTCCAGAGATTGGATATGACAACACAGACAACCAGAGTTTGCTTGCTCTTCGATTTCTTGACTGGTACGCTGAGGAACACAATGTCACTGTACGTAATGCTTATTCTAAAGAAGGGGAAAAGAGATTTGGAGATTATAGAGTTGATGGTTGGGTAGAAGAAAGGAAATTGGTTATTGAGGTCAATGGGTGTTGTTGGCATGGTTGTAGGAAATGTTTCCCTTATGATGAAATAAAACTTCCCAATGGGGTTAATGCGGGGATTCAAAGGGAAAGGGATGAAAAACGTTTGAAATTTATTGAAAGTTTTGGCGTAAATGTGGAGGTTTATTGGGAGTGTGACATCAGGGGGATGCTTTCGAAAGATAGAGTTATGAGATTAAAGTTTAAAAATTATTTGGACAATGGACCGATCGATATTCGATCGGCCTTCTTTGGAGGGAGAACCGGGCCACTAAAACTATTCCATAAAACGGGGGCGGGGCAAAAAATTTCCTATTATGATGTGACCTCCCTGTACCCGTTCATAAATATGACAACACGCTACCCAATTGGTCACCCTGAGGTCCACATTCTAAACAAAGCCATCAAATGGACTCAACCATCAGACAACTTTTATGAATTGGCAATTCTAAAAGTTTTTGTAATACCCCCACGCAGCATTGATATACCAGTGCTACCTATGAAAATTGGCGACGACAACGAACGACTACTATTCCCCCTTTGCTCCACTTGTGCAAGGGAGCATCCACATGGGGATGTTAATGAAAACTACACTTGCAAACACTCAGATGAACAACGGGGATGGGTATCAACATGCACGTCAATTGAATTGAATGAAGCTTTGAAGGAAGGATACGTGGTCACCAAAGTATTTCGCGTCTTGGAATTTAAGAACTACGACGACAATCTCTTTCGTCCTTACATCCGTGAATTTATGGCACAAAAAATTCACGCTAGTGGCTTTGACAACAACATAAAGGGAGACCAACAGAATGAAGAGAACTTCATCAGGGAGTGTAAAGAAAAGTTTGGTATTATTATTGAGAAAGAGAAGATGAAGGTTAATAAAGGGAAAAGAACTCAGGCTAAACTATGCCTAAACAACTTATGGGGCCGCTTCTCTCTCCGTAATTTTGGATTATCTCAGTGTGTGATTACGGATGACCCTGCCGTGTACATCAAATATTCAAACGACCCTTCAATTATTATTGATACAGTAGAAGGACTGACTGAGGATGTCCTTCTTATTTCTTACACCAAAAAGAAGGAATTTGTGGAAGAACATGCCACTTCAAATGTCATCATATCTCTATGGACCACCTCAGCAGCGAGGATCCACTTGCTTCACGCCATGCAGCAGGTTGTGAGAACTCCTGGTTGTACTTTGCTATATACCGACACCGACTCCTTAATCTTTTCGCATCAAATTGACAACTGTCCTCTTCAACTAGGTCCTCATCTGGGTCAATTCACAGATGAGTACCCGGACTTCAATATTTTGGAATTTTGCTCTGGTGGCGCTAAACAATATGGTTTGAAGATGGAAAAGAAGGAAGAGCCTGGCTGTGAACCAGTCTACGTACTCAAAGTGCGTGGGATGACTCTCAACTGGGATGCAATCAACAATCAAGGAATGCGGTACGAAGCTTTTAAAGAAAAGATTTTCAATTTTGTTAAAGGTTATTACGATCCAATTATTGTTTCTTACCCCAACTTTTTACGTCCATCTGTTAAAGATGGGTCTGTTACCACTCTTCCTCTTAAGAAAATTTATAAACCATATGTCGGAAAGGGAGTAGTCCGCCCTTCTGATTTCTCTGTATTGGACTTTGGATTTATCAATTTGTAATTTTTCCCAAAATAACTTGGAGATGGAAAGTAGCCAGGGGTATGGGCACCCAAACTCTATACCAACTATCGTATGTTGTGAGATAATCCTTACATTGAAAATCGGTGGTAGCGGACTTGAGTAAATTCTCAAGTCCCTGGTTGAGTTTGGTGTTGTCTGTCGAATGGCGAAGCCATTCTCCTTCCCTTCTTCTATTCACTATATTTCTCTATTTCTATTTATTTACACATTATTGTATTTAATTTTTATTCGTGATAAAAATTTTATAATACGCTTTTTATTATTTAAAAAATACAATATTAAGAAAAATTAAGATAAAATAAATTACAGAATTAAGAGAAATATCTTTACAATTTTAGGGGTAAAATTGCATAATTAAGGAAAATTGTTTACATTTTTAAAAAATACATTTACATAATTAAGTGCAAAGTGCGGAATTAAGGAAAAGAACATTATAATTTTAGGGGTAAAATTGCGGAATTAAGGAAAAATATCACATTTTTATCATTTTTCAGTGTATATAGGGGTACATACAAGGGGTGTATACACATATAGGGTGCACATACATATAGGATGCATAGATATCTTTACCATTTGTCCTAACTTAGGTCGCTTCTATAAATGTCAAAATTTAAAATTCTATCGTTGACTGAGACACAATATTCTACTTAGCTTCGGACTTTCAGCACACTGGAATGCTTGCTGACAGCGTCAACACAAATATAGGATTATTACAGACTTGATCATTTCCAAAAGAAACAGTAAATTTAAAAATATAAATTACGTCAACTTACCTCGTCAGTAATATAGGAATTCCCGATCTTGACGCAACGGTCCCAATACGTATCTTGTATGTTGTGGATATGATTTTAATGTTGTGGATATGATTTAATAGGACTAACACCTAATCTTTATCTTTAACTAAAATTTGAATTATTCAGACAAGTAACATTAAATATTCAACTGCAATTTTTAAATAGTCCAAATTTGGACCTATTCCAACTGGAACATTTACCACACCTTTACTACACAGATTATCAATCTCATCTTTATGTACCTTTATGCCTTCAATCTCAGATGCTTCTGATATATATTATACAAGCTACCACTCTTCAAATACCTATATCAACGTTAGAGGTAAAATTTTAACATGTAAATTTTACAAAATGCCCAATTAAAAATACCCAAGTTCAAAATGGCACTAATGCAAATTGTTCAATTTAATAGTCTAGTACATTGTTTCGATATGCCTCAGCAATAAATGTGGTAACCTTTGTTTATTAACGATTAAACACAAATTTTCCCTTCGCTATTGGTACAATAGCAACGCTTACATATGCAGATGTAACACATAAAATGGAAGTACTGTATAGGAAAATTATAGGAAAAATTTTATACATTTTATAATTAGTTTGCTCGATCAATTAATTTATTGTAGGTAAAGGGAAGGCTAAATTAGGTGGCAAATTCATTAAATAGACTAGATGAAAGTTTCGAGAGCCTAATATTTTATTACAAGCAGAAAGCAATGTAGGCAAAGGTGATAGGTTGGAGCAGATGAAGGGTAATCATCACAATATTTAAATATTACTCACTATTTTAATCTCTATTTTTTCCAATTTATTTTCTTTATTTTTTTCCATCAAAAACATTTTTTAACCTTAATTTTTATTCAAACTCTTTTTATTTTAACTATTTAATCCTTTATTTTCTTTTCTACCAAAAAAATCTTTTATTAAAATTTTTAATCTCTTTTGTTCACAAAAGAAATATTTACCTAGGTCAGGCTGACCTATAAACTTTTAAAATAAGTTTAAAAAATTTTTTAAATAAAAGGGGAATTTTTACAAAAGAAAAATTTTCTAGGTCATAGATGACCTAGAAATTTTCAAAAGAAATTTTTAAAATAATACAAAAGAAAAAAGGAAAATTTTTAAGACGACCTTAAAACTTTTTAAAAAATTGAAAGAAAAAGGAAAAGTTTTTAAGTTGACCTACAAATTTACAAAGGAAAATTTAAAAAAATAAAGAAATGTTCGCACACTGCGCGAACAAAAATACAAAAGAAAAATTAAAAGAAATTTTGAAAAATCTAAAGAAAGGAAAAGTTTTCTAGGTCAAAGATGACCCATAAAATCTTAAAAATTCAAAAGAAAACTACACGCACGCTGCGCGAAAAAATACAATAGAAAAATTACGGAAAAGGAAAAGGGAAAAAATAATTTTAATTTTTGGGGGAAAGGGATCTAAACCTTTTGGTTTGGCGGGTCCCTGGATTGGTACCGGATGTCCCTAATTAGTGTACTAATTACAAGGAAAATTAGAAAGTAATTACATACCTGTACCATCCCAAGGGGATCTTATCAAAGATAAATGATTTATGAAAAAGGGGTCATTGTAATTACGTTTATTTCCATGTATGTAATTACTTTCTAATTTTCCTTGTAATTAGTACACTAATTAGGGACATCCGGTACCAATCCAGGGACCCGCCAAACCAAAAGGTTTAGATCCCTTTCCCCCAAAAATTAAAATTATTTTTTCCCTTTTCCTTTTCCGTAATTTTTCTATTGTATTTTTTCGCGCAGCGTGCGTGTAGTTTTCTTTTGAATTTTTAAGATTTTATGGGTCATCTTTGACCTAGAAAACTTTTCCTTTCTTTAGATTTTTCAAAATTTCTTTTAATTTTTCTTTTGTATTTTTGTTCGCGCAGTGTGCGAACATTTCTTTATTTTTTTAAATTTTCCTTTGTAAATTTGTAGGTCAACTTAAAAACTTTTCCTTTTTCTTTCAATTTTTTAAAAAGTTTTAAGGTCGTCTTAAAAATTTTCCTTTTTTCTTTTGTATTATTTTAAAAATTTCTTTTGAAAATTTCTAGGTCATCTATGACCTAGAAAATTTTTCTTTTGTAAAAATTCCCCTTTTATTTAAAAAATTTTTTAAACTTATTTTAAAAGTTTATAGGTCAGCCTGACCTAGGTAAATATTTCTTTTGTGAACAAAAGAGATTAAAAATTTTAATAAAAGATTTTTTTGGTAGAAAAGAAAATAAAGGATTAAATAGTTAAAATAAAAAGAGTTTGAATAAAAATTAAGGTTAAAAAATGTTTTTGATGGAAAAAAATAAAGAAAATAAATTGGAAAAAATAGAGATTAAAATAGTGAGTAATATTTAAATATTGTGATGATTACCCTTCATCTGCTCCAACCTATCACCTTTGCCTACATTGCTTTCTGCTTGTAATAAAATATTAGGCTCTCGAAACTTTCATCTAGTCTATTTAATGAATTTGCCACCTAATTTAGCCTTCCCTTTACCTACAATAAATTAATTGATCGAGCAAACTAATTATAAAATGTATAAAATTTTTCCTATAATTTTCCTATACAGTACTTCCATTTTATGTGTTACATCTGCATATGTAAGCGTTGCTATTGTACCAATAGCGAAGGGAAAATTTGTGTTTAATCGTTAATAAACAAAGGTTACCACATTTATTGCTGAGGCATATCGAAACAATGTACTAGACTATTAAATTGAACAATTTGCATTAGTGCCATTTTGAACTTGGGTATTTTTAATTGGGCATTTTGTAAAATTTACATGTTAAAATTTTACCTCTAACGTTGATATAGGTATTTGAAGAGTGGTAGCTTGTATAATATATATCAGAAGCATCTGAGATTGAAGGCATAAAGGTACATAAAGATGAGATTGATAATCTGTGTAGTAAAGGTGTGGTAAATGTTCCAGTTGGAATAGGTCCAAATTTGGACTATTTAAAAATTGCAGTTGAATATTTAATGTTACTTGTCTGAATAATTCAAATTTTAGTTAAAGATAAAGATTAGGTGTTAGTCCTATTAAATCATATCCACAACATTAAAATCATATCCACAACATACAAGATACGTATTGGGACCGTTGCGTCAAGATCGGGAATTCCTATATTACTGACGAGGTAAGTTGACGTAATTTATATTTTTAAATTTACTGTTTCTTTTGGAAATGATCAAGTCTGTAATAATCCTATATTTGTGTTGACGCTGTCAGCAAGCATTCCAGTGTGCTGAAAGTCCGAAGCTAAGTAGAATATTGTGTCTCAGTCAACGATAGAATTTTAAATTTTGACATTTATAGAAGCGACCTAAGTTAGGACAAATGGTAAAGATATCTATGCATCCTATATGTATGTGCACCCTATATGTGTATACACCCCTTGTATGTACCCCTATATACACTGAAAAATGATAAAAATGTGATATTTTTCCTTAATTCCGCAATTTTACCCCTAAAATTATAATGTTCTTTTCCTTAATTCCGCACTTTGCACTTAATTATGTAAATGTATTTTTTAAAAATGTAAACAATTTTCCTTAATTATGCAATTTTACCCCTAAAATTGTAAAGATATTTCTCTTAATTCTGTAATTTATTTTATCTTAATTTTTCTTAATATTGTATTTTTTAAATAATAAAAAGCGTATTATAAAATTTTTATCACGAATAAAAATTAAATACAATAATGTGTAAATAAATAGAAATAGAGAAATATAGTGAATAGAAGAAGGGAAGGAGAATGGCTTCGCCATTCGACAGACAACACCAAACTCAACCAGGGACTTGAGAATTTACTCAAGTCCGCTACCACCGATTTTCAATGTAAGGATTATCTCACAACATACGATAGTTGGTATAGAGTTTGGGTGCCCATACCCCTGGCTACTTTCCATCTCCAAGTTATTTTGGGAAAAATTACAAATTGATAAATCCAAAGTCCAATACAGAGAAATCAGAAGGGCGGACTACTCCCTTTCCGACATATGGTTTATAAATTTTCTTAAGAGGAAGAGTGGTAACAGACCCATCTTTAACAGATGGACGTAAAAAGTTGGGGTAAGAAACAATAATTGGATCGTAATAACCTTTAACAAAATTGAAAATCTTTTCTTTAAAAGCTTCGTACCGCATTCCTTGATTGTTGATTGCATCCCAGTTGAGAGTCATCCCACGCACTTTGAGTACGTAGACTGGTTCACAGCCAGGCTCTTCCTTCTTTTCCATCTTCAAACCATATTGTTTAGCGCCACCAGAGCAAAATTCCAAAATATTGAAGTCCGGGTACTCATCTGTGAATTGACCCAGATGAGGACCTAGTTGAAGAGGACAGTTGTCAATTTGATGCGAAAAGATTAAGGAGTCGGTGTCGGTATATAGCAAAGTACAACCAGGAGTTCTCACAACCTGCTGCATGGCGTGAAGCAAGTGGATCCTCGCTGCTGAGGTGGTCCATAGAGATATGATGACATTTGAAGTGGCATGTTCTTCCACAAATTCCTTCTTTTTGGTGTAAGAAATAAGAAGGACATCCTCAGTCAGTCCTTCTACTGTATCAATAATAATTGAAGGGTCGTTTGAATATTTGATGTACACGGCAGGGTCATCCGTAATCACACACTGAGATAATCCAAAATTACGGAGAGAGAAGCGGCCCCATAAGTTGTTTAGGCATAGTTTAGCCTGAGTTCTTTTCCCTTTATTAACCTTCATCTTCTCTTTCTCAATAATAATACCAAACTTTTCTTTACACTCCCTGATGAAGTTCTCTTCATTCTGTTGGTCTCCCTTTATGTTGTTGTCAAAGCCACTAGCGTGAATTTTTTGTGCCATAAATTCACGGATGTAAGGACGAAAGAGATTGTCGTCGTAGTTCTTAAATTCCAAGACGCGAAATACTTTGGTGACCACGTATCCTTCCTTCAAAGCTTCATTCAATTCAATTGACGTGCATGTTGATACCCATCCCCGTTGTTCATCTGAGTGTTTGCAAGTGTAGTTTTCATTAACATCCCCATGTGGATGCTCCCTTGCACAAGTGGAGCAAAGGGGGAATAGTAGTCGTTCGTTGTCGTCGCCAATTTTCATAGGTAGCACTGGTATATCAATGCTGCGTGGGGGTATTACAAAAACTTTTAGAATTGCCAATTCATAAAAGTTGTCTGATGGTTGAGTCCATTTGATGGCTTTGTTTAGAATGTGGACCTCAGGGTGACCAATTGGGTAGCGTGTTGTCATATTTATGAACGGGTACAGGGAGGTCACATCATAATAGGAAATTTTTTGCCCCGCCCCCGTTTTATGGAATAGTTTTAGTGGCCCGGTTCTCCCTCCAAAGAAGGCCGATCGAATATCGATCGGTCCATTGTCCAAATAATTTTTAAACTTTAATCTCATAACTCTATCTTTCGAAAGCATCCCCCTGATGTCACACTCCCAATAAACCTCCACATTTACGCCAAAACTTTCAATAAATTTCAAACGTTTTTCATCCCTTTCCCTTTGAATCCCCGCATTAACCCCATTGGGAAGTTTTATTTCATCATAAGGGAAACATTTCCTACAACCATGCCAACAACACCCATTGACCTCAATAACCAATTTCCTTTCTTCTACCCAACCATCAACTCTATAATCTCCAAATCTCTTTTCCCCTTCTTTAGAATAAGCATTACGTACAGTGACATTGTGTTCCTCAGCGTACCAGTCAAGAAATCGAAGAGCAAGCAAACTCTGGTTGTCTGTGTTGTCATATCCAATCTCTGGAACAATTCCAAGGTGTTGAGATGGTAGGTGATTCGTCCTAAAGTGTTTCATGCAGGCACTTGCGATTGTCATTGCCTCCCTCAGCACATCCAATCCATTTGAGACTTCCAAAAATTCGCGCCGAAATGCCACCAGTGCAGCCATTAGAATTTCCACGTCATTGATACAATATGATGCCAAGGATTCATCCAGATTGAAAGGCTCATCCTTGTGTTGTTGAAACCATTTATCAAATTGAGCTCTCTTCTCTGGCATCATTCCATCAGCCAGATAATCATCCTTGACCGGGAAAATTTCCTTACCATAATTTTCCGGTCTATTTACCATGTGTGGAAAGAATGGTTTGTCCTCTACACTAAGTGCAAAGGCAGGGACCAAGGAAGCAAGGGACATGGGCATTAAATTAAATGTATCGCGGAAAATAACCCAGTTCTTTTTACCAACTTTTACCTTCATTTCATATAGCTTATTACCTTTTTTAATCATGTCAGGGGTCAACCCTCTAAGAAACAATTCCTTAAAAACTAATACCATATCAAATCTACCCCCAAAATGTGAGAATGCTATTGTATCCAAGTTTTTGGGCATAATTATCCAAGAAACGAATGAGGATAAAGGATTCAGTGTGAGATTCTGTTGATCAACCTTTGTGTTACGGAAATGTCTTGTTGAAAATGTAATAGTACGGTATCCTCCGCAAACTATGCATTCAGGGTTATGTCCGTTATTGATACACTCGGGACAGTTTACCTTTACCCCTATAAAGTTAACCTCATGTATTTTACCCTTTTCCCCTTCCCGGTGTTGCATAGTTTCAAAATCAAAGGCGACGATTCGGTATGCCTTTGGGGGTTTAATGACAAGGGGCTTGATGTAACACCCACGTTTAGGATCGTGGTAGCTACCGCAGGTGGTGCAATAGCGTTCAAAACAAATATGACCCGTCCTCCCATTCCTATTATTATAATTAACATTCCAAATAGCCCCGCATTTTTCGCATTTTTTAGAGGACTTACAAAAATTCGAGGTGATATGATGGTTATAACAGTTTTCATTTCTAAAGTCTTTCCCACAACCATTACAATATTTACAGAAATCGTTTAAACTTTTACATGGAAAACCTGGGCCAACCCTCGAACAGTTAGGGCACCTAGCCTTACATGAAATATCGTGTTGTTTTTGATGAGAAAATATTTTTTCACAGGATAAGCAATAGGGTTGTCCAAAAAGGTCACTAACCCTACGAACACCGTCAAAATGTTCCTTATTATAATATAAAATTATAGGTTTATCAAAATTATCAGGACCATATTTGGGAACTTATGCAGTTTAGGTATCCTTTCATTAGCCACGCCCCTTTTTCTCTTTTCACCATCAATCAACCTTATTTTATACACAATGGTCAGCCTTTCCTTCTTCCTTTTTAATCTGACTGTTGGAAGAAAAATTGCTGCACGCAATTGCGGATTGCGTGAAATTGTTTTTTTTGACTTGCGGATTGCGGCTGCGGATTTTAAAATTAAAATTGCGGATTGCGGCCGCGGAAAAATTTTTTTCATTGCGTGCAGCCCTGTTTAAGATTTATAATTCGATTTTTTCATTCAATTTAACTTATATTTCCTAAAAAATTTAAAAATAAAAACGTCTAAATTGATTGCTGTGGAGAAGAAAAAGGAAGAAGGAAAGGCTGACCATTGTGTACAGAATAAGGTTGATTGATGGTGGAAAGAGAAAAGGGGCGTGGCTAAAAAAAGGATACCTAAACTGCATAAGTTCCCATATTTGTAATGTGGTTTATATTCCCCAAGTTCTTCAAATATATAAACTTTAAACCAGCCTTTATTTGAGGTGTTCCATAAGTCAACAACACGAGGAACCCATTCTTCTGCGTCGTAGCTATCCTGGTCAAAGGGTGCACCTACGGTTTCCATTAGATTCAATGTGTCCTGTTCAAGAAGTTTTTTCATTCCTCTTCTACTGTGTAGATAATTATAGAATTTCCATCTTGGCCAGCAAAACACCGCGTGAACAAATGTAACCATCAGAGCATAGAAGAGGCAGTAGGCATCAGTATTTCGGATTTTGATGAGAGCGTTGTCATTAATCTTATGACGTATTTTTTGAATTCTACCACTACCATGCATTGTACGCGGAGTTAAACCTTTTCTCTGAATGGTGGTTACTGAAACTAAGAAGGGGGCCCCCCATAACATTCCTTTATCCTGCTTTCTACTCTGGGCAACCTTTAGAAATTGATTCAAGATTGAATCAATTGTGTTGGAGGTGATTTCCCGTACCGGGATCCAGACGTCCGAGTCAAGGTGTTGGCTCGATATTATACACCCTAGCTGGTCAGGTTCCATTTGGCGTTCATGGTTTTCTAATAGAGTTTGATCAATACAATACTGGAAAATGGAGCCTAGTAAACTTTCCGGATTATTGGGAACATTAGTGATTAGAAACTTAGATGATAACTTAAGAAGGTTAAATTTTTGGGTAAATTTAAGTTCGTCCCCAAGTTTTTTAACATAGAGATCAAGATTTTCAGTACGGGTAGTTCTTATTTTCTTGGGTGGGGTAGGTTGCATTTTTTAAAAAGGTAAAATGAAAATGAATTAAATTTGCGTAAGATATAAAAGAAAGTTAAAGCAAAGATAAATAATTATTTTTCAAAGAACAAGAAAAAATTTTAAAATTATAGCTAAATTGAATTTTATATAAATTTAATAGGTAAATCAAGTCAAGTGTGTGGTAATAGTATGATGTGATTTCTTTGGAGTAGGCGTTGAACAATAAGTAGTATGAATTTTCCTGTTAAAATACACCACATTTTATACTTACTCACTGGCTCCACCTATTGAAAGGGTTTTCAAATTAAACACAGCTGGATTTTTTAAAAATTTTTAATCTAGGTTAGAATTTTTAATAATAACCTTGAAAAATTGACCTAATTTTTGGAAAATTTTATAATATTTTATTAAAGAGGGAAATTGTGGACTTTATCACATACGCATATACTTAGCAATGGTGGTTTGGGTAGGATTAGATGAAGGAGATCAGGGACTAACCGGTTAGTATGATTTAATTATACTGACGCTGATACAGAGTACATGAGCTTGCCTGTTTAAACATACGTTTGGTAGAATTTTATAAAATAAAATATTTTCAAGAAATATTCACACTATACAATCTCAAACTATATTCACTCAAAATATATAATACAAGATAATTAGAACATACGCATTAACCAATCTGAACAGTATTTAATATTTACCCTTGAACATTCAATTTTATTTTTTATATTATTTCATTATTTGTTCAACATTTTTAACGTATTTACATAATTCAAGGGCTTTCCTTATTTTGCTTACAAATTGAATACAATAGAAATTTCAGTTTTTTAGGTTAAATCTTTGAATAGAAATATCTTTTGATTTGTACACAATAAAGATTTTGAGCCTATTGAAATTTTTGATTGGTTTTAGGTTAATCTTTGAATTGAAAAATCTTTCGTCAGAAATTTTAATCCTTTGAAAATTTTGGGTTTTTAGGTCAATTTTTAGATAATTTTTCTTTGAATAAAATTTCAAAATTTAGGTTAAATTTGAATAAGAAAAATACAAAAGAAAAATTTTAAAGTTCGTTTTTTCACTGTCTCACTGAAAAGAATTTTTAATAATAGAAATTTTTAGGTTAATTCTTTTCACATAAAGAATAGATTGACCTCAAAAAGATTAAAAGTCAGTACAAAAACTAAAAGTAGTTTTGAGAAATTAAATTTACATAATTGGATTAGTGTGAGTCGAAATAAACTTTTTTTGTCTAACAAAAGAAAAAGGGATCATTGAAAAGTAAGGAAAATAAAGGGGTTAATTTTTTAAATTTTTAATCTTTTTGTTCTCAATGCTCCTGACTACGGTTGTACCTAACTTATTTGACTACGAGGGTATATGGCTTACTACTCATAACCATTTTTATTAATAAAAAATTTTTTTAGAATCGACAAAAAGCATCAATAAATCCCACTCAGAAAAGCTTCGCGTAGATGCCTCCCCTTAAAAATTAATAAAACCTATCTTCATTCTCGTATATTTAAATCGACGTGAACATACATTTATATTCATTAAAATAATTTTCATTAAATTAATTATCATTATTAATACTTTAAGGTTTTTTCGGTTGTCCGCAAGTATTTGCCGCAGTGCAGTATTCCTCTCACATAGGAGTAACCTTAAACAGCGAAGTAATTCACAACATTGGAGTATATACCCACACAGGAGTAACCCCACACCGACGAGTATTCCCCCAACAGGGGAGTATTACAACGCAGAGGAGCTTTTTTCAACATTATATGGTGCAAGAAAAATATGTCGGAACCTAAAATGTCTGACTATGTTCCCAAACCTTTCCGTCTAGTCCATTATGTTTTTATTCTGATTTGTAAAATTAAATTTTAGAAATGAAGCTGACGAAATGCTTTTTCATTTCAAAGACACTCTCCCAAAAAATTCCCATCCTCACCCTTATCTTTATTTTGTTTTCCTTCAAAAATATTTTTTGTGATGCCAATCACAATCTAAATGATTCAATACGATTACAAGTAAAGAATTTGTTGAAAAAATATTTACCGACTGAATCCGGCAAAAGTCATATGGATCCATTGGAATCGCTTCAACATTTGTTCAACGGACTTGCACTATTTAACGACCGCTACCGTTTTGGTGGTATTCTCGACTATTGCAAAGAGACTAAAGAATATCTATTCAGAAGCGATGAAGAAGTAACATAAATTTTAGAACTTTATAGAAAGCGGCCAATAAATGCTTGACAAGAAAAAGGATTAATCTGGGATTCAAATAGAAGGGCGGGGTATGAACTAATGATTGGACCGAGACATGCTCCCGTACATAAATCTCTGCTATCGAGATAGATATTTTTTGAGATACCGATCTCAATCTCTCGTGAAACCCTCCCATTCTGGTTTCAGTATAAACAAAATACTTACAGTAATTAACAAAATTACATAGACCATTTACTTCGCTTTGCATAAAGGTTGATAAAAAATTTTTAAATTTTACTTCGAGTACAATTTTGAGCTCATTTTGTAGCTAAATTTATCCTCTTCAAAATGGAGAGATTTTGTTTTCAAATATTTATTTTACTTTATAGTTTGAATACTTCAAAGATATAGCCACAGAAATGGTGTTCCATGTCAATAAATATGTTGAATGTGTAAATCAAATATACACAAGCTACTCTAATGTATTAAATCAAAAATATAAAGCCCGAATCGGTATAATATTCAATTTATAGTTAACGATTTAGGCACTTGTAGAAGTTGGTGTCAGTTTTGCCAACATTCACTCCAATTTCTTAATTCCCTAACCCGAAAAAAAAATAAAATGTGTTGCCAACAATTTCTTAATTGGATATATGATTGGAAAAAATTCTGGGAATTCGGAAATTTTCGTATAGGACCTAAATGCCCAAAATTTAGATTCGGATATCTGGGACTACTATGTGTAATGTTAAAAATTGGGTATGTATTCCAACAAATGTACCGGTGTATAATTAAAGTAAATAAGTTGCTACAAATTTATTAAATTTAAAATTCCAATTAAATTTAGCTAAAGAGAAACAAAAAATCGACATTTACAAAAACTTGATGAGAGCATTTTTATTGACAAAACCGATATTTCTTGCGGATGAATCGATAAGATTTATGACAACTAAAAATCCAAATTTGTTTGGAGGATGGGCACTTTATAGTTTTCAATTTGATGTTAATAATTCAAGGGGAAATAAGCAAGTTTATCAGAATGTGCGTCGAAACTTTTTTCTTCAAATGGCTGCAACACAAAACACTGATGTACAGTAAATTAAATGATTTTAAAATTTGGTTAGCCACTGTATATCCAATGGGCAAAGGGTGAACTGAGACTGGCTGGGAACGGGGTTTCACTTTTTTTTGGGACGGGGTCGGGGTAAAACTCTAACATCAAGCACAGAAAGTTATAGCCTTTCAAATTCGGCTGGTAATCAACTAGCCTCTGCGTGGAAAAACAATTTGGAAATAAACTGGGGCATATAAGCTCTACAGGAAAAAGCTACAGGAGATCGCTTCTTCAATCAGCTTAGAGTTGCCCATCGGAACGAGGAAATAGATTACAGGACTAACCGCTTTATTATAAAAATATAATTATTCTTTTCAGGAACTTAAACTTATATACAAGTTGACGGAAATGCTTTCCGGAATAAAAGGCTTTCTCAACTTTAACAATTTTCAAAATGATTTTCAAGAAGATGAAATAAATTTTCTTTTTGAGCGATTTAATGGAACATACCTACAACAAACAGATAAGACGAAATTAACAAAATTAACAATTTTATCGGAAAGATTGGAAAAAATGTTGGTATTTTCCGAGATAAATTACAAGAATACTTTGTGTCGTAAGCCTGAAATCTTGAATTTGGAAATTAAATATTATGATGTATTTATTACACAAAAAATTTTATCGTCAATTTTTAACAAACCGGGCTGGTTGCAGGTATACTTATTCTACAGAGTGACCAGAAAGTAACCTGACACATAATTTATTACATACCTTTATTCTAATTAAAGAGAATGAATTGAAATAAAGCCTAAATGATAGAGAATTAAACATGATTTTTAATTAAATGCAGTTCTTTAGCTGAGGAGAAGTGATGAATGATGAATTATGATGATTCGAACTAATTATCTTTATTTAGGATAAAGTTATATAATAAATAATGTGTCCGGTTACTTCATGATTACCCTGTATTAATACAAAAAGTTTACTGATTAATTTGAAAAGGTTCAAACATGTTGACCATAATTTTTCGAATAATTACACTGGATCAATTATCGCTTTTTTTGCAAAGATTTTATCGCCAGGGCTTATTTTGGAAGGGGGGCCTATTTTGGAAGGGGGGCTTATTTTGGAAGGGGGGCCTATTTTGGAAGGGGGGCCTATTTTGGAAGGGGGGCCTATTTTAGAGGAAATACGGTATATGAATAACTAAAACCGGACATCACTATAGTAATATTTAAAAATTTATCAGCATATTACTACTCAACGGAAAAATTGATCATTACAACCGTCACCAGGATCAAGATTTTGTAATTTCCACCGCTGGCGAAGAATTAATATATTCAATAATGATGGGGTTTAAAGCAGAATCATCATTTGGATTAATGCAATATAAAACATTGAGTAAGGAAACTGTCCGTTTGATAATTAATAGAGAAAGCGACAACAGTATAGTTGACAACAACATCAATAATGTGTTTTTTAGAACATTCGAGATAGGTATAAAAGTGCATTACACTTTTACAAAGGGTTATAGCAATATATACCTAGCAATACCTCTAAGGAACGACCCTCGAAATCGCAATAGGTACCCAACAGGAAGTTTAGGGTCTATGAAGTCTAGTTGAGTTTGTAATGGATTTTCAAAATTTTCTAAGGGCGTGATTTCGGGAAACATAAGACGGCTTTTGTAAAAAACGCATAAATTCATCTGAATAAGAGTCATCCTCAGGGCATGATTAAGCGGGAAAAACCGATTAATTTTAAAGCTATCACTTTTAAGGTGAAGCTAATTCAAAGCTTATTTTTTCATTCCTCAAAGGAGATAAAAATTAATAAAAATGATCATTAATTTTAAGAACCTCGCAAATTCTTTACACACTTTGAACAAATAGACTTTTATTCTTACCCTACACATGCTGGAGGAACATTTGAAATGAATGGAATTTTTGATAATTTACATGAATGGATAGAGGAATTGGGCCGTGATCAATCTGTCATTCGCGATAAACACAAGTATTTCTAATTTCTAAATAAAAAGTTTACTTTTAGCATCATACTCAAGTGTAGATTTGTTTCGAACCAAAAAAAAATCTTCAAAAATCGAAAAATTGAAAACTGCTGTCCCGGTTCCCGAAAATCGGGAATTCCCGACGATTTTTGGGTCGGAATCCCTATTTCCCGAAATCTGGAATTTTGTTTTTCGATTTTAATGGATATTTAGCATATTTTGGCTAGCCCTAAAAATAACACAATTATAAAATAGGGGATTTGTCTGAGCGGCATCACCGATAGTTGATACACTCGATTTTAGAAACAACTTTTTTAGTCCAAGGAAGAGGAAGCTTTAAAAATTTAGACTATAAAAATAATTTTTTTTTAAATTTAAAATTTAGACCATTTCGTTTAAAAATTTAGACCCTGGGAAAACGGTATAGGGTTGGTTGAGTACCGACAGTTTATTACCAACCGAATTTGATCGGCTATAACTTTTTCAATCTGAATAAATCTTATATCATTGAGAGTCAGCCTGGTGAGTAGGGATGGGTTAAGTTACCCACAACCCGGACTTCTCTGGCGACCCGAACCCGGACTTTTCCTAATACCTGAAAACCTGGACTTTTTTCGAACCGAAACCGGATTTTTATCGGCCAGAACACAAACCCTGTATTTTTATTATAGATAATGCAGATAAAATGAGTTTTTTATATCACGGTGATATAAAATTGCCTGTCTAGCGTAACTCCTGAGACAGCAAGGTATTGACTATTTTACTACAAACAAGTATATAAAATACTTAACAATACCCTCCACAACTAAATGTACAGGGTGTTTCAATTAAGAAACACTATGTGTTTTATTTAACTACAACATAAAAGATTCTAATTAAAATATATAAAGGTCCAACTGGCTGACTTTTTGGCAAAAAGATATACAACATTTTAACATTTTTAACAATTTTATCAGTGGAAGATTTATTTCTTTTATCGTTCTATTTTATCTGTATCCCAGTGCAACAGTAGATGGAGGCCGTTATATAAGATTTTTGATGTATTTTCTTAATAATTTGTTTAAAGCTACTGATTTAACTAAAATTTCCACAAAATATTTTTAGGAAAACAGAAACTATTTTGATAAGTTAATAAAAGTGCTAAATATAAATTCAAAAGAAGCTATGATGTTTGGAAAGAATGAGTCAGAACCAGTTAACCCCACTAATGAAATGAAAGAATTCGAAGAAAAATTAGTTTCAGAACCAGAATTTGCTAAAAATATAATTTTAAGGTAATGGCGTTTAAAGTCTACTTAACGGTAGTTGCCGTTTCTGGCAAATTACTCGGTGTTGGGTTTTATAGTGTTACTAAACTTCTCCTTGATTACAAAATCGTCAGTCATTTCTTCATAAAATTTCCCTTTGTCTTAAAGAAGTCAAGAATGAATGGTTAAATATGACACGGAATTTTTGCGAAATTATGCAAGGAAAAAATGACTGATCAAATTACCTATCAAGAAGAGAATTGACTTGAGGAGGGGAATGACATACCTAAGTATCATTTATGGCTCCGGATATGGCCTTTTCGAAATATTGATTCCCGCAACGGTTTCATGTTTTAAATACAGTGCTTCATTGGTATCAGTCTATTCCGTCATATTTCTAGATAAAAATTAGTTCTGTCAAAAGAACAAAAAATCTTCCAAAAAAGATTACGTGATTCGACAGTATTCTAATCAATAAATTAAACATTATTAAGCAAATCTAAACCTAATCAAGAATTATCGCAATTGTCTTTGTCACTCTACACATTCCATGGTCTTTTTAATTTGATACATGTAGCATTGCCAATGGCTAAGCGTATATTTTGGGAACGTAAATGTACAATGTATAATAGTAGTCTCAAATTTGACGAATTCCGAAATGAACGAAATGTCCTGAACAATTGGGTTGATGGTCTTATAAAAATAGGTAACTTAAAGAGAGACGTGACAGTTCTAGTTAAACTAATACCGCCGGAAAAAGTCCTAGGAGATAGAATAATTTTGGACTGTAATGCTCTCGATTAATTTAACCAACTTTGGATGTTTTGGACAACTCTATGTAGTCATAATAATGTTGAGACAACTGGATCCTAGATTTTTCTATTATCGAAAATTTTCCAACACGTCAAGACCGAAACAAAAAAGTGTCTAGATTTCAAGAGTCTAGACTGTTAAAAACCATTTATAAGGCAAGACTCTTGCAGTCTTCGAAAGCGGAATTGAAAAAAGTTCAAAAATATCGAAATCGTAGAGAAATAACCTAGAAAATCTCGAAATTTCAAAACAGCCTTGTTAGGGTTGTATATATATAATATATATTATTTATGTTTAATATCGATATCGGTCGATATTTGGGGCGATATTCTCGTATCGGTTTCGAGATCGATATATCGATCTTTACTTGTCCAACTCTAATTTTTACACCGATATATAGATACTAAATGCTTGTAAAGGTTACAGTATCCTATTTAAACGATTTATAGTCCGAAACTATGAACAATTTCGTCATGATGTACAGAAGACCAAGGATTTAATTGATTCAAATAATTATACAAAAGAACAAGCGAATGAATTTTGGTTTTACTCATATTATGGATTACTTGATCTACAAAAGAACGATAAGATACACCCCCGAGCTAATACTACAAACATGAAAGAAGGTCAATCGAAAAATTATAATTTTTTCATATGGCTTTCGTCCTATCGAGGCGGGGGTCAATTCTACGTGTGACGGGACAACGAAGGGATGTGGGGGAGACCTCCCCTCGTTCACCGGGGAATTCCATCATATAATAATTTCTATTTATTTTTAGTTATGTTCAATACTCCTATTAACGGAATATACGGTGGAAGAGATTTATTTTCATATATTCCTCCACATTTTGAAGAAGGTCAATCATCAACACAAGCTATAGTGGAACCAGGTTAAATAGTTCTGTTATATGAGCCAATACTTGCGAACTTGCATACATTACAGGGATGTGCCAGTTTCGCCTTTCACCTTTCATCGATTTCGCCTTTTTTGAATTTTCTTCGCGTTTCGCTTTTTAAATTGACTTTCGCATTTTTAGGTACAATCCTGAATAATCTATTTTTTACGAATATAAAATTAGGTCTCACAAAAAATAACTTGAAGTTTTCCCTGGCACAGTTAGAAATTATAATAGGGTTCATAACTACCCCCCATTATTTGATAATGAACCAACTAATTATATCTAGATAACACTCAAAAACCTGAATGCATGCCTAATTGTGGATGTACTATTTCTCGCAAAAAACGCTCAGTAAACTTCTTGAAAGAAATTTCACGCAAAAAACGTGCAACAGGTACACCACAGCGTACACCAGCTCGTTCACATGGTGAATTATCATCAAGGCCAGATAAAGGAAAAGGAAAAGCGGAAGATGAACCACTAACCCTCGAAAATTGTGGACCTTGGTTTGCCATTATTTGGTTTTTGTTGAAAGTTTATATTTTTGCAATGGGGTGGATGATGCTGGCAACATATTATGGCGTGATTAACTACTATTAAATTTTTTGTTAGTAGAGTCTCTTTCTCTATAAAATACTTTTTAAACCATACAAAAAAAGACGATTTGTCTGATTTCCCTACAAGATTAATGGTGTCCGGAAAATTTGGGCTCCAACTTTTCGGAAAATTGGGCTCCAGCGGAAATTTGGGCTCTTCGTAAAAAAATGGAAAATTGGGCTCTAATCTTTTAGGCGCGGGAACTTGTGGGCGTCGGAGTGAATTTTTGGATTTATTCGAAAAATAAAAGTAAATCAAACAACGTAAGCCTATAAAACTATAGAATACGAATGAATCTCGACAAAATATGTCATTCGAAAGAGCTCGTCGAACTAGGTCAAATGACACCAAAATCATCCAGATATACTCATACTGAACAAAATCATGATTAATTGAAACTCGCTGATATAACTATATTTGTGCTGATACTAAGGGAGTAGGTCGGTATTTAAAAGCTAAAAATCGGTAAAAAGGGATAGGCCCAGCGACCGTTGACTCCCGCGAAGCGCTTGTGCAAAATCCCGCGCGAAGCGCGGGATTTTGCACAAGCGCTTCGCCGACGCCCATAGGTTTACTTTGTTTGATTTTGTGTTATTTTTCGAAAAAAATCCAAAAATTCACTACGACGCCCACAATTCCCTGCGCCTAAAATTTTAGAGCCCGATTTTACATTTTTTTCACGAAGAGCCCAAATTTCCGCTGGAGCCCAATTTTCCGAAAAGTTGGAGCGCAATTTTCCGAAAAATCTTGGAGCCCAATTTTCCAGAGCCCAATTTTCCGGCACTCAAGATTAATAAGCAAAGCGACGAAACAAAATAGAGAGAAGACCCTATTAATTCTTTTTACGTCCTTCCGTTATATTATTCTAAGATATCAACCCGATTCTTCGAGGGTCGGTGTGTTTGGTTGTGTGAGGCCTTCGGGGTTCGGGTCGGGGTTTGCCTAAAAATCGTCGGGTTGGGGACACCTGACGATTCGTCGGACAACCGACGAATCTCAGACGCATACCTAACACTCGTGGTATGCGTCTGGGATTGAGATTTGTCTTGATGAAGCCTCCGAGGTTCGTGTTGCCAAAATATTTCCCTAAACTCATTTATTAACCAATATAGAGTGATACCCTATTAAGTCTATTTTCTTTTTATGTTCTTCCTTTGAGTCCACCCCTGAAGACCTACACCCCCAAGACCTACACCCTGAGGACCTACACCCTGAAGACCTACTGACCCTAAAGACCTACACCCTGAAGACCTATTTACCCTGAAGACCTACAACTTTTTGATCAACACAATTTTTTACTTTTTAATTGTTTACAAGTCTAATCGGTGGATTTAAAGGAGCTAAAGAGGAGCTAGGAGGGATTAAGGGGGATATCGATGGATTTTGAGGTTTTAAATTGGAAAGAGGTGATATCCTCGATATTCCCTACTATAAATAGTTTGTGTTGATCAAAAAGTTTAGGTCTTCAGGGTAAAAGGTCTTCAGGGTGTAGGTCTTCAGGGTTGACCCCCTTCCTTTGATATCCCATGTTTCTTTTATTCATAATAGGATCTCACTTGTGTTTACCCATTTATCATTAGAGTGAATTTATGTAGCAGGAATAGATTCTCGAAATCAGAACATTTTTTATAAATTAGTCCTCTGCTATAGATTAGCAAGGTATATGAAACTTAAATTATCGCTTTGCGAGTTCCTTCAAGTACCCGAACACATTTAAAAATTCAAATAAGGAATAACAGGTTTTTGTAGGCAAAAGTGAGATCCAACAACTCGTCTGGGGTTTTTTGTTCCAGTGCTGGCATTTTTGCTCGGTCAAACTGGAACTTTTTTCTCCCCGGGCATCCATTTTTATTTACCTATAATTATTTATTTTGATACAATGTTTTTACCAAATTTGGTTTTTTAAAATTATTTTAAATATTTTTAAACTTGTTTCGATAAATTTTACACAGATTTTTAAATTTTTATGAGTGTTATGAATGACAGTCTTAGAAGGATGGTATGTAGTGTAATCCTTTCCCAATTTCCCTTTTTTTAATTTTTTTTAACCTAATGACTCATTTTTCAGACAACTATAAGATTATGGTTAATAAAATTAAAAAAAAATTTTTTTAGAAATCAATTAGGTAATATTGAAGAGTATGGCCCCCATTTTTCCTCACCAATTTTTCCCCCTATATTTTTACAAAATGGTCATACTTTTCCTTCCATCTAATTTGCCTTTCTAATTTTTGCCTACAATCAGACAAAAAGGATTATTTTTCCCCTAATTTTTTCCTATATTTTTTACACCGCCAAACATCCATATCTGACGCCTTTATTAACGCTGAGTGTTGTTCGACCTCCACATTTATGGCAGGTTCTTTTTCCATGGAGAAGTCCAAGCTCTTCGAGCCATGCATCGAAATCATTATCGCTCAAACGTAATTTATCATGTAAATCAAAAGGTTTAAAATTTTTGAGTTGTTCCATTTTTTAATTGAGAAAGTGAGTCTTCTTAAAACTTATACTTGTTAAATACCAAAAAATAATCCTCCTTTTTACTTGTTTTTTGCATGTACTTTCACTTATATAGAATTCAATAATCCTTTTTGTCTGATTGTAGGCAAAAATTAGAAAGGCAAATTAGATGGAAGGAAAAGCATGACCATTTTGTAAAAATATAGTGGGAAAATTGGTGAGGAAAAATGGGGGCCATACTCTTCAATATTACCATCAATTATTCAAAAAACTGAATTAAAAAAATTTATTACTAACCACCTAACTAACTAACTAACCACCGCCATAGACGGCTCGGAAGATGATCAAATACATTGTTTCAAACCTGAAGGTGCAATTCCAACAGGATTGGATAGTCTAAGAAAAGAGAGAAAGGAAAATAATTTTTTAGAAATGATTGATTTAATGGAAGAGATTGATTTGATTCAGGATGAAGAGAATGAGTTTTACGAAGAGTCACTCTATGTTAGCTCTTAGCTACTAAGTTCAAGATAGGTAAAAAAATACCTCTAAACATATAGTGACATAATCTTTAGTTTTTCACCATTGTAAGTGTATAATTTATTGGAAAAATTGAACTTTCTAAGGAAGGAAAAAATGAAGGAAAAAAAACGATTCGACCCTTATTTGCGTAAAGGGCCATTTATTGTACTGTGTGGTTTGCATAAATATATTTATTTATAACTTTATTTATTTTAATAATTTAAAAAATTATTTATTTATTCTTCCTTCCCTCTCCCTATTTTTAATAATAATTTTCTTTCCCACTAAACTTGTTAATTTCCAAATAAAAGCCTTTTGAATGAAAATTTTGGGTCTTTCCTTTATTTCTTGTTATGTTTCCGTTTCCTCTGGGTATTCAAATTGGCTTTTCAAAAAAAATTTTTTGTTAAAAATTTAAAAGCCTATTTGGATGATTGAAAAGAATTATTAAAATAAAAAAGACATAATTTTATTTACCAAAATATAAAAGAAAATTTATTTATTTTTAAAAATAAAGAGGAAATAATAATTTATTTTAAAACTTGAAAAAGTTGAATTTTCTTATATTATGCAATTTTAATAAATAAACTTGTTTAAATAAAATTTGTGGGCGTGTAGTGAATGTGGTTAAGGAAAGGGTGTGTAGTTGAGTGTGTGTAAGGAAAAAATTCAATTCATAACTTTCCAAATATACTATCAAAGTTGATGAAATTTGGAACATTGATCTTCAGTAAGGTTAACCAACTCGCTTAAAAATTTCGTAGTTTTACGTTCAGTATCTCTTATATTATGGGCAAGAAGGTGCTTAATTTACGGTTAATAAATAATAAAGGGTTAGTTGTGTGAGGGTAAGGAAAAAATTCATAACATGGCAAATATAGTATTTAAATTAATGAAATTTTGGATTGACACCTTAATAGAGTTATCCATCTTCTCTGATAATTTCAGAATTTTTGTTTAATATTTTCAAGTTACGGTCAAAAAAGTGCTAAAAATGGCATAGTATTTAATATTTTACTCATAATTTTTTGATGATTTAACCTAAAATTCTGAAATTTTCAGAATTTTTAATAAACATCGTTATTTTTATTTTCTCAAAATTTCATAATTTTATTTCAAGTTTGCCTTTAGTTATTAACTAAAATGTTCATTTATTTGCCTACTTTGTATTTAAAGTCGAAATATCAAAAAGAAAAAGTTGCCTTCGTTCCCAAGTTAAAAAAAGAGAAAAATGCCCTTCGAGATTATTATATAATCATTTACAAAAATATTTAATCCTCACAATATTTTTCTAGTTAATATTCTAAAAGTAAAAGGAGCTAAAAACGAGTTACTTAATATGTATTTGTTCATTTTTGAATTTATTTAAATCATTTCCTTTGATGCCTTTTTGATGTTTTTGATGTTCGGTGGTTTTTATCCTTTTTATTTTTCTGGTGTATTTGTTTAGTTGTAAAGCACCTTTGTGTAATTCTGGCCTCGAGAAAAGGACCGGAAGTTGTTAAAAAATTAAAACGGCAAATACAGGCTACTTTTTTTTCTCTTTCTCTAAAGTTTTTTGATTTCTTAATTTTAATTCCTTGTCCGTTTTGCCCTTTTAATTTAAATATTTTTACTTATTTTTTGTCATTTCTCAAAATATTTTTCCTAAAAATGAAAGAAAATAGTTTCGCAATGTCGTCGGAAAACTATATAATAAATCATTCTTTTATTGTTATGAAAAGACGACAGATTAAGAGAATAAAAAAGCTTTTTATAATTTACCGGAAATTAAAACATTTTGGATAAAAAATTAAAATGTCTCAAAAACTACGAAGAGCGATTTATTTAATTATCTGAAAGAAAAAATGTATCTGAAATTTTTGAAAATAAATTTTATTTTAAAATTATTTCATGTTTTAATTTTTATTAATATTTAATCAATTTTCTTCTTGTTTTTAAATACGATTTTCTTAACAGCACGATTATCTTCATTTCCTTTACAATATTACCTTAGCAATACGATTCTTTACCTGAAATCCGGCGACTCGATACAGAAATAGATTTTTCTACCCAAATCCCAAAAACGATCCTGTTAAAATTTTGGACACCGCTTCCGAATCCCGGTTTGAATTTTTCTCAACTCGTACCATTCACCTGTCTTATAAATCCCAAGATCCGTCTGTATTTATAAATATTTTTTCTGTCAACTAATAATATTTTTGTTATTTAATTAAATAATTAACTAATTAATTACTTTATTTATCTCTTTTTTACATATATTTTTGATTGATTTTCCCAATTATTATCATTTTTCTTTTAATATAAATGTTAAAGTCCAAAATAACAAAAATAAAATATATTGTCGCATGACTTTAACTAAAAATAGAATTTTTTCGGTGACTATCAGAAAACAAAATTTATATTTATTTAATTACCTTTCCATTCATTCATTGTTTTGATCAAAAATTTTTTCTTGATAAATATTTTTGTTAAATTATTATGATTTTATTTTATTACATCACGCATACTCTCTTGTTTTTGCGTACTCTTTTCCGTTTTGTGTTTTAATTAAAAACAAGGAAAAACACAAATTAATTTCGTAAAATACAAACTAAACAAACACAAAACTGAACAAACATCTATTATAAAAGAAAACACAAGCCTTAATGTTTCCGGAAACATAGACGAAAACATGTGTAAAAACATTCTCTTGTTTATTTTAAACTCTTTCCGCAACAACAATGTAAAACACATTTAATTTAAAAAACACAAACTAAGCAAACAAAAAATTAAACAAACATCTATTATAAGATAAAACACAAAAATTAAAAGTTTCCGAAAACATTGAAACAAACATTATTCTCTTGTTTCTTTAAAAACACATACCGGAAAAAATTGTTCAACTTTTCCTGAATAAAATCAAACATCCAAACACATTTAAATTTTCCGGAAAATACAAAAAAACATATGTATAAAAACAAATCTTCATAATATATACCTAAATGCAAAACACATTCATTTTATGTTTCCGGAAACATTAAAACAAACAATTGTAAAAACTTTCAGAAAATAATAAAAAGAAAACATGTTTATATTTCTTATTATTATAGAGTTTATTTCTCTCCTTTCTACACATAGTTTTTATCAGATTTTCTGATAAATATGTTTTATTAAATATTTTATCGACTAAAAAATTTTTTAATTTTTCATAAAAATCTGAAAAAATTTTAATTAAAATGCTTTCAAAAATTTTCGCTGAATTTTAAGTTCCTTCCATTATTTTTCCTCCATTCTTTTACTCATTTTGTTGGGTATACTGTATTTATTTTTACTCATTGAAGCATAACTCTTTTTAATGTTTTCCTCGTTTTATTCTGAGTACAATATTGTTGAATTTAATTTATCTCCTTTGAGAAAATTAATTTAATTATTGTACTAATTGAAGGATATATTCTCTCAATTATTACAAAATTATTTTCGAGCATATTATTGTTTGATGTGCGCAAAAATGTTTTAGAAACGCAACAGTGAAAATAAACTTTCCTAATTAAAACATAACAATAAACACATTAATTTAATAAAATACAACTTGTTTGTATTTTACTAATTGCTTTGATCATAAATATTATTGTTTCGGAAAAACACTAAAACACATTTAAAGCTTGTAAAATACACTTGAAAACATTTTCCGGAAAACATTTTATTCACTTGTAAATTTAAATACAAATTTGTTTCCCGAAAACACAAAAATTTAACTCGAACAAATACAAGTGTTTTCCGGAATTTTAAATTAAATTTTGTTGTAGTTTCGTAAAGGGTTTAGAACAAATTTTATTTGTTTTAAAAACAAGTTCCGGAAAACATATTTCCGGAAAACACAAGATTAATTAAATTGAAAGGGAACAAATAAATTTGTTTTCCGGAATTGTAAAAAAACACATTTGTATTTCTCGTAACTGTGTTTTTATAATATTTTGTTTCTTAATACTCTATATCTAGCAATATTTATCAAAACATTGCGCACATCCTTTACCATCTCAACAAATTATTTCTTCTTAATAAAATTATTTTTGTGTACTTAATTTTGAAGTAATTAAGTATTATTCTTTTTTTACTCTTCTTGCTCGTATCAATTTACAAAAAAATAATAATTAATTTACTGAAGCAAAAGAAAGTATTTAACAAGAAGGATATTTCCCTCAATAGCGATTGGTCAACTACGTAAAAACATTTTTTTACTCTATAAAATTCATGCTCAATGTCTTTTTTAATTTACAGTCTCCTTTCTAATATTTTTAATTTTAAAATTTTTAGGAATATTTTAAATAAAATTCTTTAATTTTTGATTAATTTATATTAACTAAACAAAGTTAAAACTAATTACATTATAAAACAAAACACAAACAATAAATGTTTCCGGAAACATGAAAATACAAATAAGAAAAACAATATCCTTTGCTTCTTTTAAAAACACTTTCCTGAATTAGAGATAATTTTTCCGGACGTTATAATAGACATGTAAAATACAAAACAATTCCGGAAAACATCAAAAACAACAAATCTATAGAACATATATTCTTGTTCCGGAAAAATATCATTAAACTTTTCCGGAAAATACAATAATAAACTAAAACTATTTCCGGAATAATCAAGCAACTTAAATAGAAACACAAATAATAATTAAGCTTTCCTAAAATTAAATAAAATGTTTTTAATCATATAATTAAATTTATTTTAATGCATTAAAGTTTATTTATTTTTTTTTAATATTTTCCCGTATTGTTTTTCTATTTTTTTCTTGTTTTTATTGAGTCATCGTTTTTGCTTTTCCTCTATTAATTTGTAAATACCTACAAATATATTTCCAAAAAATTTTAAAAAGTAAATTTTCACACGATGATTCACAAAAATAACGTCATTAAATATTCCAGTATATTCAGACTTTTAGTTAAATATTTAATTTGTTTATTTTATTAATTTGTTTCTGAAGTTAAAACATTATTTTTTAAATACAAACGCCCTTTTAGAATTCCTTAAATGAAAACACTTAAGCAACATTCCTTAAAACCTTACAAACATTTTGACAAACATCCCTAAAACACTAAACATTTTGTTAACGGTAAAACATTTTCCTAATTCATAAACAATTTAGAAAATTAAAACAAATAGAAAACACAACAAAAAAACACAAAAACACAAAAATATTGAAAAAGTTTTACAAATACAATTGAAGGAAACATCAACAAACATCTATACAAACATCTATACAAACATCTATACAAACATCTATACAAACATCTATACAAACATCTATAAAATCAACTACAAGATAAATTCAAAACTTCCGGAAAACAATTTTATTAAACTATCCGGAAAATAAATAAATTTTCCGGAAAACATTTCTAAGAACTTTATGAAAAATACTTAAAGTTTTCTAAATTTCCGATAATAAATATTAATTTCCGGAAAAAATAATTAGTAAATTTTCCGGAAAACTATTTTAAGCATTCCTAAATCTACATTAAACATCGATTATTATACTTTATTCATTATAACACCATTTAAAAACACATTCCGGAAATACACATTATTGGTAGGTTGCCTTTTTTAATTCCCATTTTCTTTAAATTTTTACAATTATTTATTCAATTTAATTTTAAATTAACAAAAATTGTTTATAATGCACTTTAAAAAATTTTTTTAAATTCTTTTATGTTCCGAATAAAAAAATCTTTTTATTTTATTCTTTTGTTATTTTTTGTTAATAATACTCTAAAAATAAAAAAAATTATTCTGTTGAATAGATCCACATTTTTTTTCAATTTCCCCTCATCTCCATAAAAAATTTTGCCCTCTCTTTTGTCCTTATTGTATTTTTATCTTTTGTCCTTATTCAAAATAATAAACAAAATAATAAAAGAAACCATTCAAAAAGGCAAATAAATGGAAATATATTTTTTATTTTAAAGGGATTCTTGAGGGAGGGAGGGAGTGTGTGTTTATTTATTAATTATTTAAAAGAAATATTAAACAAGGAAATAAATATTTAAAAATAAATATATTAATTTTGTTTGTTCTAAATTTTCCACTGTACAAACAATAAAACAATTAGGTATAAGTTTATTTTATTACGAACTTTCCGGAAAACATTAATTAGACTTTCCTGAATTTGTAATAACTGTCTATAAAGTAATTACAATTCTAAGTTGTAATTCAAGTTTATTTTTTACATTTCAAGTTTATTTTTACAATTCCAAGTTTTATTTTTTACAATTCCAAGTTTTATTTTTTACTAATTGAATTTGTTTTACAATTCATATTTTAATTTAAGTATTCAAGTTTTATTTTTTTGCAATTATTTAATTGTTACAATTAAATTCTTTTTACAATCCCAAATTTATTTTTACAATCAAAGTTTTATTTCATTTTACAATTCCAAGTTTATTTAATTTATTTTTAAATTTAGGCGCAATTAAAATTAATTAAATCAATTAATAAATTAATGTGTCGAAATACTTATTTTAACGGCCTGTATCTCACTTTAGATTTTTTCTTTAAAATAAGATTATTCTTATCTTGTAGCAAATTTCAAGGGCTTTCGAATAAGCAAAAAAAGAAAATTTAAAACAAACCGTAAGGGGTCGAAAATATTTTTTAAAGAACCTTACCCCTGTTTTACATTGATTTTTATTATCAAAATGAGTATTATTTTAACTTCTTCAAATATTTTTTTTAATTCTTAAATTAGCAAAATTCATAAATTCAAATTTCTTTTCTTCCAAATTTCTTTTTTTAATGTTTTTGCCCCTCCATTCACATTTTTTCTTCTTTTATTCATCGGCAAACAATAGAATGGCGCCGTAGGCCTTCCTCAGTTTCTTTACAGATGCTCTTAATGGGTATAAGAATGAATAGAAAAAAAAAATAAAAGAAATAAATATAAATACAAGAATGCGCACAACAAAGCTGCCTTTGTATCTAAACAAAAACACAATATCTCTACATTGTTTTGTCGCTTCCTTTGTTATGATGTTTTGTAATGTACAAAGGGGGGTTCTGACAATAAATTTGTATTTTAAATAAAAAAAAATGAAAGAAATTTATATTTATGAGCATTTAAGTTAAATTTCTATAAATATGAATCTGTATTTCTTTTAATAGTGCGACTCTCTCTATTAGACTGACCCCTTCTAATAGACCGACCCTCTAGATGATGTTGAGAAATAAACCGACCGGTCGCACTAGTAGAAGGAATGCGGTATATTAAAATTATGAAATTCCAAGTTTATTTTTTAGCCAAGTTTATTTTTACAATTCAAGTTTAATTTCTACAATTCCACGCTTATTTTTAAAATTCCAAGTTTTAGTTTTACAATACAAAGTTTTTTTAGAGAGTGAAACAAGTTTCATTGATACAAAGTTTCATTTTTACATTTCCAAGCCTAAATTTTCAATTAAGTTTATTTTAATAATTAAGTTTTATTTTTACAATTACGGGTTCATATTTACAATTTCAAGTTTAATATACAATTAATTATAATTTTTACAAATTCAATTTACATTTGTATTTACATTTGTATTTTTAAAAGTTTTATTTTACAATTCAAATTTATTTCAACTAAGTTTTATCTTTATAAATTTAAAACTATTTTGTCTAGATATTAGTTTGTAGATTTAATCCAAGTTTATTTTATTCTTTAAAGTTTTATTTTTACAATTTTATTTTATTTTATTTGCTAAGTTATTAAAATCATGATTTAATTTAATAATTTGCACTTAACTATTTTCTATTGTAATATTATTTTTATTTACTTTTCGTGTCCGATTTGCACGTATTTAATAATACACCTTTAATATATTAGTATTTACGCTCTTTATTTAATTTTAAATTAAGTTCATCACTATTTTATTTTTTTTGAGTTTTTAATGGAATTTAAAAAATAATTTTTTTATTTTTTTAATTTGAAAAAAAATATTTTTTAATTTTTTGCAATTATTTTTACACGTTTTCTTAGCAAAAAATTATTTTCTTTAATTAATAATTAATTAATGACAATTTTTGCTAATAATTTTATGAATATTTAATTTAATATAAATAGGTATGTATAAAAATAGTAAATTTTAAGTCAGATGTTCACGTTCAGATTTGTATAAATTAAATAAATATTAGTAAGAAAAATAAATTTTGGGCCAAATTGAACTCCAATGTTTCAGAAATTAAAATTATAAAATTATTAAATAAATAATAATTAATTAATTATATAAAATATTTTGTAAAATACAGTTCTTTTTATTAAAAAGTAAAGCGAACTCGAATTAATTTTTCTCAATTTAATTTAAACAATCTAGCAGATGAAAAAAAATTTTTTATTCTTCAAATACAGAATAAACTTTATTTATGACATAGCTTTATTTAAATTTAATATAGTTAGATCAAATAAGCTCATTTTTAGGAGTAATACACCATAAGAGGGTCTATCACGGTGATTTTGTTCCATTTGCATAGACCTATAATTTAACCAACGTTATCAGTGATTTTATAAATTCTAATAAATAAATAAAAGAGATACCCAAAAAAATTTTTTTTATAAAAATGCAAAAAATATAATTATTGTTATTTTGAAATAAATATATATTAGCATTGTTTCTATCTTTAATTACCTCTACATATTTCCGCTTATTTAATATTTATTTTCCTAATTTATTTTTGTAAATAAAAAATATTTTTTATTTCCTTTATTTAATTATTATGTTTTTAAATTAGTATATTAATTACTTTAATTTATCCAAATTTGCAAAATTTTTTTGTCAACGTTATTAAATTTTTATTTAATTAATAGGTTTAGGATTGTTATAAAAATAATTTTATTTGCGTATTTACTTCTAAAATTAAATAAATTTATTTTTATTTCAATCAAAAATATTTTTTCTCCCAACAAAAACGTAGAAATATAAAAGTTTAAATTTAAATTGCTTCCTATGTTTATTTAAATTATTTTACAATTGTAAATGATTAAGTTCTGTATTTTTTATTTAATCAAGCTTTTTTACAAGTAAAATTTATTTTACAATTCAAGTTTATTTTAAAGTTTATTTGAAAATTCAAATTTATTAGGGCTGTTTTACAATTACAATTTGTATTTGTTTATGTTTATTTTGCAACTTGAATTGTAATTATCATAATTCAAGTTTATTTTCGTTATACCAGATTTATTCAAGTTTATTTTACAAATTGAGATTTTTCTATTATATTTTACAATAAACTTAAATTATATTTCTAAGGCTATTTTCCAACTTGAATTATAAATCCAAGTTTATTTTTAAATTCAAGTTTAATTTAAGTATTTTCTACTCAAACTTATTTTACAACTTGAATTAGGCTGGTCAAGTTTATTTTTGTTATTAATTTACAAATCAAGTTTATTTATTTTAATTAAAGTTTATTTTCAATATAATACAACCTGAATTATAATATTCAAGTTTATTTTTGTTATTATTTAACTCAGTCAAATTTTACAATTCAAGTTTAATTTTTAAAATTTTTTTTCTAAACGTTTCAGCTTTTTATTTTTTTATTATTCCTAAACATTAAAAACCAAAAAAGCTTCCCATTAAAATTAAATCCCCTTGCAAAATTTAACAATAAAAAAACTCAAAGTCTCAATAAATCAAAGATATCCAACAGCGCTGTTTGTTTTTAAAAAAAAATTTTTCCATTTACTAGTAAATGGGCGCTGAATGTGATTTTTATTGTTGAATATAAGAGGGTGTTGGGGCGGCAATTAACACAAAAAAAACAACAAAAACAGACAAAAGCAACTACCCCAAGAAAAAACAGAAAAAAACACACAATTCCCATCAACTACCAACTAAATGGGGTAAAGGATAAAGGACAAAAGAGACTCAAAAAAATTTATAAAAGAAGCTAAAAAGCCATTCAACTAAACAATAAACCCATTTTTGCCCTCTGCGGGTGATGAACAAAGAAAATTCAAGAAAATGCAAAAAATAAAATAAATGTTCGGGGTAAAAAATAATACAATAGGGGACAAATAAAAAAGAAGTGCTACTTGATCTAAGGACAAAAATACAAAGGGCAAAATAAGTTTGTAGGAATTGTATTTTTGGAGTAAAAATAAACTTGCTGAAGTAATATACAACTAAATAAACTTAGATTTTAAAATTGTAAAATCAAATAAAGTTTAATTTCGTTATAAAATAAATCTGGATTACAATTTTCTATTTTGTTTTACAATTACAACATAAAAATTTATTTTGAAATTTGAATTGTAATAATTTACAAATTAATAATTTACGAATTGTAATAATTTATAAGAAGTGCTACTTGATCTAAGGACAAAAAGTTTATTTTAAAATTAAAGTTTATTTTATTTTTACGATTCAATTTTATTTATATAATATTTACAAATTCAAGTTTATTTAATTTTTACAATTAAAGTTTATTTTATATTTTACAATTCAAGTTTATTTATTTATTTTTACAAATTCAAGTTTATTTAATTTTTACAATTCAAGTTTATTTATTTTACAATTCAAGCTTATTTTATTTTTACAATCCAGGTTTATTTAATTTTACTTATTCAAGTTTATTTATTTTCACAATTCAAGTTTATTTTATTTATTTTTACAAATCATGCTTATTTAATTTTTGTGTTTTAATACGTTGTTTATTATTCTTCTCCTCATAATTGAATTTATTATAATAAATGTTTGTCAAAAATTTTTCACAAAAATTTTATTAAAATAATAATCTCATTTAAAGACCAAAGCATAATTTTTCATTGTTATTTTTGCTTCTTTATTCAATTTATTTTTCTTCTTTTAATTTTTCACACATTTATAATTTGAATTTAATGGCCGTCCGCGCACAAAATCTTTTGTATTTTTTTTATTTATCGTCTTTATCCTTTTTTTTATTTTTTTTATTTTCTTTGTCCATTCTTTAATTTTTTCTGTTATATTTTTATTTCTGCCGTCTTTTATTATTTCAATAAAAATTTTATAAAAAATATTATTTTTTGTTCATTCACCCTTAGAAATTTTTAATTCTTTTTATTAATTCAAAAAATATTATGAAAATAAACTTGTGTAATTTTTAGGTTAATTTTACAAATCAAAGTTTATTTTAAATAAGTTTTAAAAATTCAAGCTTATTTCAAGCATAATTTACAATTACAACTTGAATTGTAATATTCAAGTTTATTTTTCCACAGGTTTGCTATTTTACAATTCAAGTTTATTTTTTATTTTAGTCATTTATTTTACATGCAAAAATACAAAAATAAACTTGAATTTGTAAAATATATTTAAAATAAGCTTGGATTGTAATTTTAAATTTATTTTACAATTTCAAATTTATTTCTATGTTTAACTATTTTATAATTCAAGTTTATTTTCCCTATTTTATTTGTTTTACAATTCAAGTTTGTTTTTAATAAGTTTATTTCACAAGTGTAAATATTCTGTTAATTCAGATTTAGTTTATTTATTATCTCAAGTTTATTTTTTTCCCTTACAAAAACATTTATTTGCATGTTTGTAACTTAATCTCAGCGGCAATTTAAACAACTAGATCAAAACCGTCTTTTCTTCTCTATATTTTATTCCTTTCTGTTTGAGTGAATAAAACATTTGAATGCTCAGTTATTTCAATTTTATAAGGGGCAATTTAATGTTTCTGGGAATTATGTCATTCAAGCCAAAAAAGATTTTTATTCATTCCAATTTGAATTAAATACCCATATTTAATCTTTACTCATCACAACTTTAAAAATGAACGTGATAATTAAATACCGACAAAGAAAAAAAATTTTTTTTTAATATTTTTGTTTCAATTTCCCCCTTTTTTACAGGGTACGGCAAATTTCCTTCTCTCTTCTTTTGGCCATATCTCGCTTCAAACTTAATATAAATTAATAATTCTTTTTTTGTTTTAATCCTAAGACTTTGAGAAATTTTTTGATGCCGAATTTATAGTTAATTATAACAAATTTTATTTTTTAAAATTATTTTATGACCATTAATATGCAAATAAATTTAAAAAAAATTTTCTCATGCTCCTTCAATTTTTTTTATTTTTAAAGAATAGCAATTATAAACACACACACTTCCTTTTTTCAAATTTACCTTAGATTTATTTTTAGATATTAATTACTTAAATATCCTATTTTGTAAACACCTTTAATGGCTTCTCATATTTCCTGTATGTGTATATTTCCAAGCTTGGAAATATTCCAACTTTATTGCTAGTTAATTTATTTTACAATCAAGTTTATTTTATTTCTTATATTGTATTTTTACATTTTGTCAATTTCAAAATTACAAATTGTAAAACTTTATTTTATAAAAACAGACGAAGTAAAAATAAACTTTGTTTCTGTTAAAACTTGAAATTAATATTTACAATTCTCAGGTTTATTTTACAAATAAATATGGGTTGTAAATTAAACTTGTATTTCTCTATTTCTCAATTACAAATTGTAAAACTAGTTTATTTTATAAAAATAAACTTTTGAAATAAAAATAAACTTGGTTTCTTTTAAAACTTGAAATTAGTATTTTACAAATGCTCAGGTTTATTTTGCAAAATAATCTATCAAGTTTGTTTTACAAATTGTAATATTTTTACAATTCCTAGAAACAATATCTTTTTACAAATAAAATTTGTTTCCCTCTTAATACTTTCCAAAAGCTTTTAAATACCCCCAAGTTTATTTTACAAATCACCAAAAATATTTTTTTTAATTCCTAACTTCAAACATTTTTATCGTACAATATAATATTTTTACATTTTTGTAAAATTCAAAAAGATCAAAAAGAAAAAAAAAGCAAAACACAATTTATTCAACTACTTTTTAGTTTATAAAAACGCGCACTTTCCCACAGAGTAATTTTCGAGTCAGTTCCCCTCATTTCTCTCATTTTCCGTTTCTTTAACCCCTCAAAAATTGGATTGTAAAGGAACTAAATATATGCCTTTGTCGCGCAAAGCAAAAACTATTATTTGGACAATACAAGCAATTAAAAAATGGGGGGAAAAGCGGAAATTCATTCAAAAAAATTTTTAATCTAGGAAGATTTTATTATGGTAATTTTTAATAAAATTTCTGGCTGTTTATTTTTCTTTCCGTTTTTAGTTAAAATATAAATTTTTAAATGCTTTTTACTCTTTAGCTTTACACTTATTAAAATACATAAATAAAAATTAAACCTTATTTATTTTGTAATTGCTTCAAGTTTGCTCTTTCAAGTTTATTTTTTTTTAATTTTACAATTTTGTTTACAATTTGTAAAAGAAAGTTTTTAAAAACTTATTTTAAGACTATTTTACAAAATCTAATTTATTTTACAATTTGTAAAATATTTGAAGCAATTACTTGAAGCATTTACAAAATAAAGTTTAATTATTTACAATTTGTAAAATAAGTCCTAACAAGTTTATTTTGTAATCTAAGTTTATTTTATAAACCAAGTTTAATATTATTTTGTAATTGCTTCAAGTTTTATTTTACAACCCCAAGGTTTATTTTTAATATAAACTTGATGATTTTGTTTTGTAAATGCTTCAAGTTTTATTTTACAACCCCCAAGTTTATTTATAAAATAAACTTGATAACCTTATTTTGTAATTGCTTCAAGTTTTATTTTTTACAATTATTATTTTAATTCTATTTAATTAAAATATTCTTTTAAATTATTTTAAGTTTCATGCTTCTCCAAGCTTGCTTCCCTTTTTTGCTTCCCTTTAAAAGCCACGCCCCTTATCCCCTTAAAAACATGGTATATTTATTTTTATAAGGGAGGCGCTTCTCTCTTTGATGTTTTAAATAAACTCAGAGAGGATTACCTCCTTTTGCTTTCGGCAAGAATTTACGGAAGTTGTGTGTATTGGTCACTCTATTTTTTTTCTTTATTTACTCAACATTAAAGGAAAAATATTGGGGGGAATAAATAAATTATTATATAAATATTTTAAAATTACCACGCCCTTTTGTAAAAGTTGTGTATCCCGCCGATACAATAATAATCCTAATCTTTCTAGCTGCCTTTGGGCAAATTTAGAAGAATGAGTAAATACAAGAATTAACTTGGCTTTTATTTTTGTTTTATTCATTTATTTTTAATTTTACAATTGTTTATTAGTTTCTTTTGCATCAAGTTTATTTTTGTAAATTGTAATTCAAGTTTATTTATATAGGTTGTAATTTAAGTTTATTCTTTGCTTAATTGTATTTCAAGTTTATTTTTGTAAATTGTAATTCAAGTTTATTTATATAGGTTGTAATTTAAGTTTATTCTTTGCTTAATTGTATTTCAAGTTTATTTTTGTAAATTTTAATTCTTTATTTATATAGGTTGTAATTTAAGTTTATTCTTTGCTTAATTGTATTTCAAGTTTATTTTTGTAAATTGTAATTCAAGCTTATTTTCTCTATGTTGTAATTCAAGTTTGGTTTTCAATTTGTAATTGCAGTTTATTTTTAAAAATTGTAAAATTCAGATTTTCAAGTTGTAATTAAAGTTTATTTTTATATTCTGTAAAATAAGTTTATTTTTTAAATTGTATTTTGTTTATCTTTATAATTTAAAATTCAAGTTTATTTTTGTAAATTGTAATTTAAACTTATTTTAACATTTGTATTTCAAGTTTATCTTTCTTACCTTATATTCTGATTTAAATTTTATTTTTGTGTTAATTTAGCATTGTTTTTATTCAAGTTTTATGTGTTTGTTTCAAGTTTTTTGCAAGTTTTATTTTTACAATTTTGATTTAAGTCTAAGTATTTTTGCTTCATGTTTCTCATCTTTATTTTACTCGGTTTCTTCTTATTATTATTTTTGCTCCTATCTAATTTTTACCACAATCCAAAAATAAATTTAAAACAAATTTAAATGGCAATATATGTTTATAAATTTATTATCAAATAATTCACTATTTTTACAACAAAAAATTAAATATAATCACTTTTTTTATTAATGACGATAAAACTATTTATTCTCTCTTTTTTGCTCATTTGTCCCCCAAAAATACCCAAAATTAATTTATTTTATGATTAATGAAGGCTTTCTTATCATTAAAATAGCAACATACCACTACAGGTCAATTGTAAACAAAACACAGTCTAATCATTTTATTAATATTTATTTTTTGAAAATATTAATAATAAAGAGGATGAGTTGACCCAAATATGGGAGAACTCAAGATACTAATTGTGAAACATGTTGTTGAGGATTGTAATTTGTATATTTTATTTAATTGTATTTTTAATTTAATTCAGAAAATAAACTTGAATTACAATTAGAGAAATAAACTTGAAATTACAAATTAGAAAATAAACTTGAAATTACAATTAGAGAAATAAACTTGAAATTACAAATTAGAAAATAAACTTGAAATTACAATTAGAGAAATAAACTTGAAATTACAAATTAGAAAATAAACTTGAAATTACAAATTAGAAAATAAACTTGAAATTACAAATTAGAAAATAAACTTCTTATGGAGACTGTAATTCAAGTTTATTTAATTTATAAATTGTAATTTAAGCATTTTTTACATATTGTAATTCAAGTTTATTTTTCTAATTGTAATCCAGGTTTATTTTTACTATGTGTAATTTAAGTTTATTTTTCTAATTTGTGAATCAAGTTTATTTAATCAAATCTTATAATATTTTTTATAATTTGTAATTCAAGTTTATTTTTTAATTAAACTTTAAAAAAAGTTTTCATTCAAAAAATCTCACATTCTTTTAATTTTATTCTATTTTCTTCTCTTTCCGGCCCTGTCGCCAACGCCTTTAAACCCCAATATAAATATTTTCTTAAACAATTTTTTTAATTTTATTAGTTTTGTGTGTATTCATCTTTATGTGCTGATCATTTTCATTTATTTGTTACGATTCTCTATCTTTTTAATTCCACATAAATATTTTATGTTTTTGTTTATAATATTCTAAATATTCTTTTATTTTTATTTAATTATTTGAATTTAAATAGAAAAATTAAAAATAACTCTAGTTTAATGAACAAGGCGGGATTCAAGTTTATTTTTTAAATTGTAATTTAAGTTTATTTTTTCTGAGTCCTAGTCCATTTTTATTTTTAAGTTTTAGTTTAAGCTTATTTTCCGAATTGTAATTCAAGTTTTATTTCTAGTCTATTTTTGTAATTTGTAATTCAAGTTTGTTTTTAAGGTGTAATCCAGGAACCTAAAGTTGTTTTACAATTTAGAAAATAAACTTGAATCCAGGCTTATTTTTTGCCGACATGTAATTCAAGTTTATTTTTACTTACAAATTGTAATGCAAGTCTATTTAATTAAACTTTAAAATATTTTTTTACAATTTGTAATTTTCAATTCAAGTATATTTTTTAGGTTGTAGTTCAAGTTTATTTTTACAATTTGTAATTCAGATTTATTTTCTAGGTTGTTATTCAATAGGTTTCTACTAAAGCTTATTTTTCAAATTGTAATTGAAGTTTTATTTTAAGTCTATTCTTTATTTGTATTTCAAGTTTATTACACTTAAAAAATTACATTTAATATTCCTTAATCAAATAATTTACAACTTTACAACCTCCAAAAATTGTAAAACTTAAAGACTTAATTTAAAAATAATTTTAAGACATTTGTAAATATTTTTTAATTATTTTTCTGATCAAAACAGAATAAAAAATTTTTTTTATAAAAATCAGCTTTTGAAATAACCAAAAGCTTTATATTCAAATTAAATAGAAAAGAGGTCGTTAAATTCTTTAAAATTCTAAATTTTTATAAAAACATTATTTTGTGTGTTAATTTATAAATACGAGGAAGAATAAACAAAAAAATAAATAAAATTCGTAAAATTGTAAAAATGAAATATTTAGTCAAAAAAATTAAAAAAGTTTTGTAAACAAAATTTTTACAAAAAAATTTTTTTTTATTATTTTCCTTTCTTTATTTTAAAATTTTTTTATTTTAATATCTTTGCACACAAGTACAAACACTTTCTTTATTTTTTAAAATGTGTATTAAACACATTTACACAAACAAACTTTATTTTCCTTATTTATATTGTATTAAAAATACAACTTGAATAGAATACAACAAATTTGCTTTACTTATATTATAAATCTGTTTATTAAACTTTCTCAACTGTATTGTGATTTTCTATTAAACTTTTTTTTAACAATTCCAGAAATTTTCTGTAATTTAATTCATTTGAAACTTTTCTGATTTTTCGTGAAAATTATTAATAAACATGATTTTTCCGGAAACTTAGTTTCTTCTGGAAAGTTATAAATAAACTTGGCTTGTAAAACAAACCAGGAAAAATAACCTAAAATATTCATAAAATAACACTTAAAATAACCCTTAAGCTTTTTTACAAATTCTTAGTTTTATTTTACAAATTCAAGTTTATTTTTACAAATTACTAATATTTATTTACAATCACCCTTACTAATGTTAATTAAATCAAACTTTTTCAATTTTACAATCAGGAAAATTAATTATTTTTCGTGAAATTTTCTGAACTTGCTTATTTTACATACACCTAGTTTGTTTTGACAAACTTGTTTATATTTTTAATTTATACTAGAAAATTTAAAAATTTTTCTTCCCTTACTTTTCTCCATTTTTTCAATTCAAAATTATTTTTTTAAATTTGTTATTGTTTTTATTTTTTATTAAATTGGTAACCTGCTTTTTGTAAAAATTTTTATTTTATTTTAACACCGTCTTGCCTTATTGCCTTTTACGCTTTTTATTTCCTTCACCTTTTCTTGCGCTATAATTTTATAGTTTATTTTTATTTTTTCTAATTATACTTTTATTTCATTTTTAAAATTTTTAAAATAAATTTTTATACTAATATTCTTAATTAATTCTGATTTTCCTCTAATTTTTATTCTTTCAGAAACAAAATTCTGATTTATTTTCACACAAATTAAATTCTGATTTTAAATAAAACATAATTCTGATCTTTGATAAATTAATAATTCTGATTCTGTCAGAATTTAAATTCTGATATTTCCAGAAACAAAATTCTGATTTTTCAGAATTTAGAATTCTGATTTTTCTTCCTGCTCTGATTTCGCGTAAGCTTCAGATTTTTTTTCAGAATTATTTTCCGGAAGCATCAGAATTAATTTAGAATCAGAATTTTATATTCGAATCAGAATTTTATTTACTTAAAAATCAGAATTTTACTCAAAAAATAATTAAATTTTATTAAAGCATCTTCCGGAAAGTTCTAAATATTCAATTACTTTAATAATTTATTTTTTTAATAAAAATTAAATTAATTTCTGTATTTTTAAAAAAAAATTTTATTTTAATTATTTCTTTATTTTTTTCAATTTTATTTTTATTTTTTTCTTTCACCTTCCTTTTTTTAATTTATTTATTTTTACTTTTATTATTATTTTTCTTAAAATTTTTTTCCCTTTTTGAAATTTTGCGCGCATTACACTATTAACTAAGCAGCCATTCATTTTTGCAATTTAAACAAAAATAAAAACAATTGCCCTTCTGTTGCTATGTTATTTTATTTTTTTATTGCAAAATTGCCTTTTGTGTCTATACAATGTCTTTGTAAATTAAAAAAAATTTTTTTTAGAATTTGTGTAAAATTGCGAAAAAGAAATGTTTAAAAATAGGAGAGAAAAAAAATTTAAGAATAAGGGAGGAAATATTTTTAAAAATAAAATGAAAGTAATAATGAGACAAACTTAAAACTGATTTTAATCTTTAGGGGAAACCCTGCCTCTAAATTTAATTCACATTTTAGGTTAATTTTAAAAATTTTGTTAAGAGAAACGTTGAAGTTCTGATTTTAAATTATGATTTTTCCGGAAATTTTTGTTCTTCCGGAAATATAGTTATAATTCGTTCCGAAAATTAAATTCCGATTTAATTTTTTGATTTAAAATTCTGAGATAAAGTATAATTCTGATTCCTCCAAAAAATAAAATTCTGATTCTTCTGTTTTAAATGTTCTGATTTCTCCAACAAATTAAATTCTGATTTCTGTTTTAAAGAAAATTTTATTAACCTAAAAATCAGAATTTTTTCTGATTCCTCTGGAAACAAAATTCTGGTTCTCCAGAATTAAAATTCTGATTTTTTTATTGAGTATAGGTCTAATTCTACCGGGGTTAAAATTCTGCTTTTAAGCAATTTCGCTTGCATAAAATAGAATTATTTGTTTAAATTAATTTTCTCCTTGTCAACTTCCATTTTTTGTAAAAGAAATTAAATTAATTTAATGACGTTTATTTTTATTTCCATGCTTAGGCTTATTTGAATACTTTAACTTTTTTTTTCTGCAAAATCCAAAAATATTTTTTTTGGAATTTTTTTAATTCACACGCTCCCCTTTTATTCTATTTTTGCAATTATTATAAAATATTATATCATTTCTGATTTGCTTTTAATTAATTACTTTGTTAATATTCAGAAAATGCTTACCGTATATTCTAATAAGAAGCATTTTTATTTATTTTTCTATTTTACAATTTAGATTTTCCGGAAAATATTAAATTTACAACTGTCCGGAAATTTCTTTTTCTTCTGAAAAATCAGAATTTAAATTAACTAAAAATATTATTACATTGCGGATATATCAGAATTTACATTGAGAATATGCACGTTTCCGGAAAAATCAAAATTACAATTGTAATTTGAGTAAATTTGCTTTAGTTTCCGGAAAAATAATTTGTATTTTCCGGAATACCAAATTTACCAATTTAAAAATATTATCAGAATTTAATTATTATCAGAATTTATTATAATTTCTCCGGTAAATTTTATTACAGAAAAATCAGAATTAATATTTCCAGAAATTGTAATGATTCCGGAAGAAAACAATTTACAATTGTATATAGCTTTTGTTTCCGGAAATGTTTTTATTACAATTTTAATATTTCCGGAAATGTGTATTTTCCGGAAACAAAATATAATTTATTATTTTCCTGCCTATCAGAATTTACAATTGTAAAATTTATCAGAATTAAAATATTATCAGAATTTAATATTTTTTTTTCCGGAAATTTACTATTGTAAAGAAAGATCAGAATTAATAAAATTACAGACAATCAGAATTTATAATTAATTTTCCGGAATTTTTAATTTAATGTTTATTAAGTAGGCTTTACTTAGAATTTCTATTAATTAAAAAAACCATAATTTTTATTTATAATACCCATTATATATTCTCTTCTGTTTTTATGCTCTACTAAGCTTAGAGCTAGGAAGCTGAGCCAAGAATTATGCGTTTTTGGCGTTTTCAGCCAATTTTTTTCGTTCTGCGTTTGGTGTGTTTTAAAAATAGAAATTGGCGTTTAGGAATTTTTGAAATTTTGGAAATTTTTTGAAAAAAAATTTGAAAAAAAAATTTGGCGCGCCACACAAAAATTTTGGCGCACATCCCTAGCTTTGAACTAAATACCACTTAACTTTTTTTTTGTTAAATGACACCCCTAGAATCTATTTTATTTTACAATAACATTTGTGAACAAATAAGAGTACTTAAAATAACAAAAACAATTTGTATCTCCTTTATCAACCTGAGCAATCTTTTATTTACAAATTTTTCAAATGTCCAATTTTCTCAATTTTTATTATTTCTTTTGTATATTTTAAAAACAAAGAAAGTTTGAATAGGTAAATAATTTGTGGGAAAATTTCTTTAAATATTCCCTTTATATTATTTTTATAGGTACCTTTATGTCTTTAAGTTTTTATTATTTAAACCAAAATAAAATTATAATTGCTTTCCGGAAATATTGGAATTTATATTTGGGAGGAAATATTATTTTAAACTTTCCGTATAAATCAGAATTTATATTTTCCTGAATATCAGAATTTACAACTATTCGGGAATATTGTACTTTTACGGAAAATACTGAATTTACAATTGTCCGAAAGCTTCTTTCGAATCCTTCCGGAAAAGTTAGAACTTATATTTTCCGGAATTTTAGAATGTACAAATACACAGAAATATTTTTCCTATTTTTCCAAAAAATCAGAACTTAATAAAACTCATTATTGCTTTCCGTAAAAGTCAGAATTTAAATTAACCAATAAATTACAATCCTTCCGGATATATCAGAATTTACAAATTATTTGCTTTTGAATATTTTAATATCACATATTATCTTCCGATTACAATTTAAAAATACAATCGCAATTTTGCTTTCCGGATAGGTTTAAATAAAATATAGAAATTCATTTTTAGTTGTAAGGCTTATTCTTTATTTTTTAAAAATAATAATTTTCATGGGCATTTTAAAAAACTACAGATTTTATTAAATATACATAAACTATAAAAATAAATTAATTATTATTCTAAATATGACTTGGCATTTTTTAAAAAGATTTACCCTACTATATTTAATATTTCTTAATTTGTCTTATTTATTTTCCAAATTTGGCTTATTTTTTTTGCTCATAAATTTAACTATATTATTTTTCATTATTACTTCCTTTATTAATTATTAATTAAAATTAATTTTTAATTAAAATATATTAATTTAAATCATTAAACAAAGAAATTAATAATTAATTTTACAGCCTGAATTTTCGTTAAATTTTTGTCGTTTTTAAATTTATATATTTACACTTCCGTTTAATTTTCTGAAGTATTTTAATTTATTTAATTCGAGTTACAACTTGTTTATTATCTTTCCGGAAAAACCAGAATTTACAATTTTAGGTCAAGCTTATATACCAGAATTTGTAAATTCTCTTTTTAAATTATACCAGAATTGTAAATTCTGATTTTTCAAGTTTATTAAATAAACTTGACTAAGTTTATTTATATATTATTTTCAAGTTTAAACTTGAATTTTTATTACCTAATAAACATACTTGACCAGTAATTTACAATTGCAAATTCTGATTTTTTCGGATCAGAATTTTCAGAATTTTTCTAGGCTAATAAATAAGCTTGAAAACAATTAAATTAAATCATATAATAATTAAACTTTTTTCAACTCAAGTTTATTTAAATAAAACTTAAGTTTGCGACGTAACTATAAATACCTTTACACTTGTATTTTATTCAATTTTTATTATTTTTTTGTTGTTCTTAAAGTCTTTGGCAAAAAAAACATGTAAATAAAGAAAACTTTTTATTTTACTTATAAATAGCGCCTAGGCATTCATTTCCCACCACCCACTGTTGCTACCAATTTTGCCACCACACACATATACTTAAGATTACCGCCGCTCCATTTAAAAAAATAAAAGGCTTTGATTGTAGTGTGAATGAGTGTGACAAGTACATAAAAAATAAAGTTTTTTTAAGAGGAAGGTAAAAATAAAAAAATAAATAAAAATATGCTTATGTTGGCATAAATATTATTAGAATTTTCCTGCTAGTGTTTTTTTCTTTTAGCTTTGTTGCTTTTAAACTTGTTTAAAAATAAAAAATAAAATAAAGGGCAGTTGGGAAAATTTTTTTATTAAAAAATTATTTTTAACATTTTTTATTTTTTATTAACTATTGGGATAGATCGGCTGGCGGCTGCCCCACCTCACTAGCAGAAATAAATTAGCAATTCAAAATACCCTAACACAAGAGCAAATTACAACTCCATAACAAATTACAACTACTTAGCAAAAAAATCACTAAAACTTCATCTCTTTCATCTTGAATTTCTTTATAAACTAGGTTCTTGATCTCCCGATCACTTTCTATTTAGATTAACCTTCATCATATTCCATGATCTGGTTCTCTAAACAATTGTTCATGTCGAAAGACCTCTTTTCTAGGATCTACATATTCCAATCTACTCATAGCTAAAGCTAACACTAAAGGAAATTGGTAGAGCTGTTCAGGAACTAAAATTTTCTAAGACCAAGACCGAAAGACCTCAAGAAAAGTCTTGAGTAGGACTCAAGACCAAAAGTCTTGAACAGCTCTAGAAATTGGGTGTTTATCAGGGATCTAGCCGACCTAAAAATTCAATTCCCGATTTTCGGGAATCGGGTCGGCTTGATCCGTGTCTATGCGAAGGATATGCAAAATCTATGCAATAAACTTTTTTTCTTTAAGTAAAATAACTAAATAAAGGGCGTTAGGAAAAATTTTTTATTTAAAAAATATTATTTTTGTAATCTTTATTTATTGCAAAAAAACTTTTCTAATTATTCAAAATAATTTTTTAAAGTTTTATTTTTAGTAGTATAATAAAATTATTTCGTAATATAATTAAATGACACTTAACAATGTGTAAATAAAACAAAGTTATTAATCTTTAAGTTATTAAACACAAATAAAGTGGTTTTTAAATAAAGACACTAAAACACACAATTTTGTATAAATTGTGTTTTTAAGATTGCTGCAAAGCTCATGTTTTTAAACATAATCAAGAGTAATGTTCTACAAACAAATGTTTTCAAGAATGAACTTAAGTTTTAAGTACGAACTTAAAAACTTGTTTTAAAACAACTTAAGGATGTTTTTTAAGAACACACCTAAAACAAGCATGTTTTTATGTTAAACTTCAAAAAATAGTTAAGAACAAACATAAAACATGTTTAGGAACATGCTTAAAAATCTGTTGTTAAACAAGCTTGAAATTTTGTTTTTAAAACAAATTTAAAGGTTATGGTTTAAAGCAAATATAAAAGTTTTAAGAACAAACCTAAAAACTTGTGTTTAAAACATTTTTAAAAAACATATTTTTTGACAAACATTAAAGAGATGTTTTAAGATTAAACTTAAAAACATGTTTTTAAGAATTAACTTAAAAATTTTGTTTTAAAACCAATAAAATAAACAACAAAACATTTACTATTTATTTTTACAATTTTGATTTTGCTAAGACCGATTTTAATTTAAGTTCTATTCCGGAAAAGTCGTTTAATTCGTGTTTTATCTTTACAAAAAAATAATTTTTTTCTGATTTTTAAACAAACTCAGTGGTCTCCTATTTAATACCTTATTTTTTTCACCTTTCACCCTATTCTATTTTTATATCTTTACGTAACACTTTTTTTTTCTTCAAATAACTTTTATTAAATTTAATTATATGTCATTTTCAGATTAATAATAATTAATAAAATAATAATAATTTAAAAAAAACAAACAAAATTTTCTTTTGTTTTTGTTTGTCAAAAGCAGCATATTTTTTATTTAAAAATAAATTATATTTAATTTTTCCTCTTTTGTTTACTGTTGACGTTAACAGCATTAATAAATACCCTTTATTTTGACAAAAACAACAACAAAAAAAATAAAAAATAAACAACACAAATTATCACAAATTATTAAGCATTTAAAAGGCAATCTTTCATCATTTAAAATTATTTTTAAAGGGTTCAATCTCTTATTTTTTTATTTTGTTCGGAAATTATAAAGACAAATAAAAACGTGGCTATATAAATAATTTGACTGAAAAAAGGGGGAAACATTAAAAACATTTAATTAATTAAAAAAATAGTTATAACAACTTTGACTTGCCAATAAAAATTAAAAAAAGCGCTGAGGAGGAATTAAGGTAATTTGCAAATTTGTATTTTTAAAAATTTGTATTTTTAAAAGAAAATACAAATATTTGTATTTTCAACTAATAAAAATAAACTTGCAAAATTACAATTGCGAAAAATAAACTTGGGTAATACAAACACTAAAATTAAACTTAGAATTAACAATTTGTAAAATAAAAAATAAAAACTTGAAATTACAATTGTGATAGGCGTTGTAGATGTGTAGTAAATAAACCTAGAAAATTACAATTATTGAAATTAAGCTTAGAATTACAAACTTTAAAAGTAATCTTGTATAAAATACAAATATAAGTTCAAAATAATATATAAGTTTGAGAATTACAACTGTAATAAACTCATTAAATAACATTAAACTTGAATGTTAAACTTGGTTTAAATTTAATTTACATTTGAATATTTTACAATTATTAAAAATTAATTTATTTTTACTATAATTAAATCCCATTCCTAGCTTCATTTTCTAATTAAAACTAATTTCTTAAAAAATTAATTTTCATTTTTAGAAAACAAATAAATGTTATTTTCGCCTCAACAACTTTTAATGTTACAACAACAACAAAATCAGTTAAATACAGCAGCCCTCCAAGCCTGTCCACCTAGCCAGAGCACTTCCCCCGTCCAACAAAAACAACAAAACATCCACGATATTAATGGAATTATAAACATATCAGCTTCGAAGGGAACATCCAACCTCAATATAGCTTCTCTCATTCAACAGCAACAACAAATGTCGGCTGCTACAATGTTGCTGCTTCAACAACCAATGAAAAATCGAGGGGATGGGGCGAAAGAATTGACAGGAGAATTAATGGAAGCTTCTAAAAAGGAGGAAAATGAAGGAAATGAAGGAAATTCTGAGGAAAAAATTAATGAAAAAATTATTGTGAAGAAGGAGGAGCAAGCGGATGAGGAAGAGGTTGTTGGGCAACTAAGTGAGGAAGGGGAAAGGAGGAAGGATTATGAAAAGAGAGAAATGGAAACGGAAGCAACTGAAGAAGGTAATTTAATTTGCTAAAATAAACTTGGAAATTGAAATTGTAATTACGAGTAAAAAATATTCAGAATAATAGATTTGAATAACTAGGAAATATACTTGAATATTAGTGTTTCACCGGAACCGAAATTTTGACCGGAACCGGAACCGGGTCCAATTTGAGTTCCGGTTCCCGGAACCTGAACTTTTCTAAGCTCTGGCCCGGAACCGGGACCAAAAAATACCTGAACATTCCGGAACCGGAACTTAAGGTGAAACTCTATTGAATAGGCACTAAAATTAATTAAACTTGACTTTTTCAAGTTTACTTGAGATTATTAAAAATTGTAATTCTAAGTCTGAATAAATTTTTGAAAATAAACTAAGGAAAAAATAAACTTGAAAATTACAATTGTAATAATCATATATTAAACTTGATTTAAATAGAATATTAAGCCCTAATAATACGATTGCAATTAAAAAATAAACTTGACTAAATAAAGTAAAAATTAAGCTTAGGAAGAATCAACTAAGAAATTTACAATTGTACAAAACTTGACAATTACAATTCCCTGTTATTTTCCCTAAAACATTACAAATTTTATTTTATTGTTTAAATATTTAAACAAACTTTGAGAGAAACCCAATTTCATTATCCATTTTTGTTCAACCTTTAAAATTTGTTTGCTAACAAATTTCACCACCCAATTTTATGAATATTTGTTTTTATTTATTAATTTCCCTATTATTTTCCCCACAAAAGAAGAAGAACGCAAATCGAGCATGACTTGTTGTCAAACTACAACAACAGCTTTTTTGAAGCCTGAATGCTTCAGCTCCTTTTCTTCCTCATTCTCCTCCCCGGCAGCTAGTACAATGCCTGTGAGTGATGCCTCTAAAATAAACAATAAATACATTAATGGTGTTTGTCCACAAATATCCGGCGCGTCCTCCTATGTGGATAACAACAACTACAACAATAATAGTCAAAGGTGTGGAAAAACTTTTTTTTATTTTTAAAGTTGTAATAGTTAAATATTTAAATATTAATTTTTTACAATTGCAAATTCAAGTTTATTTAAATTATTGCAATAATAAAAAAAGTTTTAATCAGCTAATAAAATAGGTTTTTAATTACAATTTCAAGTTTTGAATAAATAAACTTGAAAATTACAATTGCAATAAATAAAACCTTAAAACTAATTTAAAGTTTATTTTTTACAATTGTAATAATTTAAATAAACTTGAAATTGTAATCATAAAAATAGAGCACATTCATAATTTTAGATTTTATTTGACTTAAATTTACAATTGTAAAAAAATAAACTTTAAATTAAATAATAAAGTTATACTTTACAATTGTATTTTATATAAACTTGAGATTGCAATTGAAATAAACTTGTATAAAAATAAACTTAATTTAAATAAACTTGAGACTGATATTTTTTCTTTCTAGTCTAAATTTACTTGACCGAAGGCTAGAAGACAGCAGAATCAACGGTTGTGTTGATTGCATCGATGGAGTAAATTGTCATATGTTTATGATGGACTCCATGGATGATGAACACGTTAAACGGCCAATGAAGTGAATAAATTTCTTTACAATTTAAATTAAAAATTTTTTAGCGCTTTTATGGTCTGGTCTAGAGGCAAAAGGAAACGCATTGCTACAGAAAATCCAAAAATGCACAATTCTGCAATCTCGAAACAATTGGGACACGAATGGAAGCTTTTAAGTGAGTTGGACAAACGCCCTTTTATTGATGAAGCTAAGCGGTTGCGTCAGTTGCACATGTAAAAATTTAATTAATTAAGAGACTTGAACATATTAAAATTACAATGTTGGACAAATTACATTTTTAAAAATAAATTTAAAGATATTTTCAATTTAAGAGCCTTTTAAAAACATTGTTATTACAATCTCAAAAAATAAACTTAAATTATTTCATGAAAATACATTAAGAACAAAATCTCAATTGTAAAATCAAACAGTAATTTCAAATGCAAAAATAAACTTAAAGCTGCATTAACTTTGAAACATTGAATTTACAATTGTTAAATCAAACAAATATAAACTTTAAATTGCAATTATAAAAAATAAGCTTGAGATTACAACTGTAAAAAAAATAAACTTTAAATTATGAATCTAAATTAATAAACTTGAAATTACAATTAAGAATAACCTGAAATAAACCTAGAAACTTAGAATTACAATTGTAAAATCTTACAAAAATAAATTTGAAGCATTCATCTTTATTTATTTACAGGCAAGAACACCCCAATTACAAATACCGCCCTCGTCGGAAGCCTCGTCAACATCAACAACAACAACACATGTTACAACATCATCAACACACTTGTCATAATTCCAATAATATTAAATGCCCCATTCCAACAAAAACAACAACAAATTGTTCCCCTCAACAATCTCAAAAACATCCTCCCCCATTCTTCGCTACAACTCAACAAGTTCCTTCAGCAGCTTTTGGGGGCGGAGAAAAGTCTGCTTCTACTGCTTTTCCTTTGGGTAATATTAAAAAGAATTTTAAATATTTTTTATTTTAATTTAAGCCCAATTTCCTCATTTACCTTTTATTTTGCCCTCTACTTCCTCTCAATCAACACAACAACAAAATGCACCCATTACGGCCCCATCTCATTTATTGCCTAACCTTCCTTTGTTGATGAGTGGATTGTTACAGCAATATCAACAACAACAGGTGAATTAATTTTTTTCCATAATTTTCTGATTTTTTCAAAATTTTTCTAATTTCTCGAATTTTCTGGTTTTTTTAGAATTTTGAGATTTTCCAGAATTTTTAGATTTTTCGTAATTTTCAGATTTTTTTTAGAATTTTAATATTTTATAAAAATTTTCGGTCTTCCAGTCCAAACAACTTTTATGCTCCAATAATGCCGATAAGTACCCGGTTCTGCGTGTTAGAATCTATGGTCCAGTAAAATTCGATTTGTACGATAACTTTGGGTGAGTACACCTTTCTTTACTGATGTGAAGAACCGGGTACTTATCGGCATTAATGGATGCATAAAAGTTGAACTGACGTTTAAACTCTTCGTTGGACGTATAAAGTTGCGTTAAGGACAATAGCCAATTTTTCTTATTCTCAAAAAATCTAAAAATAAATTTTTTCAGTTTTCCAATGGAAATTTACTCTCTTCACCTCCACCCTCCTTTCATCCCCCTCAACCTTCTTTAAACTTAACGCCTAACTTTGGTGTGCCTGCTTCATTTAATAATAGTGGTTGCAACAAAATGCCCATGCCTACAAATGCTTCAGGTTTTGGAGCAACCGATCCAACGGTAAAAATTATTTATTAAAAATTCAAATTTAAAGTTATTATCTTTAGCAATTACAACAACAATTACAAATGTTTATGACTGCTGCTTTATTGTTGCAACAACAACAACATTGAAAAAACCTCTTGAAAACATTTGTTTTGTGTTGTTTTAAGTTTGAAGATTGGAATATTTTTTTATTTTTTTCCGGAAAGTGTGATATTCTAATAAGCTTCCGTAAAGTTTAATTGTTGATACAATTTTCCGGAAAATTATAAAATATATTTTTCCGGAATTTTATATAGTTCCGGAAAGTTTACTATTTATTATTTTTTGTATTTCCGGAAAGTTATTTTCCGGAAAAAGTGATATAGAAAATTTTTAAATACATTTCGGGAAATAAATTTCTGAAAATTTTAATATATTTCCGGAAAATCATAAAATATATTTTTCCGGAATTTTATATGTTCGGAAAAGTTTACTATTATTTTTTATATTTCTGGAAAATTAATTAAATTCCTTGTTCCGAAATAAATTTTCGGAAAAGTTACTTACCGGAAATAGTACTACTATTATTGTACAGGGTGTTTCAGCTGAAAAGCGCTATTTGAAACATCAATAACTTTTTACTGCATGGATAGATTTTAATGATATTTGGTATTTTATATCTATATTTTATGGCATTTTTTTGACATAAAAATTATGTCGAAATTCGAACCCTAACCCTGTATTTCAAATCCGTACTCAACCGTTCTCTTTTCTTTCTTTTTTCAGTTCGCGCTATCTTACTTCATTATTTTTCCTGCGAGCGGCGAAGAGAAGAGGCCCCGCCCACTTTTCTTCAAGTTGTAGTGTCTATCGCCTATTGTTTACTCTAGTGTCTATCTCCACTCGCAACAAATAAAGGGAAGTAAGAAAGCATGTGGGGAGCATGGAGAAAAAAGAACGTTAGAGTACGAAATTATCTCGGGTTAGGGTTCGAATTTCGACATAATTTTTATGTCAAAAAAAATGCCATAAAATATAGATATAAAATACCAAATATCATTAAAATCTATCCATGCAGTAAAAAGTTATTGATGTTTCAAATAGCGCTTTTCAGCTGAAACACCCTGTATATTTCCGGAAATTAAAAATTAGTCAAATACATTTGCGGAAATTTGAATATTTTATTTTTAAATATTTCCGGAAACTTTAATAGTATTTTATATTATTCCGGAACATTTAATATTACACTTCCGGAAAATTAAATATCATCTAATTAAATACCTAAAAGTTATATATTTTTTTAATTCGGTGTAAATCTCAATAATTCTGATTAAACATCTTTAATTTAATTATTTATTTTCGTCAATTATTTTTGGGCATTCTTCATACATTGTCTATTTATACTTGCCAATGAGTTAATTTTCTTTTATTGTTTAACTTGGCCAATATATTTTGTTTTTGATTAAAAACCTCTTCTGCTTTGACCTCTTGTTTGTCTCCCTCTCTAAATATTTTTTCCGGATTTTCAAGGTTTATCGTTTTCCGGAAAGCTATATTTTTAATATATTTTAACAAACTTTCCGGAAAGTTTATTTTCCGGATTTTTTTTTTCAGCTGGTATTTTGGCTTCCGGAAATTTTATTTTAATATAACGTGTTTCCGGAAATTTAATTTACTAATACAATTTGTAATTTACTTAATGTGTTTTGCAAACATTTTTTCATGTTTCTATGTATTTATGATTTATTTTCATGGTGTGTTTTTGTTACACATTTTCCACTTATAACTTTAAATTATTTTAAAATTAAATTTTCTCCTAAAAATTTCTTGTTACTTAAGAGCATCAAAAAATATTTTTTGACGTCTCCACAAACTTTTTTTGATTAATATTTTTATTTAATCATTGATCCTCGTTGAAAAATTTTTTTGTTTAATATTTTTTGTCAAAAATAAATTTTATTTATTTTAATTAATTAATTGAAATTTTAAGGTACTATCGCATTATACCGCCACATGTCCGCAATGTTTGTCCGCAGGTTTTTCCTTTTTCTCCCACTCTTCTCATAAAGATTAAAAGAACGGTAAGTATTATATACGACGTGCTGTGGAAAAATTCGTTGGATGGGAGATGGAATAGAACCATCATAGAAAGAGCCCAGACTGAAGCACAACCGACTGCGCCACCATCGAACCCGATGATGTGTTATTTATTTTTCATTTATATTCTTTCTGCAAATGCGGACACACACTCCTTCCGCCTTTCGAAACCAAACGTCTTCGCTTGTTGCTTGTCTTCAAATAACTTCAACTGTTTTCGATTTTTGGGAGAGCACACACAGAAACTCATTTGTGGCTTTTTTTCTGGCTCGACACAGCTCGTCGAGTTCTATAAGCTAGGACTGACTGACCATTTTTAATACTTTGAGGAAGGAAAAAGGAGGGGGAACGAAGGTGAATTTTACCATCCTTGTCTAAATCCAGGTGGTACGTGTCGTTCTGCAGTATTTACTAGGGTCGGAACTTTGTTAGAAGGAAGTCGTATCCCATTTGCTCCATTTATTTATGCGTGGACTTTTATCCTAAAAACTTTTGAGAAAAGAGAAAAGGAAAACTTGTTATTAAACATTTACCGTTCTTTAATCTTTATGAGAAGAGAGAGGATGGGAGAAGAAGAAAAAACCTGCGGACAAACATTTGCGGACATGTGGCGGTATAATGCGATAGTACCAATTTTAATAAATTTTTAATAAATTGTAAAAAATAGGCCGAACCGAAATTCTGGCCTTTTTACAGATTGGGTTATCCCGATCTGCCACCTTTACTGCTAAAGAGTCTTGCTAAAGGTAAGATAATGGGGTAACTTGAAAAAAATTCTCGTGTTATTCTTTTCTCCTTTCTAAATTTTTAGAAATGTATGTATAGCTTTCCCGTTTCTTCATTAATTGAAGAATTTAATTAAAAATAATTTTATTTTATAATATTTTTATCAAAAAAATTCTTCTAAAATTTAAGAAATATATTTGCACTTTAAAAAAATTTTTTCATTGCACTTTTAACATTATTAAAGTAAACAAGCATGATTTCTTAATATGACAAAAATCGGTTTTTTTATTTATTCAAAAGCGCTATGGAAAATTTGCCCTTTTTGCCTGTTCTTTTTTTAACCTTTTTGTATCTTTTTTGTGCCTAATTATGCCAGTTGCCCTTTTGATTAAAGAAATGCCCTTTTCCCTTTTTATGTTTCCCAAAGTCACAAGTAATATTTCCCTCTCAAAAAACTTTATAAAAATTGGTTGGGCCTCCCCTTGCTCATTGTATTTATTCGTTTTTTTATTTTTATCTTTAAAGTGATTAACAAATTTATAAAATATTTAATTCAAATAAAAATTTTAATTGAAATTTTACCTTTTAAAAGGGTCAAGGTAAAGTAAGAGGGCCGAAGTAACATTAAATCGGGAGACTTAACTAAACTTTAATTTAAATATTTTTCAGAATGAATTTAAAAATATTTACTATTTTATTCCTCTACTTGATTGTTGAGGAGATTCAAGGTGGGTATTTTACGGATGAAAGGAAGAAATGGGTAATCGAAAAAAATTGGGAGAGATTGAGGAGAGGTAGGAGGTTGGGGAGAGATGGAAGGTCTTTATTAGAGGCTTTCGGAACCTCTAATAATAATACGGAAGGACAAAATGTGTAAAAAAAGGTTAAAAAGAGTGATAAAATGCAACTGAATTCCGACTATATTTAAATTTTTAAAGGAGCAAATTTGCCCTCAAATGTTGCCCCAATTCAACCTACAACAACAAATGTTGGGGAAATGGCTCCGGCTTCTTATGAGAATGTTAATGGTGTAAAAAACTCGGGCATTCCTTTCTTTGAAAATCCAAAAATTCCGAAGAAAGTTGAAAAAAGTTCGAAAAAAGGAAAAGCCAATGATTCGGTAAAAGTGGATACTTCAAATAAATTTTCTGTTTTGTATGGACTAACAGAAGAAAAGCAAAATAAAATGTTTGGTAAAGCTGAGATTAAGCCGCAAATAACTGGAAAGAAATGTCAAGAAGATTGTAAAGAAGAGTGTGTGGATGAAGGTATAAAGCAGGACCTATTTTTAAAAAGGGTATCTTAATTAGAGACATCGCATAAGCAAACCCCCTTCCAGCGGTTAACCAAAAATATGTTAAAATGATGTGTATCTTTTATTAGGGGCATCATAGTCCGATGCCCGGCTATGCATTAAGACAAGAAGTCTTAACTGACCTTTTCACTCTGACCATTTATACTGTGTGTAAATTTAAAAAAATACTGAACCCGTACTGCTCCCTTAATGCATTATACTTAGGGTTGGGGTCATAAGGGCGCGGGGCCATTAGGGCGCCAGCACTAGAAACCGACACTTAGGCGAAACCGAAATTTATGAAAATTTTTTCAAATTTCTTTAACATCATTGACTACCTCCTCCAGAAATTTCAGAATTTTTCATCGAATATTTCTGAAGTTATAATCGATAAACCGCGAAAAATTAGGGTTTTTTCGGAAAATCAACATTTTTGGCCACATTTCCGAAATTCTTGATCAAAAATTCTGAAATTTTTGGAGAACGTAGATAAAGGCATGAGAGTTATTATTGCAAAATTTTATATTTTTTGATAAGCAACTCACTGTTTTATTAGCTCGCGCCCTAATGGCCCAGTCCCTTATACTAGAGTTGATCAAAACGATACTGGTATCGGCCAACCCGAGACCGAGATTGACCGATACTCAAGAACCCGATACCGAGACCGATACCATCATTTTGAGCCGAGACCGATACCGAGAAACGATACTGACCGAGACTAAAAAATTTTTTTATTTTATGTCAAAAAATACGTGTAAAAATAATTTATTCATTATTTTCATCATCTGGATCCGATCTTGCGTGGCAATGGATACTAATTTTTGTGTCCGTATCCGAATAGGTATATCCGTGAGGTCGACATCCGTATCCGTTTGAGGCCTATCTATCCGCGGGTATCCGTGGATGGCCGAAGTGAAAATTTCGGTTAACCAACTATTTAAGCGCCGCAGGCAAAAATTTTTAGAATTTTAGAAGTGCAAGTCAACAGATTTCTTCCAATTTTCAGCGCCGCAAGCGAAAATTTTTCAAGTTTTGGAAGGCCAAAAGGCCAGAATTCTTCCTAATTTCAGCGCCGCAGACAAAAATTTGAGAATTTTGGAAGGCCATGAAGCCAGATTTCTTCCAATTTTTGCCCTCAGATACGCAAACTCAATGCGCTCATCCGTGCTTCCGATCATTTTAAATCCCCTTAATCCACTGGTGGGAACAATAGTTGCCGAAAATCGGAAGGCTCTGTAATCAAAATCTTGAAAATCTAACGGCCGAGGGCTCGGAAAATTCAACATTTCAGCGCGCGCCGCAGACGAAAATTTATTAAATTTTGGAAGGCCAAGTCACCAAATTTCTTCTTTTTTCAGCGCCGCAGGCGAAAATTTTTGAATTTTAGAAGACCTTGTTCGAAAAAAATTCACTTTCTCTGTTATGTAGGGATATCCGAAAAAATTTATGGATGAAAACTTGGACAATATTGGTAATTTTGGTTCTTTGAGTCAGTACCGTTTCTCGCCGAGAAATGGACCGAGAATCTCGGTATCGGTCTCGGTATCGGTCTCGTCTTGATCAACTCTACCTTATACTTATACTACTACTACTTGAAAAATTAATTAAATTAAATTTTTAATTGTGATTGATACAACTCATCTTAGCACAAAACAGAAGAGGTTATTAATTAATTTTTTAAATATATAAATTTAAAAAATTCAACAGTTCTATCAAAAAGCCCAACAGGAAATTAATACGAGTAGATCCACCACATACTGTAGCTGCAACAACAGAATTTGCCCAATTTTAGTGATCAGACCGACACCTGTTGTTGCTGCTGTCCTACCTGGATTAGAGTTGTTGTCGTTGGGGCACTTGTTCTTCCTGGATTACTCTTAAATAATATTGGAAACGTAATGGTCTGCAAAATAGGTAATTATACTATTGTTGGAACCTCATTATAATGAGGTTATAGTGGGAGTTTCCGCAGGATCTGCGGACTCAGGCGTATTTTCATTCGCAGAGTTCTGGAGAAATAGAATTTTCACAGAATCAGCGTTCTGTGCGCAGAATGCAGATTCTATGGTGGGAAGAAATAAAAGGGAAGAAATTTTTTCTTGTGTGGTGGGAAGAAAAAATAATTCACACACACCTACATATGTACTTTTGTTCAGAAAACACCTGTATGAGTGTGCGTAATTAGTAAACTATTCTGTGTTTAAGCAATTCAGTCAGTCACAAATTTATTCCATAGTCTCTATAGTATACCACACTCTTCTATAGTATACCACAGTAAATTTTTTCCGTCTAAACCTTTAAAAATTAAACTAAAACAGCCCCCGATTTTGGAATCAATGATATTCTGCCATCATGCGTCAAAATAAATGACGTCATCAGTTGCAATTCCAATTATCCTTTGTGGGTTCATTCAAAGGATTTTAGCAAACATTATGTTAAAAATGAAACTTTTGGATTATATTGCCCTATTGGAGCGAATAATTCAATGGACAAAGTTGCCGAAGCTGTTGTTACGCGTGTTAAGGATGGTCACTATAACAAATGGACTCTTACTTTTGTTCAGAAAAATGACACCAATAATACAAAATGAGGGAGAACGAGTGTTTGAAATGATGAGATTATTGAAGACAAAACACCCAAATTTGTACTAAATTGTATTTTTTATACAGGCGACTCTCGATATAGCGAGCCAAAAGTGAGAAGGATTCGTTAAAATGTGTAGATATAAATCGAGAGTTGGATGTATTTGGGTTGTAACGCATACCCAACACCCCTATATGTAATGTATATGCCAACCAGAGGTGGGTCTGAACAGTTTGAAAAAGCCGGAAATCGGAACTTGCTAAAAAGTTGGAACTCGGAAATCGGAAATCAGAATTATTTTTCGGAAATCTGAAATCGGAATTCCGGCCCACCTCTGATCCTCTATAGTTAGCTTTATTCTGAATGCATGACCAACGGATTTATTTTTATCTAATCGGCATTTATTTACTCGATTTTGATAAATATTTATTTATTCGACGTTAGACTTATCTGGCATAAAAAAATTCTTCGAGATCAGTTATTGTGCGTCGCATTTCTCAAGCAAATGTTATCTTGGAACTGCCTCAGATCTTGCAAACGCCTCAGAGGTTACTTGAATCTCTTGGTCACAACTCCTTTCATTTCTTTTGAAAAAAGTTGTAATTTTTTGAGAATATAGGGTCTGAGTCCTATTTAATTATAAGCCATAAAACTTATAGATTCTCTAGCCAAAGCAGTTTCCATGGCGCTTTATCTCAGTGAAGCCCGTGGATTGAGGTACACTCGGAATTTGGCCATGCTCACGTTCTTGGGTGTACTTAATGATCGAATAATCCACTTTTTATAAAGTCAATAGTCATGCCTACTTCTATAAATAATTTTTAGAAAAAGTTTTCCCATAAAATTTCATACCGCGATTTTTAAAAGATTTTTTGGACATTGCTTTTTCGAACTTTGAGAGGAGTTGAAATTTTGCGAACGCTAAATCTTTAATAAAAATGGAATCAGGCATATAAGCTCTGAAAGAGAATTGTTTGGGCTAAAAAATGAGTATAAAATCTAATTTTCTTGTATTTAATTAATTAAAAAAGAACTATAATAAATTAAGTAAAATTTTTTATTGAATTTTTGACTCTATCTGAAAGGAGTGTCTGGTTGAGTTTTTTCCTTACATTCTTATAAGTCTTTTCCTATTTTTCTTAACTTCTTTAAGATCGTGTGAAGGGCAAAACAAGGAATTCCAAAATACGGAACAGAAAACGGCTTCGAAAAATACAAATATGGGTGATCTTAATCGTGACAGGCTAAAACACGGATAAGGCACGATACGGAACGACATCTTAAAGTCGTAGAAAAGAAGGCTATTCCAAGTAAATAGAAAAGAAGGCTAATAGAAAAGAAGGCTATTCCAAGAAAGTATAAGGAAAAAAGGCAACCAGGCACTCCTTTCAGATAGAGCCGAATTTTTTTTAATTAAATTTTTTATTTAAAAGTAATGCAACGTCTCTAATTAAAATTCAATAGTTCTTCCGGTAGTTAAGGATACCTATAATTTGTTTATTCATATGTAGCTAAAAAATTTTTTTTAGTTTTAATTTAAATTAATAACGATAAAAAGTTTTAAATATTTTAATATTGACGTCTCATCACATTTAAATAAGATAAACTCTTTTTATTCAACACGTATTAAATAAAATATTTTATACTTGAAATTAATAAAATTGAAGCTATTCAAACATTTTTAAGGTAAATTTAAACGGTGTTGCGACAATTGAGGATACGCACTTGGGGATTTGACAAAAGAGGACCGAGTATCTGACATATGAGGACGACATATGAGGATCAGGGCTGCACGCAATTGAAAAAAGAGATTCCGCAACTAACATTTTTTAAATCCGCAACTCGCAATTGTAAAAAACTCCGCAACTCGCAATCCGCAAACGCAATCCGCAATTGCGTGCAGCCCTGATGAGGATGAGACAAAAGAGGAAGACAAATGAGGATTCGCATTTTTCTTGCAATTTTAATGAAAAAGGACTTTCGATCCTTGTCTGTACGGAAATTCAAAAATTTAAGCTTGAGGTGCTGGAAAGAGGTGAACTCTTGTCTTCCAAGTGGGGGGTCTTCCAAGTTTTTTTATTTTTCATTACTATCCTCATTTGTCATATCTTCATATGTCGTCCTCAATTGTCGTCCTCATTTGTCATATCCTCAATTGTCGTATCCTCATTTGTCGTACCGCCGTTTAAATAAAATTAAAATTTAAATATAAAATTTTATGCGTAAAACTTTTTAGTATTTAAGCCGGAAATTTAAAGTTTTAAAATCATAAAAATATTTTAAAATATTTAAAAATGAGTTTATCTCTTTATTGTATAATTTTTATAATTTCTGCTTCTCTTCTATTGCCTGAGAGTGTAGCAGTAGAAAAATGTACTGTTTCAATTGATAAAAATGTTTTAAAATCAGACAACAATAATAGTCATGTTCAACTTATTTTTAAAAATATGGGACGAAATCCAATTTGTTTTGTTAAATTTTCTGTTTTATTACCTAAAGGGGTAATTTATTTTTATTAGAGGTCGGCGCGGGACGGGATCCCGCGCGGGATTTTGCGGGATCTCGTCCCGCAATCCCGCACTTTTTTTCGATTTGCGGGATTTTACTGAAGTGCGGGATTTTGCGGGATTTATCCCGCGGAATCCCGTCCCGCAAAAATTTAAAAAAATTTTATCCCGCGGGATCCCGCAAACGCGATTTTGCCGACCTCTAATTTTTATTAATATTTTTTAAATTTATTTATCTTTTAGTGCGTTGTTACGAGTAATAGAAATATCAAAAAAGATGGAAATAATTATACAATAAATGTTCGTATTGAACCAGGCAATTCTTATAAAGATACTTGCCTTGGTTTCAATGGGACTGGAATTCCAAATTTCAAAGTCATTTCAACCAAAAAGTGTGGAACACCAAAACCAAAACTCGAAACCACTCTAAAATCACCAAAAGAAATTCCAAGTACAAATAAACCAACGTTACCATCACAAACAAAATCAAATGGAATTCCAACTGAACCAACACAAGAACTAAACACACCAACTCCATCGTCTTTAAACAATAATACTAATAATCAACCTCAACCTACACCAAACAATAACAATATTAATTTGCCTAAACCATTAAGACACCAAGGAGAATTACCTCTTGAATCAGTTATTAATTACTTTACTGGAATAAATAAAATAGGAGGCGATCAGATGGTTATAACACAACTTTATACTAAAAATGAAACTGGTATTAAAATGTACAATCAGTCTGGTGTATTTGATGAAGTAATGAATAAACCTATGAATGATGGAATTTTGACATTTTACACAACAGGGGATGGAGGAGCTTGTGGTATTGATAATAGTGATGTTTGTTTCAGTTTTTAAATTTATTTAACTCTTAATATTATGGACGGGGGCTGACTCAAGGAATACCAACTCAAGGAACAGACAAGTCAAGAAAAAGACAACTCAAGGAATGACCAATATGAAATGAAGTTTTCTATATGAAATGAAGTCCCAACTCAAATTTTTTCTATCTTCCTTAAAATTAGTAATTTCCTTTACATTTCTCTCTATTTTTGATTTGTGCCGTAAGGCTATAAATTCAAAAGGATTTATTTCAACCTCCCTCTAGACTGTCGTTCCATTAAAGGCTGTCGAGCACTTAGAGGCTGTCGTTCTATTAGAGGAAATACTGTATTCCATGATTTGGTCGTTCCATGAGTGGTTGTTCCTTGACCTGTCTTTTCCTTGACTTGTCGTTCCCTGATTTGTCCGTTCCTTGAGTTAGCCCGACACGTAATATTATAGCCAATAATGTCTGCAGCAGCTTCTACTTTATTATATGATAGTAGAGCACCTTGGCTTGAATCAGGCTTACCTGGAAAACCTTATGTTAATTCTGATAGAATTTGTGTAAATAAATGTGTGAAAATTGAATATAAAGGAAAAAGGTTAACGAAATATTTTTTAAATTTTAAATTCCAATATTTTTAAGTTTGACTGTTCCAATTAACAATTCATGCCCAGGATGTCCAAAAAATCATGTTGATTTATCTATACCTGCATGGATGTGGCTTGAACCAAATTATAAAATTGGACGTCTTTTTAGTATTTAAATAGTTTTTTATTAAAATAATTGGGATCAACCCAGAAGGTCGAAACCCTAGTGGTCGCTGACCCAGAAAAGCGAGCAGACTAACGTTTTTTAATCTCGAATACCCTTTATCCGCCCAAATATCTGAGTCGACCTTCTGGGTCATCGACCACTAGGGTGCGAACTTCTGGGGTTCGACCTCTGGGGTGGACCCAAATATTAATTTTTAATATTAAGATGCTACACTTACATTTATGACTTGTCCTGGAATGCAATGAAAAATTTTAAAAAAGAAGCAAAATTGATGTATATATAATACCGTATTTTCTCTAAAATAAGCCCCGGGGCTTATTTTTTTCGATCGACCTCTAGAGGGGGCTTATTTTAGAGGGGGGGCTTATTTTGGAGGGGGGCTTATTTTTTCGATGTCTAGATTTTTGAAAATTAAATTTTTTTTTACCAAATTTTGAATAATATTTTTCTAGAATTCAATAAAATTCATCCCAAACTCAGTCTCTTCACGAAAAATCCTTGTCCAAAAACTTATTAAGTACTCTGTCAATTGATCCTTCAGATTAGATATGCCTTTAAGTTGGAGATATCGGAGGATTATGGTGAATATTGAGACATTTAGAGGGAGCATTTTGTGTTTTTGGAATTAGTAGGGATAACAAAGGATTTTGGAAGATTAAAAGATGTCGGGGGGATAAAAGTTAAAAAGCATTTTCAGAAATTAAAAGATTATTAATTGATGGGATTTAGAGGATATAGCGAAGAATTTCCCAGATATCCGTCTTTATCTTTGAGATACATGACTCCACTTAATCCTACGATATTCCTAGAAATGATCGAATATCTCTGATATCCAACAAAATCCCCGGATATCCGTTCAAACCATTTTAATCCAAAGAACTCACTATTAATCCTTGAAATCCTTTTTAATCACCGAAATCTCTCTTAATCTACCGAAACCCCTCTTAATCCTCAGGATATCCATCCTGATTAGCCTTAATCTTCATCATCCCTATTTATCTACAAATCCCCCGATATCACTCTTAATCACCTCAAATCCCTCGATATCTACGTTAATCCATTTATATACCTACCTGTTAATCTCCCAAATAACCTCTTAATCACTTCTAATCCCTCTATATCACTCCATGGAGACTCAACTGAGGGGGGCACAACATTTAATCAACGATTAAAAATTTTCTGGGGGAGGGGGCTTATTTTAGGAGGGGGCTTATTTTAGAGGGGGGGGGGCTTATTTTTTTCGATCGACCTCTAGAGGGGGCTTATTTTAGAGGGGGGGCTTATTTTGGAGGGGGGGCTTATTTTGGAGGGGGGCTTATTTTAGAGAAAATACGGTATATAAAACAATGTTAAATTATTTAGATTATTTGGGATACATATTTAATTTTTATTTAAAAATTTTAAATAACTAACGTAAAATTAAATTAATAAAAATTATTATTTTTAATCTATATTAAAATTATCGGTAAATTTGATAAAATTGTCGCGTTGCGATTATTTTTCCCAATGAATCATATTTATTTTCCGTTTCGGTCGTTTATAAAAAATACTTTTTCCCAACCATTCCCAAGATTAAAGAGATAAACCTTCCTTATATAAACAATTCCTATAAACTCTTTTCTCGGTTGCTTTTTCTGTGCTCATTTGTAGTAATTTTAATTTCACTTCCAGCCTAGTAATCGCTCTAGCTGACTTCTTATTCTTTGTGTTCCCTCCAGCCTTTACTTGGAAGAACACTTTTTTCCTTATCTTTTAATTCTGCTTATTCATTAAGCCAATCTTTTATCGGAACTTATATGGTTTAGGTACACTTTTTTTAGCCACGCCCTTTTTTCCTATTCCATCATCAATCAACCTTAATATGGACAGAATGGTCAGCCTTTCTTTCTTCCTCGATTTCACTTAACTTTTCCTGTGGCATTTTCAGTGAGAGACATTAACAAGGAAAAGATTAATTTTCCTTTCCAATGCCACCAAAATAGAATTAACATTTGAATCAATATTCTTTTTTTAACTACATATTTCTTTTATTTAATTCGCAATAATTATCCCAGGTCTGTGTTTTGGAACTAATGGTCCGGTATTTTATTGTGTTTTCCAGTTTTTTACCATCATATCATTTGTATCTGAAATTTTTTAAATTAAATTGTTTAAATTTTTCTTTAATGAATTATTTTAACAATTAGACATATTAACCAAAAATTTTCGCCGCCAACCTGAACAACGTTGAGTAAATAAAAAATTATGTGGATCCGGTTAAGAAGAATTGTGAGTTGGAAATTATTCTCAGACTTTTTATTTAATTAAAGTTTTAAATATTTTAATTTTAACACAATAGACTACTTGTCTCCACGTCTTATTTACCGAATACTTAAAAAATGGAATATTTAAAAAATTTTATTACTATATTAAAGCTATTTAAACATAAAAAGCTTCAATTTAAATAAAATAAGGAAGTTTATGAAAAAGTACAACATGTTAAGATTTTTTGTATTTAAGAGCTGAAAATTATGGCGGTAACAACACAAAATTAGTTCCTCAAATATTATTAAAAAATGATTGCATTCTTCTTCATTTTTGCTATTTCCTTAAATAATGTTGCTGCTGATGATGCTACAATATTGCCTCTACCATCACAAGCCTGGCAACAATTTTTGAAACCAATACCATGGGCAGCAAAGCAAGAAGACGTACCTCTTGATAAAGTTGTCGAATACTTCAAACCAATCAATAACTATGGAGGAAAAAAGTTAGTTGTAAAACAAATTATGAAGGCACAAGACACTTGTATTAAAATGATGAATCAACGTACTATATTCGATGATTATATGTACAAACCTATGTATGATGGAATTTTGACATTTTATTTACACGGTGTTGGTGGAGCTTGCGGTATTAATTGTGATAAGGTTTGATTTGTTAATTAAAGCATTTGCTCTAAAAAGGCCCCAGGGCCTATTTATTCAATCCTCTCTGGAGTGGGCATATTAGGGAGTGGGCATATTAGGGAGTGGGCATATTAAGGGGTGGGCATATTAAGGAGTGGGCATATTAGGGAGTGGGCATATTAAGGGGTGGGCATATTAAGGAGTGGGCATATTAGGGAGTGGGCATATTAGGGAGTGGGCATATTAAGGGGTGGGCATATTAAGGAGTGGGACCTATTTTAAAGGAAATAAGGTACTTTTAATATAAATTTTTATAGTGGCCAATAATGTCTGCAGCAGCTTCAACTGAATTTTTTAGTAAAAATGGTTGGCTTAAATCATGCTTACCAAATAATCCAGATGGTACACCATCTTATGTGAATCCTGACCGTGTTTGTGATAATAGATGTGCACAAATCACATACAAAGGAAAAACGTAAAAATTAAAATTTTAAAATTATATTTAATTTTAAAATTTTAAGTGTAACTGTTCCAATTACCAATTCATGCCCAGGATGTCCAAAGAATCATTTAGATTTATCTGTGCCTACATGGCTTTGGTTGGAACCAAATTATCGAATTGGACGTCTTTTTAGTAAAATAAAATTATTATTTTTTTTAATTATAATAATTAATTCTAATAAGATGCTACTATTATGTTTATGTATTGTCCATGAATGAAATGAGGAAAATTAAAAAAAAAGAAATGATAGTTGTAAATATATTGACAATGTTGAATAAATGATTATATCGCAATTTCAATTTTCAAAAAAAATTTGTAGTTAATTCTTTTAAATAAATCTATTATATTATTTGTAAAGTTTTCACTTTGTTTTTTTAATCGTGAAAGTTAAATTTTTATCGAAACAGAGAATTTCTTTGGCGAAAACGTTTTGGTGATATTGAAAATATTTTATATAATTTTTGGCATCATGTTTCGCTTTTTTATCCTTGCGAAAGAACTGAATAAAAGAATAATCTTTTTTGATTTGTATAAAAAATATAGGAAAAAATTAGGGAGGTAAAACGGGAAATAAAATATTAAAAAATCCTTTTTGTTTGATTGTAGGCAAAAATTAGAAAGGCAAGTTGGATGGAAGAAGGAAAAAGACTGACCATTTTGTAAAAATATAGGGGGAAAATTGGGGAGAAAAAATGGGGTCTGTAAGCTTCAATATTACCATTGCAAATTTAGTTTTAGATATTTTTAATCACTTTAATAGAAGTTTGGGCCCTATATGAAAGAAGGAGGTAATCATTTTTTCATCACTTTTTCTATTTCTTTTTTCCTTCCTTGATATGACATAATGGTCAGCATTTTCTTCCTTGTTCAATTCCATTAAATTTGCCTGTGGCATAATCAAATGAGAGGACAGAAAAACACACGGTAATTCTTCGGTTCGTATACCCTGCTCTTTGTGCCCCCCTTTTTTCCTTACCATTTTTTTCATTTTTCCTCCCCTTTCTCCCTTATTTTTCATGAGGCAAGTATTAAAAAGGATTATGAGCAGTTACCATATCGGCGATTTTGCACATTATGTACAGTTGTTCTTCCACCACATGCTTGACAGGTTCGTTTACCATGAAGAAGTCCAAGCTCTTCTAGCCAAACATCGAAATCGTTGTCGCTTAGTCGCATTTTGTCACCCAAATCAATCATGTTAAAATTTTTTAGTTGCTTCATATTGGTTATTGAATGATGTAAATGATTTTCCTGACTTTTCTCATACATATATCCTTTTTAATACTTGACTCATGGAAAATAAGGGAGAAAGGAGAGGAAAAATGAAAAAATGGTAAGGAAAAAAGGGGGCACAAAGAGCAGGGTATACGAACCGAAGACGAACGAATCTACTCTGCATGAGGTCTACTTTGCCTGAGGCTATTTTTAATCGGATCGTCACAGACTAAACTAAAAATGCCTGGTGAAATTTGATTGCCTGGGGATCTTGGATAAACAGGTACCATCACAAACAAAATCAAATGGAATTCCAACTCAACAAACACAAGAAATAAATACACCAACTCCATCGTCTTTAAACAACAATAATAACAATCAACCTCCACCAACACAAAACAATAACAATATTAATTTGCCTAAACCATTAAGACACCAAGGAGAATTACCTCTTGAATCAGTTATTAATTACTTTACTGGTATCGATAAAATAGGAGGCGATCAGATGGTTATAACACAGCTTTATACTAAAAATGAAACTGGTATTAAAATGTACAACCAATCTGGTGTATTTGATGAAGTAATGAATAAACCTATGAATGATGGAATGAATAAACCTATGAATGCTAGCGGAGTTGGTCGGCCTTCGGCCGCCCCACCCCGCTAGCAAAACCAAACAAACCAAAAAACAAACTCCAAATCAACTTATCACAACCTCAAAATTGGCCCTAATCCAATCATAATCAGAAAAACACGATTATCATAATATTGACCAGCATTAAAACATTTCCTGATTACCAAAACATTTAACAAATCATTATCAAACAATATCGAATAGGTGCACCTGGTAGGTCTCAATCAACTCAAGATCCGATTCAAAAGCCTACGGCCGACCCATCACGCTTACCCTTTTTTCCCCTCAAAATTCCGCCTGCTTCACAATTCCCCGTTTCAATATTCCGCCTGCTTCACAATCCCGCTGTTTTAATATTCCGCCTGCTTCACAATTCCCCCTGTTTTAATATTCCTCCTGCTTCACAATTCCCCCTGTTTCAATATTCCGCCTGCTTCACAATTCCCCCTGTTTCAATATTCCGCCTGCTTCACAATTCCCCCTGTTTCAATATTCAGCCTGCTTCACAATCCCGCTGTTTTAATATTCCGCCTGCTTCACAATCCCCCTGTTTTAATATTCCGCCTGCTTCACAATTCCCCCTGTTTCAATATTCCGCCTGCTTCACAATTCCCCCTGTTTCAATATTCCGCCTGCTTCACAATTCCCCCTGTTTCAATATTCAGCCTGCTTCACAATCCCGCTGTTTTAATATTCCGCCTGCTTCACAATTCCCCCTGTTTTAATATTCCTCCTGCTTCACAATTCCCCCTGTTTCAATATTCCGCCTGCTTCACAATTCCCCCTGTTTCAATATTCCGCCTGCTTCACAATTCCCCCTGTTTCAATATTCCGCCTGCTTCACAATTCCCCCTGTTTCAATATTCCTCCTACAATTCCCCCTGTTTCAATATTCCGCCTGCTTCACAATTCCCCCTGTTTCAATATTCAGCCTGCTTCACAATCCCGCTGTTTTAATATTCCGCCTGCTTCACAATCCCCCTGTTTTAATATTCCGCCTGCTTCACAATTCCCCCTGTTTCAATATTCCGCCTGCTTCACAATTCCCCCTGTTTCAATATTCCGCCTGCTTCACAATTCCCCCTGTTTCAATATTCAGCCTGCTTCACAATCCCGCTGTTTTAATATTCCGCCTGCTTCACAATTCCCCTGTTTCAATATTCCGCCTGCTTCACAATTCCCCCTGTTTCAATATTCCACTTGCTTCACAATTCCCCCTGTTTCAATATTCAGCCTGCTTCACAATCCCGATGTTTTAATATTCCGCCTGCTTCACAATCCCCCTGTTTTAATATTCCGCCTGCTTCACAATTCCCCCTGTTTCAATATTCCTCCTGCTTCACAATTCCCCCTGTTTCAATATTCCGCCTGCTTCACAATCCCCGTTTTAATATTCCGCCTGCTTCACAATTCCACCTGTTTCAATATTCCTCCTGCTTCACAATTCCCCCTGTTTCAATATTCCGCCTGCTTCACAATTCCCCCTGTTTCAATATTCCGCCTGCTTCACAATTCCCCCTGTTTCAATATTCAGCCTGCTTCACAATCCCGCTGTTTTAATATTCCGCCTGCTTCACAATTCCCCTGTTTCAATATTCCGCCTGCTTCACAATTCCCCCTGTTTCAATATTCCACTTGCTTCACAATTCCCCCTGTTTCAATATTCAGCCTGCTTCACAATCCCGATGTTTTAATATTCCGCCTGCTTCACAATCCCCCTGTTTTAATATTCCGCCTGCTTCACAATTCCCCCTGTTTCAATATTCCTCCTGCTTCACAATTCCCCCTGTTTCAATATTCCGCCTGCTTCACAATCCCCGTTTTAATATTCCGCCTGCTTCACAATTCCACCTGTTTCAATATTCCTCCTGCTTCACAATTCCCCCTGTTTCAATATTCCGCCTGCTTCACAATTCCCCCTGTTTCAATATTCCGCCTGCTTCACAATTTCCCCTGTTTCAATATTCAGCCTGCTTCACAATCCCGCTGTTTCAATATTCAGCCTGCTTCACAATTCCCCCTGTTTCAATATTCCACTTGCTTCACAATTCCCCCTGTTTCAATATTCAGCCTGCTTCACAATCCCGATGTTTTAATATTCCGCCTGCTTCACAATCCCCCTGTTTTAATATTCCGCCTGCTTCACAATTCCCCCTGTTTCAATATTCCGCCTGCTTCACAATTCCCCCTGTTTCAATATTCAGCCTGCTTCACAATCCCGCTGTTTTAATATTCCGCCTGCTTCACAATTCTCCCTGTTTCAATATTCCACTTGCTTCACAATTCCCCCTGTTTCAATATTCCTCCTGCTTCACAATTCCCCCTGTTTCAATATTCCGCCTGCTTCACAATTCCCCCTGTTTCAATATTCCGCCTGCTTCACAATTTCCCCTGTTTCAATATTCCTCCTGCTTCACAATTCCCCCTGTTTCAATATTCCGCCTGCTTCACAATTCCCCCTGTTTCAATATTCCGCCTGCTTCACAATTCCCCCTGTTTCAATATTCAGCCTGCTTCACAATCCCGCTGTTTTAATATTCCGCCTGCTTCACAATTCCCCTGTTTCAATATTCCGCCTGCTTCACAATTCCCCCTGTTTCAATATTCCACTTGCTTCACAATTCCCCCTGTTTCAATATTCAGCCTGCTTCACAATCCCGCTGTTTTAATATTCCGCCTGCTTCACAATTCCCCTGTTTCAATATTCCGCCTGCTTCACAATTCCCCCTGTTTCAATATTCCACTTGCTTCACAATTCCCCCTGTTTCAATATTCAGCCTGCTTCACAATCCCGATGTTTTAATATTCCGCCTGCTTCACAATCCCCCTGTTTTAATATTCCGCCTGCTTCACAATTCCCCCTGTTTCAATATTCCTCCTGCTTCACAATTCCCCCTGTTTCAAAATTCCGCCTGCTTCACAATTCCCCGTTTCAATATTCCGCCTGCTTCACAATCCCGCTGTTTTAATATTCCGCCTGCTTCACAATTCCCCCTGTTTTAATATTCCTCCTGCTTCACAATTCCCCCTGTTTCAATATTCCGCCTGCTTCACAATTCCCCCTGTTTCAATATTCCGCCTGCTTCACAATTCCCCCTGTTTCAATATTCAGCCTGCTTCACAATCCCGCTGTTTTAATATTCCGCCTGCTTCACAATCCCCCTGTTTTAATATTCCGCCTGCTTCACAATTCCCCCTGTTTCAATATTCCGCCTGCTTCACAATTCCCCCTGTTTCAATATTCCGCCTGCTTCACAATTCCCCCTGTTTCAATATTCAGCCTGCTTCACAATCCCGCTGTTTTAATATTCCGCCTGCTTCACAATTCCCCCTGTTTTAATATTCCTCCTGCTTCACAATTCCCCCTGTTTCAATATTCCGCCTGCTTCACAATTCCCCCTGTTTCAATATTCCGCCTGCTTCACAATTCCCCCTGTTTCAATATTCCGCCTGCTTCACAATTCCCCCTGTTTCAATATTCCTCCTACAATTCCCCCTGTTTCAATATTCCGCCTGCTTCACAATTCCCCCTGTTTCAATATTCAGCCTGCTTCACAATCCCGCTGTTTTAATATTCCGCCTGCTTCACAATCCCCCTGTTTTAATATTCCGCCTGCTTCACAATTCCCCCTGTTTCAATATTCCGCCTGCTTCACAATTCCCCCTGTTTCAATATTCCGCCTGCTTCACAATTCCCCCTGTTTCAATATTCAGCCTGCTTCACAATCCCGCTGTTTTAATATTCCGCCTGCTTCACAATTCCCCTGTTTCAATATTCCGCCTGCTTCACAATTCCCCCTGTTTCAATATTCCACTTGCTTCACAATTCCCCCTGTTTCAATATTCAGCCTGCTTCACAATCCCGCTGTTTTAATATTCCGCCTGCTTCACAATCCCCCTGTTTTAATATTCCGCCTGCTTCACAATTCCCCCTGTTTCAATATTCCGCCTGCTTCACAATTCCCCCTGTTTCAATATTCCGCCTGCTTCACAATTCCCCCTGTTTCAATATTCAGCCTGCTTCACAATCCCGCTGTTTTAATATTCCGCCTGCTTCACAATTCCCCCTGTTTTAATATTCCTCCTGCTTCACAATTCCCCCTGTTTCAATATTCCGCCTGCTTCACAATTCCCCCTGTTTCAATATTCCGCCTGCTTCACAATTCCCCCTGTTTCAATATTCCGCCTGCTTCACAATTCCCCCTGTTTCAATATTCCTCCTACAATTCCCCCTGTTTCAATATTCCGCCTGCTTCACAATTCCCCCTGTTTCAATATTCAGCCTGCTTCACAATCCCGCTGTTTTAATATTCCGCCTGCTTCACAATCCCCCTGTTTTAATATTCCGCCTGCTTCACAATTCCCCCTGTTTCAATATTCCGCCTGCTTCACAATTCCCCCTGTTTCAATATTCCGCCTGCTTCACAATTCCCCCTGTTTCAATATTCAGCCTGCTTCACAATCCCGCTGTTTTAATATTCCGCCTGCTTCACAATTCCCCTGTTTCAATATTCCGCCTGCTTCACAATTCCCCCTGTTTCAATATTCCACTTGCTTCACAATTCCCCCTGTTTCAATATTCAGCCTGCTTCACAATCCCGCTGTTTTAATATTCCGCCTGCTTCACAATTCTCCCTGTTTCAATATTCCACTTGCTTCACAATTCCCCCTGTTTCAATATTCCTCCTGCTTCACAATTCCCCCTGTTTCAATATTCCGCCTGCTTCACAATTCCCCCTGTTTCAATATTCCGCCTGCTTCACAATTTCCCCTGTTTCAATATTCCTCCTGCTTCACAATTCCCCCTGTTTCAATATTCCGCCTGCTTCACAATTCCCCCTGTTTCAATATTCCGCCTGCTTCACAATTCCCCCTGTTTCAATATTCAGCCTGCTTCACAATCCCGCTGTTTTAATATTCCGCCTGCTTCACAATTCCCCTGTTTCAATATTCCGCCTGCTTCACAATTCCCCCTGTTTCAATATTCCACTTGCTTCACAATTCCCCCTGTTTCAATATTCAGCCTGCTTCACAATCCCGATGTTTTAATATTCCGCCTGCTTCACAATCCCCCTGTTTTAATATTCCGCCTGCTTCACAATTCCCCCTGTTTCAATATTCCTCCTGCTTCACAATTCCCCCTGTTTCAATATTCCGCCTGCTTCACAATCCCCGTTTTAATATTCCGCCTGCTTCACAATTCCACCTGTTTCAATATTCCTCCTGCTTCACAATTCCCCCTGTTTCAATATTCCGCCTGCTTCACAATTCCCCCTGTTTCAATATTCCGCCTGCTTCACAATTTCCCCTGTTTCAATATTCAGCCTGCTTCACAATCCCGCTGTTTCAATATTCAGCCTGCTTCACAATTCCCCCTGTTTCAATATTCCACTTGCTTCACAATTCCCCCTGTTTCAATATTCAGCCTGCTTCACAATCCCGATGTTTTAATATTCCGCCTGCTTCACAATCCCCCTGTTTTAATATTCCGCCTGCTTCACAATTCCCCCTGTTTCAATATTCCGCCTGCTTCACAATTCCCCCTGTTTCAATATTCAGCCTGCTTCACAATCCCGCTGTTTTAATATTCCGCCTGCTTCACAATTCTCCCTGTTTCAATATTCCACTTGCTTCACAATTCCCCCTGTTTCAATATTCCTCCTGCTTCACAATTCCCCCTGTTTCAATATTCCGCCTGCTTCACAATTCCCCCTGTTTCAATATTCCGCCTGCTTCACAATTTCCCCTGTTTCAATATTCCTCCTGCTTCACAATTCCCCCTGTTTCAATATTCCGCCTGCTTCACAATTCCCCCTGTTTCAATATTCCGCCTGCTTCACAATTCCCCCTGTTTCAATATTCAGCCTGCTTCACAATCCCGCTGTTTTAATATTCCGCCTGCTTCACAATTCCCCTGTTTCAATATTCCGCCTGCTTCACAATTCCCCCTGTTTCAATATTCCACTTGCTTCACAATTCCCCCTGTTTCAATATTCAGCCTGCTTCACAATCCCGCTGTTTTAATATTCCGCCTGCTTCACAATTCCCCTGTTTCAATATTCCGCCTGCTTCACAATTCCCCCTGTTTCAATATTCCACTTGCTTCACAATTCCCCCTGTTTCAATATTCAGCCTGCTTCACAATCCCGATGTTTTAATATTCCGCCTGCTTCACAATCCCCCTGTTTTAATATTCCGCCTGCTTCACAATTCCCCCTGTTTCAATATTCCTCCTGCTTCACAATTCCCCCTGTTTCAAAATTCCGCCTGCTTCACAATTCCCCGTTTCAATATTCCGCCTGCTTCACAATCCCGCTGTTTTAATATTCCGCCTGCTTCACAATTCCCCCTGTTTTAATATTCCTCCTGCTTCACAATTCCCCCTGTTTCAATATTCCGCCTGCTTCACAATTCCCCCTGTTTCAATATTCCGCCTGCTTCACAATTCCCCCTGTTTCAATATTCAGCCTGCTTCACAATCCCGCTGTTTTAATATTCCGCCTGCTTCACAATCCCCCTGTTTTAATATTCCGCCTGCTTCACAATTCCCCCTGTTTCAATATTCCGCCTGCTTCACAATTCCCCCTGTTTCAATATTCCGCCTGCTTCACAATTCCCCCTGTTTCAATATTCAGCCTGCTTCACAATCCCGCTGTTTTAATATTCCGCCTGCTTCACAATTCCCCCTGTTTTAATATTCCTCCTGCTTCACAATTCCCCCTGTTTCAATATTCCGCCTGCTTCACAATTCCCCCTGTTTCAATATTCCGCCTGCTTCACAATTCCCCCTGTTTCAATATTCCGCCTGCTTCACAATTCCCCCTGTTTCAATATTCCTCCTACAATTCCCCCTGTTTCAATATTCCGCCTGCTTCACAATTCCCCCTGTTTCAATATTCAGCCTGCTTCACAATGCTTCACAATTCCCCTGTTTCAATATTCAGCCTGCTTCACAATCCCGCTGTTTTAATATTCCGCCTGCTTCACAATCCCCCTGTTTTAATATTCCGCCTGCTTCACAATTCCCCCTGTTTCAATATTCCGCCTGCTTCACAATTCCCCCTGTTTCAATATTCCGCCTGCTTCACAATTCCCCCTGTTTCAATATTCAGCCTGCTTCACAATCCCGCTGTTTTAATATTCCGCCTGCTTCACAATTCCCCTGTTTCAATATTCCGCCTGCTTCACAATTCCCCCTGTTTCAATATTCCACTTGCTTCACAATTCCCCCTGTTTCAATATTCAGCCTGCTTCACAATCCCGATGTTTTAATATTCCGCCTGCTTCACAATCCCCCTGTTTTAATATTCCGCCTGCTTCACAATTCCCCCTGTTTCAATATTCCTCCTGCTTCACAATTCCCCCTGTTTCAATATTCCGCCTGCTTCACAATCCCCGTTTTAATATTCCGCCTGCTTCACAATTCCACCTGTTTCAATATTCCTCCTGCTTCACAATTCCCCCTGTTTCAATATTCCGCCTGCTTCACAATTCCCCCTGTTTCAATATTCCGCCTGCTTCACAATTCCCCCTGTTTCAATATTCAGCCTGCTTCACAATCCCGCTGTTTTAATATTCCGCCTGCTTCACAATTCCCCTGTTTCAATATTCCGCCTGCTTCACAATTCCCCCTGTTTCAATATTCCACTTGCTTCACAATTCCCCCTGTTTCAATATTCAGCCTGCTTCACAATCCCGATGTTTTAATATTCCGCCTGCTTCACAATCCCCCTGTTTTAATATTCCGCCTGCTTCACAATTCCCCCTGTTTCAATATTCCTCCTGCTTCACAATTCCCCCTGTTTCAATATTCCGCCTGCTTCACAATCCCCGTTTTAATATTCCGCCTGCTTCACAATTCCACCTGTTTCAATATTCCTCCTGCTTCACAATTCCCCCTGTTTCAATATTCCGCCTGCTTCACAATTCCCCCTGTTTCAATATTCCGCCTGCTTCACAATTTCCCCTGTTTCAATATTCAGCCTGCTTCACAATCCCGCTGTTTCAATATTCAGCCTGCTTCACAATTCCCCCTGTTTCAATATTCCACTTGCTTCACAATTCCCCCTGTTTCAATATTCAGCCTGCTTCACAATCCCGATGTTTTAATATTCCGCCTGCTTCACAATCCCCCTGTTTTAATATTCCGCCTGCTTCACAATTCCCCCTGTTTCAATATTCCGCCTGCTTCACAATTCCCCCTGTTTCAATATTCAGCCTGCTTCACAATCCCGCTGTTTTAATATTCCGCCTGCTTCACAATTCTCCCTGTTTCAATATTCCACTTGCTTCACAATTCCCCCTGTTTCAATATTCCTCCTGCTTCACAATTCCCCCTGTTTCAATATTCCGCCTGCTTCACAATTCCCCCTGTTTCAATATTCCGCCTGCTTCACAATTTCCCCTGTTTCAATATTCCTCCTGCTTCACAATTCCCCCTGTTTCAATATTCCGCCTGCTTCACAATTCCCCCTGTTTCAATATTCCGCCTGCTTCACAATTCCCCCTGTTTCAATATTCAGCCTGCTTCACAATCCCGCTGTTTTAATATTCCGCCTGCTTCACAATTCCCCTGTTTCAATATTCCGCCTGCTTCACAATTCCCCCTGTTTCAATATTCCACTTGCTTCACAATTCCCCCTGTTTCAATATTCAGCCTGCTTCACAATCCCGATGTTTTAATATTCCGCCTGCTTCACAATCCCCCTGTTTTAATATTCCGCCTGCTTCACAATTCCCCCTGTTTCAATATTCCTCCTGCTTCACAATTCCCCCTGTTTCAATATTCCGCCTGCTTCACAATCCCCGTTTTAATATTCCGCCTGCTTCACAATTCCACCTGTTTCAATATTCCTCCTGCTTCACAATTCCCCCTGTTTCAATATTCCGCCTGCTTCACAATTCCCCCTGTTTCAATATTCCGCCTGCTTCACAATTTCCCCTGTTTCAATATTCAGCCTGCTTCACAATCCCGCTGTTTCAATATTCAGCCTGCTTCACAATTCCCCCTGTTTCAATATTCCACTTGCTTCACAATTCCCCCTGTTTCAATATTCAGCCTGCTTCACAATCCCGATGTTTTAATATTCCGCCTGCTTCACAATCCCCCTGTTTTAATATTCCGCCTGCTTCACAATTCCCCCTGTTTCAATATTCCGCCTGCTTCACAATTCCCCCTGTTTCAATATTCAGCCTGCTTCACAATCCCGCTGTTTTAATATTCCGCCTGCTTCACAATTCTCCCTGTTTCAATATTCCACTTGCTTCACAATTCCCCCTGTTTCAATATTCCTCCTGCTTCACAATTCCCCCTGTTTCAATATTCCGCCTGCTTCACAATTCCCCCTGTTTCAATATTCCGCCTGCTTCACAATTTCCCCTGTTTCAATATTCAGCCTGCTTCACAATCCCGCTGTTTCAATATTCATCCTGCTTCAAAATTCCCCCCGTCTAAATATTCCGCATGAACGTTGACATTTAGCACTTGACACATGAACGTTGACGTCTAGCACTTGACACATGAACGTTGACGTCTAGCACTTGACACATGAACGTTGACGTCTAGCACTTGACACATGAACGTTGACGCCTAGCTCAAGAGGACACAGGACTCCAGCAAACGTTGACGTAGAACAGAGCAAAGTAGAGTTGAAGTGTTGAAAGCAGTTGAAGAATGACCAAAATACCCTGCTTTTATACTATCTTTTTACCCTTGTCGCATCCTGCGAATTACTCATTTAAATAAACTTAGGAAATTATGAAATTTGTTAATCACTAGAAATTCCTTATTCTTTTTCCCATAAACATATTTTGAAATACTTTCTATAAATTAACCGCTATAAAAATAGCTGGCTTTTTCCCAGATTTATCTCTTTCTGAGCGGTCATTAAGCGATCTCTTTGGATCAATCCTTCCCTTTCATTATAAAATAAATATTTTCTTCTCTTAAATTAATTGTACCTTTTCTATTGTGAAATAAATAAATTATTAAACGTTCGAATTAATTATAATTAATATAAATTAGGATTCCCATAAATATAGGGAAATTTCCTACAGCTCAGCCGGTTCGAAAAAAAATGTCAGCCCCCTGCCGCGATGCATTGCGGCTCCTTGCTGAAGATGCTACCGAAATTTTAGAAAATAAAAAAGAATTTAAACTCCCCGAACAAACAGGTAGCATTTCCCTCCACCGTGCAAACATTCGCTCCCTAATTACATCCCTCGAATTAGAATTAGCGAATGTCTCAGAAACAATTACAGATATAACCTCGGCCTATGAAAGTTGGATAACCGTCCGTACAAGTATGACAGGTGTAGAGCGCCAAACCGATACCCCAATATACGAAAAATTTATTACAGAAATCCCATTCTTAAATATAGTTAGAGATTTAAAGAGATATTCCCGTAAACTCCTTTCCGAAAAGGCTAAATTAGCAGAAGCCTTACCTGACCCCTCCCAAATTACAAATACACATTTTCACCTCCCAAAACTTTCTCTCCCCAAATTTAATGGAAAATGTGTTGAATTTACATCATTTTGGAATTCATTTAAAGTTGGTGTCCACGACGTTCCAGACCTTTCCGACGCCGTTAAATTCAATTATCTCAAGGAATGTCTAGATGGACCCGCACTTTTATTAATCAAATCCCTTCCTTTAACCAATGCTTCTTATCATGAGGCAATTCGACTTTTACGAGAAAATTATGGAAATGCCGATGAAATAAATAGGACCCTTCTCCATTCAATTCGAAAATTACCCATAGTACATTCCAATAATGGCCCTGAAAATTTTTGTATGGAACTACGAGCATTCGTAGACCAATTTGAACTATTATATTTACAAATGATTGAACAGGAATTCGACAGCAATACACTCTCAATCCAAATGGAACTAGAATCAAAACTTCCGCCGCCGATTCTGGAAGAGATTTTTAAAGCTAAAGACAACTATGGAGAAAACTGGCAAACCGATCAATTACGGACAACATTAAAACAAATACTGAAAAGAAAGGAAGGAATAAAAGCCCTCGATGACCAAAAGAAGGAGCTAAACGAAAAGATAAGTCACTCTTGTATTCCAAAATCACCACGACCCGTTAGACAGATTAGCCCTCCTAACACACAACAATCCTCCCTAACATTCACCGTATCCCAGCAAAACAATAGAACAGGGAGGTTAAAATTCCCCTGTATTTTTTGTAACCAGCTTGACCATTTATCCCACCTTTGCTATAACTATAATTCGATAGATTCTCGAAAATCCCGTTTATACGAGAAAAATTTTTGTTTTAGTTGCTACAAATCCAACCATATCTCGAGAAATTGTCAAAGACCACTTAGGTGTACCCATTGTCATAATTTACATCCCAGAGCACTTTGCTCGAAGTTATTTAATCCCGAAATCAATAAACCCCGTATAGATCAAAATTGTAATGAAGAAACCAATATATCCCCAAAAGAAGAAATTACCCACCAACATACAATTAATCACTCACAAATAACGTCAATTACACCCACTCCTATAACTCCAATCCCTTTATCCTTAATAAAATTGCCAGATAAATTTTATACCGTAAAGTCGTTAAGTAATTATTCAAAAACCGAAACCGAATTAGTCTATTTAAACAGAATAAAAGATGAGTGTAAACCCTTACTGCCCGAAGAGCCACAATTAACCAATAACATAATTAAATCCTGCACACAAAAAGACAGCAATCATAATCAATTACCCATCCCCGATCCCACGACTTCCATTCCTGCAAATAAAATTAATCAAAAACATGGTCCAATGAAGGCCAGTGAAAATAATAAGTTAGAAATAAAATTTTCAGTTCCCACAGATAATGTGCGTAGATGGAAAGGAACCACTAAATCTTCAGGCCCCCCAGGTGATGTTCCATCAGACAAATCTTCAAGTCCTACTCCCCCCGCAACTAAATTGGACTCTTGTGATATACCCACTTCCCCGCCTGTTGCTACTGACAAACACCAATCACAAAATATTCCGTCTACAAAGCCACAACCACATGCTCCTTCAGGAATGAAAATGAATTTGTACACTCCACCGCCTCCTCCCAGCTCCCCAATCAAATTTCCAATCAGCCGTGTTCGAGTGCTCCCGTCTGGTTTTGTTGAACGCCTTCCAGTCTCATACATAGCAAAAAATCAATCGTCCGAATTGCAGATGAACAAGAAAATTAAGAAAAGAAGAATTTCAATCATTCCACCATTAAACTCAATTAGATTTATGGTCCCCTTTACCATTGGGCGAAAGCCGCATATTATAACAAACTGTATCAATGTAATTCAAAACTGGCCCATTCCTAATCTTCTCCCTTTATTAAACATCCAGCCTATTTTGTATTACCTCCCTTTACTCAATATCCAACCCATTCACTCAATGTTCGCCGCGGGAGTGTCGCATCCTGCGAATTACTCATTTAAATAAACTTAGGAAATTATGAAATTTGTTAATCACTAGAAATTCCTTATTCTTTTTCCCATAAACATATTTTGAAATACTTTCTATAAATTAACCGCTATAAAAATAGCTGGCTTTTTCCCAGATTTATCTCTTTCTGAGCGGTCATTAAGCGATCTCTTTGGATCAATCCTTCCCTTTCATTATAAAATAAATATTTTCTTCTCTTAAATTAATTGTACCTTTTCTATTGTGAAATAAATAAATTATTAAACGTTCGAATTAATTATAATTAATATAAATTAGGATTCCCATAAATATAGGGAAATTTCCTACACCCTTACAACCTAATTCAACTGGCAAAGCTTTACTATAAAAGCCCCCTTTTCTTCACTCCCCAGATCATTTTACTATAAAAGCCCACTTATCTATAAAAGGACAGACAAACAGACACACAAACCCTTCTCAATTATATAATTAGATAGTAGAGCACCTTGGCTTGAATCAAGCTTACCTGGAAAACCTTATGTTAATACTGAAAGAATTTGTGTAAATAAATGTGTAAAAATTGAATATAAAGGAAAAAGGTTAACGAAATATTTTTAAATTAAATTCCAATATTTTTGCCAGTTTGACTGTTCCAATTAATAATTCATGCCCAGGATGTCCAAAAAATCATGTAGATTTATCTATACCTGCATGGATGTGGCTTGAACCAAATTATAAAATTGGACGTCTTTTTAGTATTTAAATAATTTTTTATTAAAATAATTAATTTTTAATATTAAGATGCTACACTTACATTTATGACTTGTCCTGGAATGCAATGAAAAATTTTAAAAAATAAGCAAAATTGATGTACATATAAAACAATGTTAAATTATTTAGCTTATTTGGGATACATATTTAATTTTTTATTTCAAAATTTTAAATAAATAACGTAAAATTAAATTAATAAAAATTATTATTTTTTATTTATATTAAAATTATCGGTGAATTTGATAAAATTGATATTTGTTTTTTTTCAAGATTTGGTTAATTTATAATTTAAGGTATAATTTCGGAAAATGAACAAAGCCGAAATAGTTCGAATTATATGTCATTCGAAAGAGCTCGTCGAGTTGAGTCGAATGTTGAAAAAATTTTCGTGCGGACTCATACAGGGGCTGAGATATAGGCCCCCGAAAATCGAAAAACCATAGGGGGGACCAAGCACTTTTTTGGGGTGAAAAATTCGAAAATGCAAATTATACCTCATTCGAAAGAGCTCGTTGAGCTGAGTCGAATGACACCAAAATCGACCAAATCTGACTTGATTTGACAAAGTTATGACCGTTTGTTTTAGCTCCTTACCTATGGTCATTGTTGAGGTTTTTGCTGCTACGGAGGCCCCAAATACGTCCAGAGCAAGGGAGATAGGAATAGGTTTATGTTACGAGCCCAGACCCATCGCCCGTAGACTCCCCGCGAGGCGCGTGACGCAAAACCCCGCGCGAAGCGCGGGGTTTTGCGTCACGCGCCTCGCCGACGCTCCATAGGTTTAGGTTGAGATATAGGCCCCCGAAAATGTGATGAACTATGATGAATATCTACAATGCCTTCAAAAAAATCAAGACAGTATCAACTTTTGCGAGGAGAATTTTTTTAAGTTTATAGTCTCTGGAAAAATGTTTCATACTACATATGAACAAGACGAAAAGGCCAATAACCCTAATTTTTAAATCTAAAATTAAATAAATTAAATGTAAAAATTGTGTATAAGAATTTGTAATTGGCTATTCGTCCGATCTCTAAATTTGACCTTACTAGCTTATTGACTTTTTTATACTTTTTTATATTTTCTTTCCCTTTCATATTGCACTTTTTAAAAATTTAAAGGGAAAATGTCAAAATCACAGGAAACTAAAAGGGCAAACTCTTACAAAATCTATTTTTAAAGGGCAAATTTTCCCGACATTTATGTCCACGTGACCGTCATATTATTTAAATTTCGTAATATTTTATACCCTTTTATTTTTCATTAAAATTTATTTAAAAGCCCTTATTCTTAAAAAATTTTTTCGAATAATTATTCTTGACCCCCTATGAAGTTAAAAATATTCTTCGTTTTATTTCTTTGGCTGATTGTAGAAGGCATTGAAGGTGGGTATAAGAAAGGGATGTCCTTTCAAAGGAAAAAGGTCTGAAAATCACAAGGAATCAAAAAGGGCTAATTTTTAAATCCGGTTTGTAAAGTGCAAATTTAAAATACACTCATGATTTTGTGACCGGCAATAAAAATTTTTTAATAAATTTTAGCACTTTTTTGTATCCTTTATTAATAAAATTTGTTTAAAAGACTTTATTTTACTCCCAAAATTCATTATTTTATTTTTAAAATTTTTTTCGAGTAAATTTTCTTAACGTCTAAAGTAATATTAAGTTAAAATTTCTTTAGAATGAAGTTAAAAATATTTTTTATTTTATTCCTTTGCTTTGTTTCTAATGGGATTGAAGGTGGGGATTTTGGTGTTGCTATACTACCTAAATTGTCGATTACAAAACTTTTTTAAAGGAGCGAATTTGCCGTCAAATGTTGCCCCAATTCAACCAACAACAAATGTTGGGGAATTAGCTTCGGCATCGTATGAAAATGTCAATGGTGTAAAATACTCGAATATTCCTTTCTATGGAAATCCAAAAAACACGCACAAAGAGAAAGTCAATGGTCTAGGAAAAACGGGAAAAGTGGATACTTCAAATAGATTTTCTGTTTTGCAAGGACTGACAGAAGAAAGCCAAGAGAAAATGCTTGAGAGTAAGCCAAAAATTGAGGAGGCATGTGAAGAAGATTGTGTGGAAGGGTGTGTGGAGGAAGGTAGTTTTGTTGATATATATATGGCTCTCGCTTATCTAGAATAATTAACCTTATTATCCATAAATATGGTAAGGTTTCGGCTCATCAACACATTCAAACACATGTTTTTCTTATCTAAAAAGATGTGAGGAGAAAAAATATTACTACAAAATTACGAAAAATAGCTCACTTTTACATTTTCCCGGATTTTCAGACCCTGAAAATCGAAAACCATAGGGGGAGTAAGCTGATTGTTGGAATATAAAATTCGATTATACAAGTGTTACCACATTTGAAAGAGCCTAGCCCTTAAAAAATTTAATGATAACAAAATTTTAAAAAATTAAGTTGTGATTGATACTTCTCAACTTAACATTAAACAAACAAGGTTATTAATTAAATTTTAACTAATATAAACATAAAATTCAATAGTTCTGCTATCAAAAAACCCAACAGGAAATTATTAGAATATGAAAGAGATAGACCTTCTTATAAAGAAGATAGGCCAAATTTTAGTGACAGGACTAATACTTGTTGTTGCTGCCTTCCTAACTGGGTTAGAGTTATTGTTGTTGGTGCACTCACTCTTCCAGGATTACTCTTGAATTATACTGGAAATGTAATGGACTGCAAAATTTGTAAGTATACTACCGTAGAAGGTCGATGACCCAGAAGGTCGTTCTCAGATATTTGGGCGGATAAAGGTTATTCGAGATTAAAATCTGACAGTAGCACGAGAAAATTACCGTCTTTTATCCTTTAATCCTCCTTAATTCCACCAAATCCAGCATAATCAGCACTAATCCTTCTTTATCCGCATTAATTCTCAGACCTTCCCTTTATCCGCCCAAATATCTGAGGCCAACCTTCTGGGTCAGCGACACTAGGGTTTCGACCTTCTGGGTTGTTCCTTTGTAAGTAGACTACAGTAGAAGTAGGTAATAGAACAATAAAAATTAATTTTAAAACAGCCCCCGACTTTGGAATCAATCGAGTTCTTCCATCATGCGTCAAAATAAATGACGTCATCAGTTGCAATTCCAATTATCCCTTGTGGGTTCATTCAAAGGATTTTCACAAGCATTTTGATAAAAATGAAACATTTGGATTATATTGCCCTGTTGGAAAAAATAATTCAATGGATAAAGTTGCTGAGGCTGTAGTTACTCGTGTTAAGGATAAACGTAAAAGGAAATGGACTCTTACTTTTGTTCAGAAGAATTTCACCAACAATGGAACTAAAGCTTGAAATGATGAGAATATTAACTACAAATGTCCAACATTGAAATAAATTGCATTTTTGTATACATCCAATATAAGGACACCTTTTAAATGTACCGTATTTTCTCGATTAATACCACTTGGGAATTAATATTTCAACCCATACGTCGGACGGGGAATTATTCGAGTTTTGGCATTTGACTTTGCAGTAGGGTATTTTGGGTGGGGATTATTGTTTCAACTTAACTCTAGAATGGGGAATTTATAAAGAGGGAGAATTATTTGAGGGAGGGGAATTAATCGAGAAAATACGGTAACTTGAGTTGGAGGTTCCGTATATCTGGAGCCTAAAAAAGTCAGGATATCTTAAATTTTTGATTTGGATTTCTATTGGATATCCGAAAAGTTAACAAGAACCGCCGACTTTTTCTATTTCTGATTTGATTCTATATTTATTTTTATATTTAGCTTAGTCGAGAAATCCGATATTGTTGACCCTCGGATTTATTTTTATCTAATCGACATTTATTCCCTCGATTTTGATAAAAATTATATTTAAAAAATAATTTTATACTATGATTTCTAAGGTAAATAGTGGGGGGATTTGGTTGAAGTTGATGGTAGAAAAGGATTTGAAAAGTGATTTTTTGTTTATTTTCATGGTCAGACTTTCCAACATTTCCCCCCAAGTTTCTTTTGATAAAATTTTTCCAATTTTTCTCTATCATTTAAAAATTTAAAGGAATGATTGCCTGGCAATAAACAAGCGTAATTTTTCAAAAACGATTTTTTCTAAATTTAATTAGGCATGGGAATGAATTGAAACGAATTGACTATAAAAATAAGAATTCTCCTTTACCTTTCATTTTTGTTTTAGATTCCCAAAAATTTAATTTTAAATTATTTACTTCCCTTCTTATTTTTATGTTTTATTTTTGCTGAACTTTGGCCGGTTCGAAAGCCCTTCGAATTTTACCATTCGATTCGTCACGGTTAGCTGAATCGAATGGTACCACTCCCAGGGAATGGAAACGCCTGGTCCTCGAAAATCGAAACACCATAATGGGGAGTAAGCTGGCTTTCTTCCATCTCATCCAAAAAAAGTCCATTCTTAGGGGACCGGTCGAACCGAGATAGGAAAAAGGGTGAGGACCACAACCTGGCGCAACCATACTTTTAAGTCCAAATTATAGCGTCATGTCAGAATTGAAAGCAAAGTAGGACTAAAGATGAACCCTGGAGACAACCCACCAGATTTCCCTTGTCAAGACGTGACATTTGGTACCAAATTTTGTCTGCTCTTCTACTTTACCCATTTTATTTCAAATTTTTCTCATCTTAAAAAATCTTAAATAATTTTCCCACTCTCCTCTATCATTTAAAATTTTGTATTTACTACAAAAAAATTTGTTTATTTGAAAGAAAGAATGCCCGCCTTTTTTTTAAAAAAAATCGACTTTCATTTTATTTATGTAGGTTAGGCAATGAGAAAGAAAAAACGACGAATTTAACTTTTTCCTTTTCTAACATTTATTTGCCACTCCTTTTTTTGTTTATTTATTTAAATGACCGTCCTAAAATTTTCTACCTATTTTTTTATTTTTCTTTTTAAAAATTTCCCATTCCTTTCTTTCATTTCCTTATTCCATTTCCCTTTTTTCTGTTTTTATTTTTCATTTATTCAACTAGCTTTCATAGGAGCACACGCCCAATTAGGCGCGCTACCATAACGGCGCAGAGCCATAACTTGCTGGAAAATTTTTGGCCCTAATCAATTTTGGTACCAATCTCTTTAGCTCGATAAGTAGAATCGTTTAATACTAAATTTGGTAATATTCAAAAATCTTGAAGCAATTTATGGCTTTGCGCCGTTATGGCCGCGCGCCTATTTGGGCTGTACCTTTCATAGGAATTGCGATCCCTTACTGCCTGACCTAGGCTCATGAACACCTAAATAAACTCATTTTTTTCTTGTCAAAAATGTACTGAGATAAATTATCCGCGTCGGGCTTAACGGAACGGACAAGTTACGGAATGACCAAAACACGAAATAATTTTAAAATAGGAATTTTTTGAAAAATCTGAATATTTTTAAAAATAAGACTTTTAACAAATTAAAATATTAAAAAAACAGAACTTTAAAAAATTCTGAAAATCTGATTTCTAAAAATATTCTGATTTTTAAACTATTCCGTGTTTTGGTCATTCCGTGAGTTGTCTTTCCGCGACTTGTCTGTTCCGTTAGTTTGAATTCTTCGAGTTAGCATCCACCCAAAATATCACCAATAAAAATTACTCAAGAATTGTCCATTTTTGCTGATCTTCAGTACATCTCACTAAAATCTTTTCCCTATTTTTAGACAATTAAAAATGTTTTCTCTTCCAATTCAAGCAAAACTGGATGTATTAAAATGTCTCAATTTTAATCAATTAACTTCTTTTAAACAAACAAATATTTACTTTTACAATTTAATCAACGAAAATGAGGAAGAATTGTGCTTTCGAATGAAATTTAATAAACTTTCAATTGTAAAGATTTTCTATTTATTCTAATAGAAAGGCCCCCATTTGAATGTGTGGGTGCTGCATCTAGAGACCTTTCGGATTAGTCTCGAGACCTTTTTTCAGGTCTCGTGACCTTTCGGATTATGAGAATTACTCAAATCTGAGGAAAACAAGAAAGTTATGGCCCCATAATGTGCCCCAAATACTAAAACGGCGATAATGCCCGTCTCCCACACATTCAAACTGGGGGCCTTTCTATTGGAATAAATTAATTTAAAAAAAAGTTTAAATTTTAGAATGATAATCTTCCAAAATTTGTTTCATATGAATTGCTTGAACCTGACCCTGAAGTTGTTGGATATAAACTGCCAGCCTTTTTTAAGAAGAGGGTAAAAATTAGATTTTACTTTTGTATCCAAAAATCTGTCGTTTTCATCCGCAAGTTGAAATGTTTAGCTTCTCTCGTGAATCCGTGGATCAGACCTTGGTGGATCCGACACTTAGGGACCCGACATTTTTTGCACTTGCTGAAGAAGCCAGACAGAAATACTTTTGACTCCCCACTTCCCAGTCTGGTTTTTAAGTGTCGGGTCCCCAAATAGTCGGGTCCCCAAATTTAAATGCCTTTATATCCCTTTTAATCCCCAAATCCCCTGATATTACTCTTAATCCATCCAAATCCATTTAATCCCTGTCTCTTTTTATATCACTTATATATTATCTTATTAAGCCCGCAAATCACTAATATCCCCAACCTCTCCGAAAAATTTGGCTTCATGTTCAAATTTTTAACTGACCCGACCCGAAACCCGACCCGAGACCCGAAACCCGGACTTTTTTTCGACCCGAAACCCGATCCAAAGAAAATTTTGAAAACCCGACCCGACTTTTTTCTCAACCCGAGACATCCCTGGAACAGATGCCGTAAACGAAATCAGAAAAAAGGGGAGTGGTACGAACGAACATAAATTTTCCCCTTACATTTTTTCAGTATCAGAACATTATCAACAGACTCGTCCCAGTATTTTTGTATTATTCTCAAAACGTTTCTTCATATGGCAGCAAATATTTTGTTTATATTGACAGAACCTCTGAGTATTTATTGGACAACGAACCTCGTTATTATATTATTAAATTGCCAATATTTCCAAAAAATGTTGAAAAAATGGTTATTGTTGGTTACTGGTTGGAGCAACTTTCCGAGTGTGTTTTCGAATATGCCTTGATTGATAAAATAGTTTTTAACCCAGAATTAATTAATTTATTGTTTGACAACGACAAACTTTTATTTAATATTCAAAAACCGAAAATATCGTCCAACGACGCTTCTTTTGGAAATGATTGGAAATTTGTTTCCAATCATTTGACAATTTCGGAATATCTCACAATCAATTTGAACGACATTCAAGTGCAACGTTTATTCAATATTTTTGCAAGTGGAGGCAATAAATTACCAAAAATTCGTGTAAGAAATGTTAAGACGGGAAGGCTTTATAATATTATAATCAAGGTGAGTTTTAATCAGGGGAATACATAAAATCAGGGGTGTGCCAGTTCCCCTTTCTTGGATTTTCGCGTTTTTGGACTTTCCCGTTTCTCTTTTTAAAATCGTTTCGCACACACCTGATAAATATATAGGTAAACAATAGGTAATGCGGCACATTTTTTCTTCTCATTTTTTCATCCCCCAGAAAAAATGAGGCTGAAATCATGGTACTTTATGGTTATACCCCCCCCCCCAGACAATTTTTTTTGAAAATATGTACAAGTGGTCAATCTCTTTAAAATAAATTTTTTACGAATTTTCATTTTGCACTTATCTGAAAGCCCTTAAAATTCTCTTCAAGTTAGGATTAATCTTGTTATACAGAAAAAATCCATTGACGGGATACAGACTAGGGGTTTACCATTTCGCCTTCCGCTTTTTAAAATCTGTTTCGACACATCCCTGATAGCCCGTTAATCATTTCAAATTAAACTAATTTAAATTTAAGCATATATCAACAGCCAAAGATTGTTCAAAAATGCTGGCTAATATTACCTTGTATTATTCTTCACCTACAAAATTTGAATTAAATGAAAGAGCTGAAGAGGTTGAAGTTACTAAACAATTAAATGGAGTTAAATATACAAAATATCAACTTGAGAATATTTACAATCCAAATGTGAGATTCTCGTTTTGCAATGAAGAAGGGAAGGATGGAAAGATTGTTTGTGTTAAAATAAGAAAAATGGAGGCGTAGAAGAAGTTGAGAGGAAAAATATAAAAAATTTTGATTATTGAAGAAATAAATATTTTTTAAAAATTTTGTTTTTTCGTTGACTTTTCCGATTAAATTTGTTTTTGTTTTCATCATATTTTTAGCTAGATTCTCATTTTGCAATGAAAATTTTATTGTTCCGGCTTAGTTAACATTTTAAAAAAGTTTGGCTTTGATTTAAGTCAAAAAATTTTTAATGGAAAAATATACTAGATAAGTTGGCCCTATGAGTATAAGTGTGTAATTGTTTTCTACTTCATTTTTCCTTTCTTTAAGATGTTATATTTCTTTTGTAATTTATGTGTGTTGATTAATGTTTCTGTCGCCGATTAAAGCTTTTCCGTAAGGTCATTTTTTTTTTGTTTGATTGCCTGGGGGAGGGTCTTTTCGGGTCTCACCGCGTTGATTGCCTGGGGGAACCCTATTGCCTGAACCCTACGACACTTGGTCAATTGCACTTTGGTCTACTTTGCCTGAGGCAATTTTTAATCGGATCGTCACAGACTCTAAACCAAAAATGCCTGGTGAAATTTGATTGCCTGGGGGAACCCTATTGCCTGAACCCTACGACACTTGGTCAATTGCACTTTGGTCTACTTTGCCTGAGGCAATTTTTAATCGGATCGTCACAGACTCTAAACCAAAAATGCCTGGTGAAATTTGATTGCCTGGGGGAACCCTATTGCCTGAACCCTACGACACTTGGTCAATTGCACTTTGGTCTACTTTGCCTGAGGCAATTTTTAATCGGATCGTCACAGACTCTAAACCAAAAATGCCTGGTGAAATTTGATTGCCTGGGGGAAACCTATTGCCTGAACCCTACGACACTTGGTCAATTGCACTTTGGTCTACTTTGCCTGGGGGCAAAGTAGACCAAAACTTTTTGGTCTACTTTGCCTGGGGCAAAGTAGACCAAAATTTGATTGCCTGGGGGAACCCTATTGCCTGAACCCTACGACACTTGGTCAATTGCACTTTGGTCTACTTTGCCTGAGGCAATTTTTAATCGGATCGTCACAGACTCTAAACCAAAAATGCCTGGTGAAATTTGATTGCCTGGGGGAACCCTATTGCCTGAACCCTACGACACTTGGTCAATTGCACTTTGGTCTACTTTGCCTGAGGCAATTTTTAATCGGATCGTCACAGACTCTAAACCAAAAATGCCTGGTGAAATTTGATTGCCTGGGGGAACCCTATTGCCTGAACCCTACGACACTTGGTCAATTGCACTTTGGTCTACTTTGCCTGAGGCAATTTTTAATCGGATCGTCACAGACTCTAAACCAAAAATGCCTGGTGAAATTTGATTGCCTGGGGGAACCCTATTGCCTGAACCCTACGACACTTGGCCTACGACACTTGGTCAATTGCACTTTGGTCTACTTTGCCTGAGGCAATTTTTAATCGGATCGTCACAGACTCTAAACCAAAAATGCCTGGTGAAATTTGATTGCCTGGGGGAACCCTATTGCCTGAACCCTACGACACTTGGTCAATTGCACTTTGGTCTACTTTGCCTGAGGCAATTTTTAATCGGATCGTCACAGACTCTAAACCAAAAATGCCTGGTGAAATTTGATTGCCTGGGGGAACCCTATTGCCTGAACCCTACGACACTTGGTCAATTGCACTTTGGTCTACTTTGCCTGAGGCAATTTTTAATCGGATCGTCACAGACTCTAAACCAAAAATGCCTGGTGAAATTTGATTGCCTGGGGGAACCCTATTGCCTGAACCCTACGACACTTGGTCAATTGCACTTTGGTCTACTTTGCCTGAGGCAATTTTTAATCGGATCGTCACAGACTCTAAACCAAAAATGCCTGGTGAAATTTGATTGCCTGGGGGAACCCTATTGCCTGAACCCTACGACACTTGGTCAATTGCACTTTGGTCTACTTTGCCTGAGGCAATTTTTAATCGGATCGTCACAGACTCTAAACCAAAAATGCCTGGTGAAATTTGATTGCCTGGGGGAACCCTATTGCCTGAACCCTACGACACTTGGTCAATTGCACTTTGGTCTACTTTGCCTGAGGCAATTTTTAATCGGATCGTCACAGACTCTAAACCAAAAATGCCTGGTGAAATTTGATTGCCTGGGGGAACCCTATTGCCTGAACCCTACGACACTTGGTCAATTGCACTTTGGTCTACTTTGCCTGAGGCAATTTTTAATCGGATCGTCACAGACTCTAAACCAAAAATGCCTGGTGAAATTTGATTGCCTGGGGGAACCCTATTGCCTGAACCCTACGACACTTGGTCAATTGCACTTTGGTCTACTTTGCCTGAGGCAATTTTTAATCGGATCGTCACAGACTCTAAACCAAAAATGCCTGGTGAAATTTGATTGCCTGGGGGAACCCTATTGCCTGAACCCTACGACACTTGGTCAATTGCACTTTGGTCTACTTTGCCTGAGGCAATTTTTAATCGGATCGTCACAGACTCTAAACCAAAAATGCCTGGTGAAATTTGATTGCCTGGGGGAACCCTATTGCCTGAACCCTACGACACTTGGTCAATTGCACTTTGGTCTACTTTGCCTGAGGCAATTTTTAATCGGATCGTCACAGACTCTAAACCAAAAATGCCTGGTGAAATTTGATTGCCTGGGGGAACCCTATTGCCTGAACCCTACGACACTTGGTCAATTGCACTTTGGTCTACTTTGCCTGAGGCAATTTTTAATCGGATCGTCACAGACTCTAAACCAAAAATGCCTGGTGAAATTTGATTGCCTGGGGGAACCCTATTGCCTGAACCCTACGACACTTGGTCAATTGCACTTTGGTCTACTTTGCCTGAGGCAATTTTTAATCGGATCGTCACAGACTCTAAACCAAAAATGCCTGGTGAAATTTGATTGCCTGGGGGAACCCTATTGCCTGAACCCTACGACACTTGGTCAATTGCACTTTGGTCTACTTTGACTGAGGCAATTTTTAATCGGATCGTCACAGACTCTAAACCAAAAATGCCTGGTGAAATTTGATTGCCTGGGGGAACCCTATTGCCTGAACCCTACGACACTTGGTCAATTGCACTTTGGTCTACTTTGCCTGAGGCAATTTTTAATCGGATCGTCACAGACTCTAAACCAAAAATGCCTGGTGAAATTTGATTGCCTGGGGGAACCCTATTGCCTGAACCCTACGACACTTGGTCAATTGCACTTTGGTCTACTTTGACTGAGGCAATTTTTAATCGGATCGTCACAGACTCTAAACCAAAAATGCCTGGTGAAATTTGATTGCCTGGGGGAACCCTATTGCCTGAACCCTACGACACTTGGTCAATTGCACTTTGGTCTACTTTGCCTGAGGCAATTTTTAATCGGATCGTCACAGACTCTAAACCAAAAATGCCTGGTGAAATTTGATTGCCTGGGGGAACCCTATTGCCTGAACCCTACGACACTTGGTCAATTGCACTTTGGTCTACTTTGCCTGAGGCAATTTTTAATCGGATCGTCACAGACTCTAAACCAAAAATGCCTGGTGAAATTTGATTGTCTGGGGGAACCCTATTGCCTGAACCCTATGACACTTGGTCAATTGCACTTTGGTCTACTTTGCCTGAGGCAATTTTTAATCGGATCGTCACAGACTCTAAACCAAAAATGCCTGGTGAAATTTGATTGTCTGGGGGAACCCTATTGCCTGAACCCTACGACACTTGGTCAATTGCACTTTGGTCTACTTTGCCTGAGGCAATTTTTAATCGGATCGTCACAGACTCTAAACCAAAAATGCCTGGTGAAATTTGATTGCCTGGGGGAACCCTATTGCCTGAACCCTACGACACTTGGTCAATTGCACTTTGGTCTACTTTGCCTGAGGCAATTTTTAATCGGATCGTCACAGACTCTAAACCAAAAATGCCTGGTGAAATTTGATTGCCTGGGGGAACCCTATTGCCTGAACCCTACGACACTTGGTCAATTGCACTTTGGTCTACTTTGCCTGAGGCAATTTTTAATCGGATCGTCACAGACTCTAAACCAAAAATGCCTGGTGAAATTTGATTGCCTGGGGGAACCCTATTGCCTGAACCCTACGACACTTGGTCAATTGCACTTTGGTCTACTTTGCCTGAGGCAATTTTTAATCGGATCGTCACAGACTCTAAACCAAAAATGCCTGGTGAAATTTGATTGCCTGGGGGAACCCTATTGCCTGAACCCTACGACACTTGGTCAATTGCACTTTGGTCTACTTTGCCTGAGGCAATTTTTAATCGGATCGTCACAGACTCTAAACCAAAAATGCCTGGTGAAATTTGATTGCCTGGGGGAACCCTATTGCCTGAACCCTACGACACTTGGTCAATTGCACTTTGGTCTACTTTGCCTGAGGCAATTTTTAATCGGATCGTCACAGACTCTAAACCAAAAATGCCTGGTGAAATTTGATTGCCTGGGGGAACCCTATTGCCTGAACCCTACGACACTTGGTCAATTGCACTTTGGTCTACTTTGCCTGAGGCAATTTTTAATCGGATCGTCACAGACTCTAAACCAAAAATGCCTGGTGAAATTTGATTGCCTGGGGGAACCCTATTGCCTGAACCCTACGACACTTGGTCAATTGCACTTTGGTCTACTTTGCCTGAGGCAATTTTTAATCGGATCGTCACAGACTCTAAACCAAAAATGCCTGGTGAAATTTGATTGCCTGGGGGAACCCTATTGCCTGAACCCTACGACACTTGGTCAATTGCACTTTGGTCTACTTTGCCTGAGGCAATTTTTAATCGGATCGTCACAGACTCTAAACCAAAAATGCCTGGTGAAATTTGATTGCCTGGGGGAACCCTATTGCCTGAACCCTACGACACTTGGTCAATTGCACTTTGGTCTACTTTGCCTGAGGCAATTTTTAATCGGATCGTCACAGACTCTAAACCAAAAATGCCTGGTGAAATTTGATTGCCTGGGGGAACCCTATTGCCTGAACCCTACGACACTTGGTCAATTGCACTTTGGTCTACTTTGCCTGAGGCAATTTTTAATCGGATCGTCACAGACTCTAAACCAAAAATGCCTGGTGAAATTTGATTGCCTGGGGGAACCCTATTGCCTGAACCCTACGACACTTGGTCAATTGCACTTTGGTCTACTTTGACTGAGGCAATTTTTAATCGGATCGTCACAGACTCTAAACCAAAAATGCCTGGTGAAATTTGATTGCCTGGGGGAACCCTATTGCCTGAACCCTACGACACTTGGTCAATTGCACTTTGGTCTACTTTGCCTGAGGCAATTTTTAATCGGATCGTCACAGACTCTAAACCAAAAATGCCTGGTGAAATTTGATTGCCTGGGGGAACCCTATTGCCTGAACCCTACGACACTTGGTCAATTGCACTTTGGTCTACTTTGACTGAGGCAATTTTTAATCGGATCGTCACAGACTCTAAACCAAAAATGCCTGGTGAAATTTGATTGCCTGGGGGAACCCTATTGCCTGAACCCTACGACACTTGGTCAATTGCACTTTGGTCTACTTTGCCTGAGGCAATTTTTAATCGGATCGTCACAGACTCTAAACCAAAAATGCCTGGTGAAATTTGATTGCCTGGGGGAACCCTATTGCCTGAACCCTACGACACTTGGTCAATTGCACTTTGGTCTACTTTGCCTGAGGCAATTTTTAATCGGATCGTCACAGACTCTAAACCAAAAATGCCTGGTGAAATTTGATTGTCTGGGGGAACCCTATTGCCTGAACCCTACGACACTTGGTCAATTGCACTTTGGTCTACTTTGCCTGAGGCAATTTTTAATCGGATCGTCACAGACTCTAAACCAAAAATGCCTGGTGAAATTTGATTGCCTGGGGGAACCCTATTGCCTGAACCCTACGACACTTGGTCAATTGCACTTTGGTCTACTTTGCCTGAGGCAATTTTTAATCGGATCGTCACAGACTCTAAACCAAAAATGCCTGGTGAAATTTGATTGCCTGGGGGAACCCTATTGCCTGAACCCTACGACACTTGGTCAATTGCACTTTGGTCTACTTTGCCTGAGGCAATTTTTAATCGGATCGTCACAGACTCTAAACCAAAAATGCCTGGTGAAATTTGATTGCCTGGGGGAACCCTATTGCCTGAACCCTACGACACTTGGTCAATTGCACTTTGGTCTACTTTGCCTGAGGCAATTTTTAATCGGATCGTCACAGACTCTAAACCAAAAATGCCTGGTGAAATTTGATTGCCTGGGGGAACCCTATTGCCTGAACCCTATGACACTTGGTCAATTGCACTTTGGTCTACTTTGCCTGAGGCAATTTTTAATCGGATCGTCACAGACTCTAAACCAAAAATGCCTGGTGAAATTTGATTGCCTGGGGGAACCCTATTGCCTGAACCCTACGACACTTGGTCAATTGCACTTTGGTCTACTTTGCCTGAGGCAATTTTTAATCGGATCGTCACAGACTCTAAACCAAAAATGCCTGGTGAAATTTGATTGCCTGGGGGAAACCTATTGCCTGAACCCTACGACACTTGGTCAATTGCACTTTGGTCTACTTTGCCTGGGGGCAAAGTAGACCAAAACTTTTTGGTCTACTTTGCCTGGGGCAAAGTAGACCAAAATTTGATTGCCTGGGGGAACCCTATTGCCTGAACCCTACGACACTTGGTCAATTGCACTTTGGTCTACTTTGCCTGAGGCAATTTTTAATCGGATCGTCACAGACTCTAAACCAAAAATGCCTGGTGAAATTTGATTGCCTGTGGGAACCCTATTGCCTGAACCCTACGACACTTGGTCAATTGCACTTTGGTCTACTTTGCCTGAGGCAATTTTTAATCGGATCGTCACAGACTCTAAACCAAAAATGCCTGGTGAAATTTGATTGCCTGGGGGAACCCTATTGCCTGAACCCTACGACACTTGGTCAATTGCACTTTGGTCTACTTTGCCTGAGGCAATTTTTAATCGGATCGTCACAGACTCTAAACCAAAAATGCCTGGTGAAATTTGATTGCCTGGGGGAACCCTATTGCCTGAACCCTACGACACTTGGCCTACGACACTTGGTCAATTGCACTTTGGTCTACTTTGCCTGAGGCAATTTTTAATCGGATCGTCACAGACTCTAAACCAAAAATGCCTGGTGAAATTTGATTGCCTGGGGGAACCCTATTGCCTGAACCCTACGACACTTGGCCTACGACACTTGGTCAATTGCACTTTGGTCTACTTTGCCTGAGGCAATTTTTAATCGGATCGTCACAGACTCTAAACCAAAAATGCCTGGTGAAATTTGATTGCCTGGGGGAACCCTATTGCCTGAACCCTACGACACTTGGTCAATTGCACTTTGGTCTACTTTGCCTGAGGCAATTTTTAATCGGATCGTCACAGACTCTAAACCAAAAATGCCTGGTGAAATTTGATTGCCTGGGGGAACCCTATTGCCTGAACCCTACGACACTTGGTCAATTGCACTTTGGTCTACTTTGCCTGAGGCAATTTTTAATCGGATCGTCACAGACTCTAAACCAAAAATGCCTGGTGAAATTTGATTGCCTGGGGGAACCCTATTGCCTGAACCCTACGACACTTGGTCAATTGCACTTTGGTCTACTTTGCCTGAGGCAATTTTTAATCGGATCGTCACAGACTCTAAACCAAAAATGCCTGGTGAAATTTGATTGCCTGGGGGAACCCTATTGCCTGAACCCTACGACACTTGGTCAATTGCACTTTGGTCTACTTTGCCTGAGGCAATTTTTAATCGGATCGTCACAGACTCTAAACCAAAAATGCCTGGTGAAATTTGATTGCCTGGGGGAACCCTATTGCCTGAACCCTACGACACTTGGTCAATTGCACTTTGGTCTACTTTGCCTGAGGCAATTTTTAATCGGATCGTCACAGACTCTAAACCAAAAATGCCTGGTGAAATTTGATTGCCTGGGGGAACCCTATTGCCTGAACCCTATGACACTTGGTCAATTGCACTTTGGTCTACTTTGCCTGAGGCAATTTTTAATCGGATCGTCACAGACTCTAAACCAAAAATGCCTGGTGAAATTTGATTGCCTGGGGGAACCCTATTGCCTGAACCCTACGACACTTGGTCAATTGCACTTTGGTCTACTTTGCCTGAGGCAATTTTTAATCGGATCGTCACAGACTCTAAACCAAAAATGCCTGGTGAAATTTGATTGCCTGGGGGAAACCTATTGCCTGAACCCTACGACACTTGGTCAATTGCACTTTGGTCTACTTTGCCTGGGGGCAAAGTAGACCAAAACTTTTTGGTCTACTTTGCCTGGGGCAAAGTAGACCAAAATTTGATTGCCTGGGGGAACCCTATTGCCTGAACCCTACGACACTTGGTCAATTGCACTTTGGTCTACTTTGCCTGAGGCAATTTTTAATCGGATCGTCACAGACTCTAAACCAAAAATGCCTGGTGAAATTTGATTGCCTGTGGGAACCCTATTGCCTGAACCCTACGACACTTGGTCAATTGCACTTTGGTCTACTTTGCCTGAGGCAATTTTTAATCGGATCGTCACAGACTCTAAACCAAAAATGCCTGGTGAAATTTGATTGCCTGGGGGAACCCTATTGCCTGAACCCTACGACACTTGGTCAATTGCACTTTGGTCTACTTTGCCTGAGGCAATTTTTAATCGGATCGTCACAGACTCTAAACCAAAAATGCCTGGTGAAATTTGATTGCCTGGGGGAACCCTATTGCCTGAACCCTACGACACTTGGCCTACGACACTTGGTCAATTGCACTTTGGTCTACTTTGCCTGAGGCAATTTTTAATCGGATCGTCACAGACTCTAAACCAAAAATGCCTGGTGAAATTTGATTGCCTGGGGGAACCCTATTGCCTGAACCCTACGACACTTGGCCTACGACACTTGGTCAATTGCACTTTGGTCTACTTTGCCTGAGGCAATTTTTAATCGGATCGTCACAGACTCTAAACCAAAAATGCCTGGTGAAATTTGATTGCCTGGGGGAACCCTATTGCCTGAACCCTACGACACTTGGTCAATTGCACTTTGGTCTACTTTGCCTGAGGCAATTTTTAATCGGATCGTCACAGAC
>CACSLI010000002.1:132500-135000 GCA_902706615.1 Meloidogyne luci | reverse complement strand
TCAGATCTGTCCAATAAATACACGTGAGCCATACTCAAATGCCCAAGACAAAAAATGCTAACACCGTTTGGGTACCAGCAAGCTGGCCTCAAAACGACGGAAACAAATCTGCCTCAAACATCCCCAAGCACCAATCAAGTAAATGCACCACAAAAAATTATGCTGATTCCCTCTGTCCCAATCTGGAGCTCAGAGGTCACAACATAAAAATAATGTAACTGAATAATTGAATGATACGCCGACTCTATCCGTTTCCACCTTACCGGTTTCACGTCCTCTTTAACTCTCTCTTCAAAGTGCTTTGCAACTTTCCTTCACAGTACTTGTTTGCTATCGGTCTCGTGGCAATATTTAGTCTTAGATGAAGTTTACCACCGACTTTGGGCTGCGATCCCAAACAACCCGACTCTAAAGCACGCAAATATCGATCAATTATCTCAACGTACAGGACTTGCACCTTCTGTGGAACCTCTGTCAAGGGGACTTGTTTGAGACAAAAGATCAAAGTTTACGACTTATACGCTACACCTCATAATGCCTGAGGCAAAACGATTTAGCGATGGACTTTTCCCTTTTCACTCGCCGTTACTGGGGGAATCCTATTTAGTTTCTTTTCCTCCGCTTACTGATATGCTTAAGTTCAGCGGGTGCTCTCGACTGAGTTCAGGTCAAAATTGTTTGATTTTCACAGTTAGATTTAATACATGAATAAACAAAAATCCTTTTAAAATATAAAGCAACAACATCATTATAGAAATTAAAGCTTCCGCTATAAGAGAAAATGACCCTGAACCAGACGTTGCAAAGAGTTTGACCTCAATGCGGCCATTTGCGTTCAAAACTTTTGTGCTCAATACTTCTGCAGTTCGCAATAATTATCGCAGTTTGCTGCGTTCTTCATCGATCCACGAGCCTAGTGATCCACCGATAAGGGTAGAATTTTAGTTTTTTTTTTAAAATGTAGAGAAAAAAAAGGTTGCTGGCGGACTCACTTAAGAGGCTCATTAGGTCTTAAACTCATTAGAGTCCTAACATGTCACCACATATACAGCCACGGACGTTCACAACCGTATCAGCAACACTTAGACACCAGCGACAGCCGTTTCACAACGATCATTTCATTGCGAATTCAAATTTGAACATCACATAAAGTAATGATCCAGCAGCAGGTTCACCTACAGCTACCTTGTTACGACTTTTGCCCGGTTCAAGCCACTGCGATTAAATTGGTTTCCATCAAAGTAATTTAGAAAAATTAAATCAACGGTCCCCAAATTTCTCGAAATGGCTCAGTCCCGGGCAGCGACGGGCGGTGTGTACAAAGGGCAGGGACGTAATCAACGCGAGCTGATGACTCGCACTTACTTGGAATTCCTCGTTCACGGAAAATAATTGCAATTTCCGATCCCAATCACGGCAAATTTTCAATGGTTTACCCGCCCCTTTCAGGGTAGGACAAGCACGTTGATTTTGCCAGTGTAGCGCGCGTGCAGCCCCGGACATCTAAGGGCATCACAGACCTGTTATTGCTCAATTTCTTTCGGCTGAACGCCGCAAATCCCTCTAAGAAGCTGTATACACTAAGAGTATGTACCAACTATTTAGTAGGTTAGAGTCTCGCTCGTTATCGGAATAAACCAGACAAATCACTCCACGAACTAAGAACGGCCATGCACCACCATCCACTGAATCATGAAAAAGCTATCAATCTGTCAATCCTCACAGTGTCCGGGCCGGGTGAGTTTCCCCGTGTTGAGTCAAATTAAGCCGCAGGCTCCACTCCTGGTGGTGCCCTTCCGTCAATTCCTTTAAGTTTCAGCTTTGCAACCATACTTCCCCCGGAACCGGAAGACTTTCGTTTCCGGGAAGCTCCCCACCAAGGCAATATAATTTCCATCGGCGGATCGCTAGTTGGCATCGTTTACGGTCAGAACTAGGGCGGTATCTGATCGCCTTCGAACCTCTGACTTTCGTTCTTGATTAATAAAAACATTCTTGGCAAATGCTTTCGCTGTAGTTTGTCTGGCCACGGTCCAAGAATTTCACCTCTCACGGGACCATACAAATGCCCCCGTTTGTCTCTGTTAACCATTATCTCAGTCCGTAAAACCAATAAAACTGAACCGAAATCATTTTCTATTATTCCATGCACGATCATTCAAGCGAAAACGCCTGTTTGAAGCACTCTGATTTGTTCAAAGTAAACTTGCAATGCCTGTTAAGAATCCTGTTAAGGACTCAAAACCGAACATTACGATAAATCGATAACACCTAGAGACACCCGAAGGGTTCCAAGGTATCGATACGAATCCAACTATGAGCTTTCTAACCGCAGCAATAATTCTATGTATTTGCAGAGCTGGAATTACCGCGGCTGCTGGCACCAGACTTGCCCTCTGCTTGATACTCGTTAAAGGGTTTAAATTGTACCCATTCCGATGACCGGCCTCAAAGAGAACAGTCTCGTTATTTCTCGTCACTACCTCCTCGAGCCGAGAGT
>CACSLI010000002.1:117500-122500 GCA_902706615.1 Meloidogyne luci | reverse complement strand
ACACCCAAAGCCTTCAACGCAACCACTACGACCCTCTTACACGTCATTGCAAGACTTTTTAACAAAATACAAGCTTATGACGGCAGAGTATAGGTGACCCGCTCCAGCGCCATCCATTTTCAGGGCTAGTTGATTCGGCAGGTGAGTTGTTACACACTCCTTAGCGGATTCCGACTTCCATGGCCACCGTCCTGCTGTCTGTATCAACCAACACCTTTTATGGGGTCTAATGAGCGGATACTTTGGCACCGCAACTCCGCGTTTGGTTCATCCCACATCGCCAGTTCTGCTTACCAAAAATGGCCCACTTGGAGCTCGTATTCAACGCCAAAGTTCAAAATCAAGCAACTTTGACATCATAACCATTTAGAGTTTGAGAATAGGTTAAGAACATTTCGTTCCCAAGTCCTCTAATCATTCGCTTTACCGAGTATAACTACTCTTGAGCTCCAGCTATCCTGGGGGAAACTTCAGAGGGAACCAGCTACTAGATGGTTCGATTAGTCTTTCGCCCCTATACCCAAGTCAGACGATCGATTTGCACGTCAGAACCGCTTCGGACTTCCACCAGAGTTTCCTCTGGCTTCGTCCTGCTCAGGAATAGTTCACCATCTTTCGGGTCTCACCGCGTACGCTCTTCCGCCACCCTACTGTAAACAGTTAGAATGGGGCCATGCTACACTTTTTTACAAGATCGCACATCAGACTCTAAAGAGTCATTTACTTTCATTTCGCTTTTAAGTTTTTAACACCCAAAAACTTGCGCACACGATAAACTCCTTGGTCCGTGTTTCAAGACGGGTCGGATAGATGACCGGCTTTTACATGGGGAACGAGTACGAGAGCATTAACTGGACCGAACTAATTGAAAAGCACGTGTCGCATGCGACCGTAACTTACACTCAGATCTGTCCAATAAATACACGTGAGCCATACTCAAATGCCCAAGACAAAAAATGCTAACACCGTTTGGGTACCAGCAAGCTGGCCTCAAAACGACGGAAACAAATCTGCCTCAAACATCCCCAAGCACCAATCAAGTAAATGCACCACAAAAAATTATGCTGATTCCCTCTGTCCCAATCTGGAGCTCAGAGGTCACAACATAAAAATAATGTAACTGAATAATTGAATGATACGCCGACTCTATCCGTTTCCACCTTACCGGTTTCACGTCCTCTTTAACTCTCTCTTCAAAGTGCTTTGCAACTTTCCTTCACAGTACTTGTTTGCTATCGGTCTCGTGGCAATATTAAGTCTTAGATGAAGTTTACCACCGACTTTGGGCTGCGATCCCAAACAACCCGACTCTAAAGCACGCAAATATCGATCAATTATCTCAACGTACAGGACTTGCACCTTCTGTGGAACCTCTGTCAAGGGGACTTGTTTGAGACAAAAGATCAAAGTTTACGACTTATACGCTACACCTCATAATGCCTGAGGCAAAACGATTTAGCGATGGACTTTTCCCTTTTCACTCGCCGTTACTGGGGGAATCCTATTTAGTTTCTTTTCCTCCGCTTACTGATATGCTTAAGTTCAGCGGGTGCTCTCGACTGAGTTCAGGTCAAAATTGTTTGATTTTCACAGTTAGATTTAATACATGAATAAACAAAAATCCTTTTAAAATATAAAGCAACAACATCATTATAGAAATTAAAGCTTCCGCTATAAGAGAAAATGACCCTGAACCAGACGTTGCAAAGAGTTTGACCTCAATGCGGCCATTTGCGTTCAAAACTTTTGTGCTCAATACTTCTGCAGTTCGCAATAATTATCGCAGTTTGCTGCGTTCTTCATCGATCCACGAGCCTAGTGATCCACCGATAAGGGTAGAATTTTAGTTTTTTTTTTAAAATGTAGAGAAAAAAAAGGTTGCTGGCGGACTCACTTAAGAGGCTCATTAGGTCTTAAACTCATTAGAGTCCTAACATGTCACCACATATACAGCCACGGACGTTCACAACCGTATCAGCAACACTTAGACACCAGCGACAGCCGTTTCACAACGATCATTTCATTGCGAATTCAAATTTGAACATCACATAAAGTAATGATCCAGCAGCAGGTTCACCTACAGCTACCTTGTTACGACTTTTGCCCGGTTCAAGCCACTGCGATTAAATTGGTTTCCATCAAAGTAATTTAGAAAAATTAAATCAACGGTCCCCAAATTTCTCGAAATGGCTCAGTCCCGGGCAGCGACGGGCGGTGTGTACAAAGGGCAGGGACGTAATCAACGCGAGCTGATGACTCGCACTTACTTGGAATTCCTCGTTCACGGAAAATAATTGCAATTTCCGATCCCAATCACGGCAAATTTTCAATGGTTTACCCGCCCCTTTCAGGGTAGGACAAGCACGTTGATTTTGCCAGTGTAGCGCGCGTGCAGCCCCGGACATCTAAGGGCATCACAGACCTGTTATTGCTCAATTTCTTTCGGCTGAACGCCGCAAATCCCTCTAAGAAGCTGTATACACTAAGAGTATGTACCAACTATTTAGTAGGTTAGAGTCTCGCTCGTTATCGGAATAAACCAGACAAATCACTCCACGAACTAAGAACGGCCATGCACCACCATCCACTGAATCATGAAAAAGCTATCAATCTGTCAATCCTCACAGTGTCCGGGCCGGGTGAGTTTCCCCGTGTTGAGTCAAATTAAGCCGCAGGCTCCACTCCTGGTGGTGCCCTTCCGTCAATTCCTTTAAGTTTCAGCTTTGCAACCATACTTCCCCCGGAACCGGAAGACTTTCGTTTCCGGGAAGCTCCCCACCAAGGCAATATAATTTCCATCGGCGGATCGCTAGTTGGCATCGTTTACGGTCAGAACTAGGGCGGTATCTGATCGCCTTCGAACCTCTGACTTTCGTTCTTGATTAATAAAAACATTCTTGGCAAATGCTTTCGCTGTAGTTTGTCTGGCCACGGTCCAAGAATTTCACCTCTCACGGGACCATACAAATGCCCCCGTTTGTCTCTGTTAACCATTATCTCAGTCCGTAAAACCAATAAAACTGAACCGAAATCATTTTCTATTATTCCATGCACGATCATTCAAGCGAAAACGCCTGTTTGAAGCACTCTGATTTGTTCAAAGTAAACTTGCAATGCCTGTTAAGAATCCTGTTAAGGACTCAAAACCGAACATTACGATAAATCGATAACACCTAGAGACACCCGAAGGGTTCCAAGGTATCGATACGAATCCAACTATGAGCTTTCTAACCGCAGCAATAATTCTATGTATTTGCAGAGCTGGAATTACCGCGGCTGCTGGCACCAGACTTGCCCTCTGCTTGATACTCGTTAAAGGGTTTAAATTGTACCCATTCCGATGACCGGCCTCAAAGAGAACAGTCTCGTTATTTCTCGTCACTACCTCCTCGAGCCGAGAGTGGGTAATTTGCGCGCCTGCTGCCATCCTTAGACGTAGTGGCCATTTCTCAGGCCCCTTCTCCGGAGTCGAACCCTGATCCTCCGTTATCCGTCACCACCACGGGAGTCGATTATGCTCCCGTCAAGTTGATAAAGTGGACGCTTGAAAGACACGCCGCCGGCACAAGGCCATGCGGTCAGCTAAGTTATTCTGAGTCAACAAGAAGCAGCCGAAGCCGCGTGGTTTTGTTCTAATAAATGCGCTTTTCCGTAAGGACAAAGCTTTAGTGCATGTATTAGCTCTAGCTTTTCCACAGTTATCCATTTAGACAATCAAGATCAAGTAAATAATGGCCATTGTAATGAGCCGTTCGCGGTTTCTCGATAAACGATTAAACTTATACATGCATGGCTTAATCTTTGAAATAAACACATCAGTTCAGGCAGGATCAACCAGATATCTTTTATTTAGGTATTTAGCAAAGCTTGAATTACCGAGACTGCTGGTAATTAAGCTGTCATTAATAATGATTACATTGATAATTTTAGAATTCAAAATCCCGAAATAAAAGTCGAAAATTAAAAATTAATGACAGCTGATAACATACTAAATATCCTTTGCAAAAGAATGTCAATAATTAATTATAATTATAAATTCACAAAAGTTATAATCGGCTAAATTCCTGACAATTGCCAGAAGCCAAATTAATTTTGCAGCGAGAGTCAATAAAGGATTGTTAGAAGTTTATTGTTATAAGTTTAATTTTATAAACTTTAAAAGTTTTAAAAAATAAATAACAATAAACTTTATTCTTCAAAAAACAAAGCTTATTATAATAATAAACTTTAAATTTTTCAAAAAATTTTTTAATCCTATTATTTCTCTCCACGAGTTTCTAGATTAGCCCAATTTGAGTTTTCCTTTAAACCATTCCCGCGAACAGCGAACATCGAAATCCACGCCCACTTTGCCTCAGCGAAATTTGTTTTAAATATTAAGAAATTGACAACCCATTGATTACGACCATACCGCGTTGAAAGCACGCCATCCCGTCCGATCTGGCAAGTTAAGCAACGCTGGGCTTCCTTAGTACTTGGAACGGAGACGTCCTGGGAATCGGGAGTGTCGTAATCTTTTTTTAATGATTTGGCAAAAACTTGAGTCAATGAAAACAAATGAGACTATCAAAAACATATTTAATTTTTTTTTAAATATTGTAGTTGGCTTCTACGCTGGGCTTCCTTAGTCAACTTAGCCTGGAAAATTCTTTTTTAAAGATGAAATTGCCTGAAATTGCCTGGGGGAACCCTATTGCCTGAACCCTACGACACTTGGTCAATTGCACTTTGGTCTACTTTGCCTGAGGCAATTTTTAATCGGATCGTCACAGACTCTAAACCAAAAATGCCTGGTGAAATTTGATTGCCTGGGGGAACCCTATTGCCTGAACCCTACGACACTTGGTCAATTGCACTTTGGTCTACTTTGCCTGAGGCAATTTTTAATCGGATCGTCACAGACTCTAAACCAAAAATGCCTGGTGAAATTTGATTGCCTGGGGGAACCCTATTGCCTGAACCCTACGACACTTGGTCAATTGCACTTTGGTCTACTTTGC
>CACSLI010000002.1:102500-105000 GCA_902706615.1 Meloidogyne luci | reverse complement strand
GATGACCGGCTTTTACATGGGGAACGAGTACGAGAGCATTAACTGGACCGAACTAATTGAAAAGCACGTGTCGCATGCGACCGTAACTTACACTCAGATCTGTCCAATAAATACACGTGAGCCATACTCAAATGCCCAAGACAAAAAATGCTAACACCGTTTGGGTACCAGCAAGCTGGCCTCAAAACGACGGAAACAAATCTGCCTCAAACATCCCCAAGCACCAATCAAGTAAATGCACCACAAAAAATTATGCTGATTCCCTCTGTCCCAATCTGGAGCTCAGAGGTCACAACATAAAAATAATGTAACTGAATAATTGAATGATACGCCGACTCTATCCGTTTCCACCTTACCGGTTTCACGTCCTCTTTAACTCTCTCTTCAAAGTGCTTTGCAACTTTCCTTCACAGTACTTGTTTGCTATCGGTCTCGTGGCAATATTAAGTCTTAGATGAAGTTTACCACCGACTTTGGGCTGCGATCCCAAACAACCCGACTCTAAAGCACGCAAATATCGATCAATTATCTCAACGTACAGGACTTGCACCTTCTGTGGAACCTCTGTCAAGGGGACTTGTTTGAGACAAAAGATCAAAGTTTACGACTTATACGCTACACCTCATAATGCCTGAGGCAAAACGATTTAGCGATGGACTTTTCCCTTTTCACTCGCCGTTACTGGGGGAATCCTATTTAGTTTCTTTTCCTCCGCTTACTGATATGCTTAAGTTCAGCGGGTGCTCTCGACTGAGTTCAGGTCAAAATTGTTTGATTTTCACAGTTAGATTTAATACATGAATAAACAAAAATCCTTTTAAAATATAAAGCAACAACATCATTATAGAAATTAAAGCTTCCGCTATAAGAGAAAATGACCCTGAACCAGACGTTGCAAAGAGTTTGACCTCAATGCGGCCATTTGCGTTCAAAACTTTTGTGCTCAATACTTCTGCAGTTCGCAATAATTATCGCAGTTTGCTGCGTTCTTCATCGATCCACGAGCCTAGTGATCCACCGATAAGGGTAGAATTTTAGTTTTTTTTTTAAAATGTAGAGAAAAAAAAGGTTGCTGGCGGACTCACTTAAGAGGCTCATTAGGTCTTAAACTCATTAGAGTCCTAACATGTCACCACATATACAGCCACGGACGTTCACAACCGTATCAGCAACACTTAGACACCAGCGACAGCCGTTTCACAACGATCATTTCATTGCGAATTCAAATTTGAACATCACATAAAGTAATGATCCAGCAGCAGGTTCACCTACAGCTACCTTGTTACGACTTTTGCCCGGTTCAAGCCACTGCGATTAAATTGGTTTCCATCAAAGTAATTTAGAAAAATTAAATCAACGGTCCCCAAATTTCTCGAAATGGCTCAGTCCCGGGCAGCGACGGGCGGTGTGTACAAAGGGCAGGGACGTAATCAACGCGAGCTGATGACTCGCACTTACTTGGAATTCCTCGTTCACGGAAAATAATTGCAATTTCCGATCCCAATCACGGCAAATTTTCAATGGTTTACCCGCCCCTTTCAGGGTAGGACAAGCACGTTGATTTTGCCAGTGTAGCGCGCGTGCAGCCCCGGACATCTAAGGGCATCACAGATCTACTTTGCCTGAGGCAATTTTTAATCGGATCGTCACAGACTCTAAACCAAAAATGCCTGGTGAAATTTGATTGCCTGGGGGAACCCTATTGCCTGAACCCTACGACACTTGGTCAATTGCACTTTGGTCTACTTTGCCTGAGGCAATTTTTAATCGGATCGTCACAGACTCTAAACCAAAAATGCCTGGTGAAATTTGATTGTCTGGGGGAACCCTATTGCCTGAACCCTACGACACTTGGTCAATTGCACTTTGGTCTACTTTGCCTGAGGCAATTTTTAATCGGATCGTCACAGACTCTAAACCAAAAATGCCTGGTGAAATTTGATTGCCTGGGGGAACCCTATTGCCTGAACCCTACGACACTTGGTCAATTGCACTTTGGTCTACTTTGCCTGAGGCAATTTTTAATCGGATCGTCACAGACTCTAAACCAAAAATGCCTGGTGAAATTTGATTGCCTGGGGGAACCCTATTGCCTGAACCCTACGACACTTGGTCAATTGCACTTTGGTCTACTTTGCCTGAGGCAATTTTTAATCGGATCGTCACAGACTCTAAACCAAAAATGCCTGGTGAAATTTGATTGCCTGGGGGAACCCTATTGCCTGAACCCTACGACACTTGGTCAATTGCACTTTGGTCTACTTTGCCTGAGGCAATTTTTAATCGGATCGTCACAGACTCTAAACCAAAAATGCCTGGTGAAATTTGATTGCCTGGGGGAACCCTATTGCCTGAACCCTACGACACTTGGTCAATTGCACTTTGGTCTACTTTGCCTGAGGCAATTTTTAATCGGATCGTCACAGACTCTAAACCAAAAATGCCTGGTGAAATTTGATTGCCTGGGGGAACCCTATTGGGGGTCACTTTAGTACGTGGG
>CACSLI010000002.1:92500-97500 GCA_902706615.1 Meloidogyne luci | reverse complement strand
TGCACGTCAGAACCGCTTCGGACTTCCACCAGAGTTTCCTCTGGCTTCGTCCTGCTCAGGAATAGTTCACCATCTTTCGGGTCTCACCGCGTACGCTCTTCCGCCACCCTACTGTAAACAGTTAGAATGGGGCCATGCTACACTTTTTTACAAGATCGCACATCAGACTCTAAAGAGTCATTTACTTTCATTTCGCTTTTAAGTTTTTAACACCCAAAAACTTGCGCACACGATAAACTCCTTGGTCCGTGTTTCAAGACGGGTCGGATAGATGACCGGCTTTTACATGGGGAACGAGTACGAGAGCATTAACTGGACCGAACTAATTGAAAAGCACGTGTCGCATGCGACCGTAACTTACACTCAGATCTGTCCAATAAATACACGTGAGCCATACTCAAATGCCCAAGACAAAAAATGCTAACACCGTTTGGGTACCAGCAAGCTGGCCTCAAAACGACGGAAACAAATCTGCCTCAAACATCCCCAAGCACCAATCAAGTAAATGCACCACAAAAAATTATGCTGATTCCCTCTGTCCCAATCTGGAGCTCAGAGGTCACAACATAAAAATAATGTAACTGAATAATTGAATGATACGCCGACTCTATCCGTTTCCACCTTACCGGTTTCACGTCCTCTTTAACTCTCTCTTCAAAGTGCTTTGCAACTTTCCTTCACAGTACTTGTTTGCTATCGGTCTCGTGGCAATATTAAGTCTTAGATGAAGTTTACCACCGACTTTGGGCTGCGATCCCAAACAACCCGACTCTAAAGCACGCAAATATCGATCAATTATCTCAACGTACAGGACTTGCACCTTCTGTGGAACCTCTGTCAAGGGGACTTGTTTGAGACAAAAGATCAAAGTTTACGACTTATACGCTACACCTCATAATGCCTGAGGCAAAACGATTTAGCGATGGACTTTTCCCTTTTCACTCGCCGTTACTGGGGGAATCCTATTTAGTTTCTTTTCCTCCGCTTACTGATATGCTTAAGTTCAGCGGGTGCTCTCGACTGAGTTCAGGTCAAAATTGTTTGATTTTCACAGTTAGATTTAATACATGAATAAACAAAAATCCTTTTAAAATATAAAGCAACAACATCATTATAGAAATTAAAGCTTCCGCTATAAGAGAAAATGACCCTGAACCAGACGTTGCAAAGAGTTTGACCTCAATGCGGCCATTTGCGTTCAAAACTTTTGTGCTCAATACTTCTGCAGTTCGCAATAATTATCGCAGTTTGCTGCGTTCTTCATCGATCCACGAGCCTAGTGATCCACCGATAAGGGTAGAATTTTAGTTTTTTTTTTAAAATGTAGAGAAAAAAAAGGTTGCTGGCGGACTCACTTAAGAGGCTCATTAGGTCTTAAACTCATTAGAGTCCTAACATGTCACCACATATACAGCCACGGACGTTCACAACCGTATCAGCAACACTTAGACACCAGCGACAGCCGTTTCACAACGATCATTTCATTGCGAATTCAAATTTGAACATCACATAAAGTAATGATCCAGCAGCAGGTTCACCTACAGCTACCTTGTTACGACTTTTGCCCGGTTCAAGCCACTGCGATTAAATTGGTTTCCATCAAAGTAATTTAGAAAAATTAAATCAACGGTCCCCAAATTTCTCGAAATGGCTCAGTCCCGGGCAGCGACGGGCGGTGTGTACAAAGGGCAGGGACGTAATCAACGCGAGCTGATGACTCGCACTTACTTGGAATTCCTCGTTCACGGAAAATAATTGCAATTTCCGATCCCAATCACGGCAAATTTTCAATGGTTTACCCGCCCCTTTCAGGGTAGGACAAGCACGTTGATTTTGCCAGTGTAGCGCGCGTGCAGCCCCGGACATCTAAGGGCATCACAGACCTGTTATTGCTCAATTTCTTTCGGCTGAACGCCGCAAATCCCTCTAAGAAGCTGTATACACTAAGAGTATGTACCAACTATTTAGTAGGTTAGAGTCTCGCTCGTTATCGGAATAAACCAGACAAATCACTCCACGAACTAAGAACGGCCATGCACCACCATCCACTGAATCATGAAAAAGCTATCAATCTGTCAATCCTCACAGTGTCCGGGCCGGGTGAGTTTCCCCGTGTTGAGTCAAATTAAGCCGCAGGCTCCACTCCTGGTGGTGCCCTTCCGTCAATTCCTTTAAGTTTCAGCTTTGCAACCATACTTCCCCCGGAACCGGAAGACTTTCGTTTCCGGGAAGCTCCCCACCAAGGCAATATAATTTCCATCGGCGGATCGCTAGTTGGCATCGTTTACGGTCAGAACTAGGGCGGTATCTGATCGCCTTCGAACCTCTGACTTTCGTTCTTGATTAATAAAAACATTCTTGGCAAATGCTTTCGCTGTAGTTTGTCTGGCCACGGTCCAAGAATTTCACCTCTCACGGGACCATACAAATGCCCCCGTTTGTCTCTGTTAACCATTATCTCAGTCCGTAAAACCAATAAAACTGAACCGAAATCATTTTCTATTATTCCATGCACGATCATTCAAGCGAAAACGCCTGTTTGAAGCACTCTGATTTGTTCAAAGTAAACTTGCAATGCCTGTTAAGAATCCTGTTAAGGACTCAAAACCGAACATTACGATAAATCGATAACACCTAGAGACACCCGAAGGGTTCCAAGGTATCGATACGAATCCAACTATGAGCTTTCTAACCGCAGCAATAATTCTATGTATTTGCAGAGCTGGAATTACCGCGGCTGCTGGCACCAGACTTGCCCTCTGCTTGATACTCGTTAAAGGGTTTAAATTGTACCCATTCCGATGACCGGCCTCAAAGAGAACAGTCTCGTTATTTCTCGTCACTACCTCCTCGAGCCGAGAGTGGGTAATTTGCGCGCCTGCTGCCATCCTTAGACGTAGTGGCCATTTCTCAGGCCCCTTCTCCGGAGTCGAACCCTGATCCTCCGTTATCCGTCACCACCACGGGAGTCGATTATGCTCCCGTCAAGTTGATAAAGTGGACGCTTGAAAGACACGCCGCCGGCACAAGGCCATGCGGTCAGCTAAGTTATTCTGAGTCAACAAGAAGCAGCCGAAGCCGCGTGGTTTTGTTCTAATAAATGCGCTTTTCCGTAAGGACAAAGCTTTAGTGCATGTATTAGCTCTAGCTTTTCCACAGTTATCCATTTAGACAATCAAGATCAAGTAAATAATGGCCATTGTAATGAGCCGTTCGCGGTTTCTCGATAAACGATTAAACTTATACATGCATGGCTTAATCTTTGAAATAAACACATCAGTTCAGGCAGGATCAACCAGATATCTTTTATTTAGGTATTTAGCAAAGCTTGAATTACCGAGACTGCTGGTAATTAAGCTGTCATTAATAATGATTACATTGATAATTTTAGAATTCAAAATCCCGAAATAAAAGTCGAAAATTAAAAATTAATGACAGCTGATAACATACTAAATATCCTTTGCAAAAGAATGTCAATAATTAATTATAATTATAAATTCACAAAAGTTATAATCGGCTAAATTCCTGACAATTGCCAGAAGCCAAATTAATTTTGCAGCGAGAGTCAATAAAGGATTGTTAGAAGTTTATTGTTATAAGTTTAATTTTATAAACTTTAAAAGTTTTAAAAAATAAATAACAATAAACTTTATTCTTCAAAAAACAAAGCTTATTATAATAATAAACTTTAAATTTTTCAAAAAATTTTTTAATCCTATTATTTCTCTCCACGAGTTTCTAGATTAGCCCAATTTGAGTTTTCCTTTAAACCATTCCCGCGAACAGCGAACATCGAAATCCACGCCCACTTTGCCTCAGCGAAATTTGTTTTAAATATTAAGAAATTGACAACCCATTGATTACGACCATACCGCGTTGAAAGCACGCCATCCCGTCCGATCTGGCAAGTTAAGCAACGCTGGGCTTCCTTAGTACTTGGAACGGAGACGTCCTGGGAATCGGGAGTGTCGTAATCTTTTTTTAATGATTTGGCAAAAACTTGAGTCAATGAAAACAAATGAGACTATCAAAAACATATTTAATTTTTTTTTAAATATTGTAGTTGGCTTCTACGCTGGGCTTCCTTTGTCAACTTAGCCTGGAAAATTCTTTTTTAAAGATGAAATTGCCTGAAATTGCCTGGGGGAACCCTATTGCCTGAACCCTACGACACTTGGTCAATTGCACTTTGGTCTACTTTGCCTGAGGCAATTTTTAATCGGATCGTCACAGACTCTAAACCAAAAATGCCTGGTGAAATTTGATTGCCTGGGGGAACCCTATTGCCTGAACCCTACGACACTTGGTCAATTGCACTTTGGTCTACTTTGCCTGAGGCAATTTTTAATCGGATCGTCACAGACTCTAAACCAAAAATGCCTGGTGAAATTTGATTGCCTGGGGGAACCCTATTGCCTGAACCCTACGACACTTGGTCAATTGCACTTTGGTCTACTTTGCCTGAGGCAATTTTTAATCGGATCGTCACAGACTCTAAACCAAAAATGCCTGGTGAAATTTGATTGTCTGGGGGAACCCTATTGCCTGAACCCTACGACACTTGGTCAATTGCACTTTGGTCTACTTTGCCTGAGGCAATTTTTAATCGGATCGTCACAGACTCTAAACCAAAAATGCCTGGTGAAATTTGATTGCCTGGGGGAACCCTATTGCCTGAACCCTACGACACTTGGTCAATTGCACTTTGGTCTACTTTGCCTGAGGCAATTTTTAATCGGATCGTCACAGACTCTAAACCAAAAATGCCTGGTGAAATTTGATTGCCTGGGGGAACCCTATTGCCTGAACCCTACGACACTTGGTCAATTGCACTTTGGTCTACTTTGCCTGAGGCAATTTTTAATCGGATCGTCACAGACTCTAAACCAAAAATGCCTGGTGAAATTTGATTGCCTGGGGGAACCCTATTGCCTGAACCCTACGACACTTGGTCAATTGCACTTTGGTCTACTTTGCCTGAGGCAATTTTTAATCGGATC
>CACSLI010000002.1:82500-87500 GCA_902706615.1 Meloidogyne luci | reverse complement strand
AAAGCACGTGTCGCATGCGACCGTAACTTACACTCAGATCTGTCCAATAAATACACGTGAGCCATACTCAAATGCCCAAGACAAAAAATGCTAACACCGTTTGGGTACCAGCAAGCTGGCCTCAAAACGACGGAAACAAATCTGCCTCAAACATCCCCAAGCACCAATCAAGTAAATGCACCACAAAAAATTATGCTGATTCCCTCTGTCCCAATCTGGAGCTCAGAGGTCACAACATAAAAATAATGTAACTGAATAATTGAATGATACGCCGACTCTATCCGTTTCCACCTTACCGGTTTCACGTCCTCTTTAACTCTCTCTTCAAAGTGCTTTGCAACTTTCCTTCACAGTACTTGTTTGCTATCGGTCTCGTGGCAATATTAAGTCTTAGATGAAGTTTACCACCGACTTTGGGCTGCGATCCCAAACAACCCGACTCTAAAGCACGCAAATATCGATCAATTATCTCAACGTACAGGACTTGCACCTTCTGTGGAACCTCTGTCAAGGGGACTTGTTTGAGACAAAAGATCAAAGTTTACGACTTATACGCTACACCTCATAATGCCTGAGGCAAAACGATTTAGCGATGGACTTTTCCCTTTTCACTCGCCGTTACTGGGGGAATCCTATTTAGTTTCTTTTCCTCCGCTTACTGATATGCTTAAGTTCAGCGGGTGCTCTCGACTGAGTTCAGGTCAAAATTGTTTGATTTTCACAGTTAGATTTAATACATGAATAAACAAAAATCCTTTTAAAATATAAAGCAACAACATCATTATAGAAATTAAAGCTTCCGCTATAAGAGAAAATGACCCTGAACCAGACGTTGCAAAGAGTTTGACCTCAATGCGGCCATTTGCGTTCAAAACTTTTGTGCTCAATACTTCTGCAGTTCGCAATAATTATCGCAGTTTGCTGCGTTCTTCATCGATCCACGAGCCTAGTGATCCACCGATAAGGGTAGAATTTTAGTTTTTTTTTTAAAATGTAGAGAAAAAAAAGGTTGCTGGCGGACTCACTTAAGAGGCTCATTAGGTCTTAAACTCATTAGAGTCCTAACATGTCACCACATATACAGCCACGGACGTTCACAACCGTATCAGCAACACTTAGACACCAGCGACAGCCGTTTCACAACGATCATTTCATTGCGAATTCAAATTTGAACATCACATAAAGTAATGATCCAGCAGCAGGTTCACCTACAGCTACCTTGTTACGACTTTTGCCCGGTTCAAGCCACTGCGATTAAATTGGTTTCCATCAAAGTAATTTAGAAAAATTAAATCAACGGTCCCCAAATTTCTCGAAATGGCTCAGTCCCGGGCAGCGACGGGCGGTGTGTACAAAGGGCAGGGACGTAATCAACGCGAGCTGATGACTCGCACTTACTTGGAATTCCTCGTTCACGGAAAATAATTGCAATTTCCGATCCCAATCACGGCAAATTTTCAATGGTTTACCCGCCCCTTTCAGGGTAGGACAAGCACGTTGATTTTGCCAGTGTAGCGCGCGTGCAGCCCCGGACATCTAAGGGCATCACAGACCTGTTATTGCTCAATTTCTTTCGGCTGAACGCCGCAAATCCCTCTAAGAAGCTGTATACACTAAGAGTATGTACCAACTATTTAGTAGGTTAGAGTCTCGCTCGTTATCGGAATAAACCAGACAAATCACTCCACGAACTAAGAACGGCCATGCACCACCATCCACTGAATCATGAAAAAGCTATCAATCTGTCAATCCTCACAGTGTCCGGGCCGGGTGAGTTTCCCCGTGTTGAGTCAAATTAAGCCGCAGGCTCCACTCCTGGTGGTGCCCTTCCGTCAATTCCTTTAAGTTTCAGCTTTGCAACCATACTTCCCCCGGAACCGGAAGACTTTCGTTTCCGGGAAGCTCCCCACCAAGGCAATATAATTTCCATCGGCGGATCGCTAGTTGGCATCGTTTACGGTCAGAACTAGGGCGGTATCTGATCGCCTTCGAACCTCTGACTTTCGTTCTTGATTAATAAAAACATTCTTGGCAAATGCTTTCGCTGTAGTTTGTCTGGCCACGGTCCAAGAATTTCACCTCTCACGGGACCATACAAATGCCCCCGTTTGTCTCTGTTAACCATTATCTCAGTCCGTAAAACCAATAAAACTGAACCGAAATCATTTTCTATTATTCCATGCACGATCATTCAAGCGAAAACGCCTGTTTGAAGCACTCTGATTTGTTCAAAGTAAACTTGCAATGCCTGTTAAGAATCCTGTTAAGGACTCAAAACCGAACATTACGATAAATCGATAACACCTAGAGACACCCGAAGGGTTCCAAGGTATCGATACGAATCCAACTATGAGCTTTCTAACCGCAGCAATAATTCTATGTATTTGCAGAGCTGGAATTACCGCGGCTGCTGGCACCAGACTTGCCCTCTGCTTGATACTCGTTAAAGGGTTTAAATTGTACCCATTCCGATGACCGGCCTCAAAGAGAACAGTCTCGTTATTTCTCGTCACTACCTCCTCGAGCCGAGAGTGGGTAATTTGCGCGCCTGCTGCCATCCTTAGACGTAGTGGCCATTTCTCAGGCCCCTTCTCCGGAGTCGAACCCTGATCCTCCGTTATCCGTCACCACCACGGGAGTCGATTATGCTCCCGTCAAGTTGATAAAGTGGACGCTTGAAAGACACGCCGCCGGCACAAGGCCATGCGGTCAGCTAAGTTATTCTGAGTCAACAAGAAGCAGCCGAAGCCGCGTGGTTTTGTTCTAATAAATGCGCTTTTCCGTAAGGACAAAGCTTTAGTGCATGTATTAGCTCTAGCTTTTCCACAGTTATCCATTTAGACAATCAAGATCAAGTAAATAATGGCCATTGTAATGAGCCGTTCGCGGTTTCTCGATAAACGATTAAACTTATACATGCATGGCTTAATCTTTGAAATAAACACATCAGTTCAGGCAGGATCAACCAGATATCTTTTATTTAGGTATTTAGCAAAGCTTGAATTACCGAGACTGCTGGTAATTAAGCTGTCATTAATAATGATTACATTGATAATTTTAGAATTCAAAATCCCGAAATAAAAGTCGAAAATTAAAAATTAATGACAGCTGATAACATACTAAATATCCTTTGCAAAAGAATGTCAATAATTAATTATAATTATAAATTCACAAAAGTTATAATCGGCTAAATTCCTGACAATTGCCAGAAGCCAAATTAATTTTGCAGCGAGAGTCAATAAAGGATTGTTAGAAGTTTATTGTTATAAGTTTAATTTTATAAACTTTAAAAGTTTTAAAAAATAAATAACAATAAACTTTATTCTTCAAAAAACAAAGCTTATTATAATAATAAACTTTAAATTTTTCAAAAAATTTTTTAATCCTATTATTTCTCTCCACGAGTTTCTAGATTAGCCCAATTTGAGTTTTCCTTTAAACCATTCCCGCGAACAGCGAACATCGAAATCCACGCCCACTTTGCCTCAGCGAAATTTGTTTTAAATATTAAGAAATTGACAACCCATTGATTACGACCATACCGCGTTGAAAGCACGCCATCCCGTCCGATCTGGCAAGTTAAGCAACGCTGGGCTTCCTTAGTACTTGGAACGGAGACGTCCTGGGAATCGGGAGTGTCGTAATCTTTTTTTAATGATTTGGCAAAAACTTGAGTCAATGAAAACAAATGAGACTATCAAAAACATATTTAATTTTTTTTTAAATATTGTAGTTGGCTTCTACGCTGGGCTTCCTTAGTCAACTTAGCCTGGAAAATTCTTTTTTAAAGATGAAATTGCCTGAAATTGCCTGGGGGAACCCTATTGCCTGAACCCTACGACACTTGGTCAATTGCACTTTGGTCTACTTTGCCTGAGGCAATTTTTAATCGGATCGTCACAGACTCTAAACCAAAAATGCCTGGTGAAATTTGATTGCCTGGGGGAACCCTATTGCCTGAACCCTACGACACTTGGTCAATTGCACTTTGGTCTACTTTGCCTGAGGCAATTTTTAATCGGATCGTCACAGACTCTAAACCAAAAATGCCTGGTGAAATTTGATTGCCTGGGGGAACCCTATTGCCTGAACCCTACGACACTTGGTCAATTGCACTTTGGTCTACTTTGCCTGAGGCAATTTTTAATCGGATCGTCACAGACTCTAAACCAAAAATGCCTGGTGAAATTTGATTGTCTGGGGGAACCCTATTGCCTGAACCCTACGACACTTGGTCAATTGCACTTTGGTCTACTTTGCCTGAGGCAATTTTTAATCGGATCGTCACAGACTCTAAACCAAAAATGCCTGGTGAAATTTGATTGCCTGGGGGAACCCTATTGCCTGAACCCTACGACACTTGGTCAATTGCACTTTGGTCTACTTTGCCTGAGGCAATTTTTAATCGGATCGTCACAGACTCTAAACCAAAAATGCCTGGTGAAATTTGATTGCCTGGGGGAACCCTATTGCCTGAACCCTACGACACTTGGTCAATTGCACTTTGGTCTACTTTGCCTGAGGCAATTTTTAATCGGATCGTCACAGACTCTAAACCAAAAATGCCTGGTGAAATTTGATTGCCTGGGGGAACCCTATTGCCTGAACCCTACGACACTTGGTCAATTGCACTTTGGTCTACTTTGCCTGAGGCAATTTTTAATCGGATCGTCACAGACTCTAAACCAAAAATGCCTGGTGAAATTTGATTGTCTGGGGGAACCCTATTGCCTGAACCCTACGACACTTGGTCAATTGCACTTTGGTCTACTTTGCCTGAGGCAATTTTTAATCGGATCGTCACAGACTCTAAACCAAAAATGCCTGGTGAAATTTGATTGCCTGGGGGAACCCTATTGCCTGAACCCTACGACACTTGGTCAATTGCACTTTGGTCTACTTTGCCTGAGGCAATTTTTAATCGGATCGTCACAGACTCTAAACCAAAAATGCCTGGTGAAATTTGATTGCCTGGGGGAACCCTATTGCCTGAACCCTAC
>CACSLI010000002.1:72500-77500 GCA_902706615.1 Meloidogyne luci | reverse complement strand
ATTCCGACTTCCATGGCCACCGTCCTGCTGTCTGTATCAACCAACACCTTTTATGGGGTCTAATGAGCGGATACTTTGGCACCGCAACTCCGCGTTTGGTTCATCCCACATCGCCAGTTCTGCTTACCAAAAATGGCCCACTTGGAGCTCGTATTCAACGCCAAAGTTCAAAATCAAGCAACTTTGACATCATAACCATTTAGAGTTTGAGAATAGGTTAAGAACATTTCGTTCCCAAGTCCTCTAATCATTCGCTTTACCGAGTATAACTACTCTTGAGCTCCAGCTATCCTGGGGGAAACTTCAGAGGGAACCAGCTACTAGATGGTTCGATTAGTCTTTCGCCCCTATACCCAAGTCAGACGATCGATTTGCACGTCAGAACCGCTTCGGACTTCCACCAGAGTTTCCTCTGGCTTCGTCCTGCTCAGGAATAGTTCACCATCTTTCGGGTCTCACCGCGTACGCTCTTCCGCCACCCTACTGTAAACAGTTAGAATGGGGCCATGCTACACTTTTTTACAAGATCGCACATCAGACTCTAAAGAGTCATTTACTTTCATTTCGCTTTTAAGTTTTTAACACCCAAAAACTTGCGCACACGATAAACTCCTTGGTCCGTGTTTCAAGACGGGTCGGATAGATGACCGGCTTTTACATGGGGAACGAGTACGAGAGCATTAACTGGACCGAACTAATTGAAAAGCACGTGTCGCATGCGACCGTAACTTACACTCAGATCTGTCCAATAAATACACGTGAGCCATACTCAAATGCCCAAGACAAAAAATGCTAACACCGTTTGGGTACCAGCAAGCTGGCCTCAAAACGACGGAAACAAATCTGCCTCAAACATCCCCAAGCACCAATCAAGTAAATGCACCACAAAAAATTATGCTGATTCCCTCTGTCCCAATCTGGAGCTCAGAGGTCACAACATAAAAATAATGTAACTGAATAATTGAATGATACGCCGACTCTATCCGTTTCCACCTTACCGGTTTCACGTCCTCTTTAACTCTCTCTTCAAAGTGCTTTGCAACTTTCCTTCACAGTACTTGTTTGCTATCGGTCTCGTGGCAATATTAAGTCTTAGATGAAGTTTACCACCGACTTTGGGCTGCGATCCCAAACAACCCGACTCTAAAGCACGCAAATATCGATCAATTATCTCAACGTACAGGACTTGCACCTTCTGTGGAACCTCTGTCAAGGGGACTTGTTTGAGACAAAAGATCAAAGTTTACGACTTATACGCTACACCTCATAATGCCTGAGGCAAAACGATTTAGCGATGGACTTTTCCCTTTTCACTCGCCGTTACTGGGGGAATCCTATTTAGTTTCTTTTCCTCCGCTTACTGATATGCTTAAGTTCAGCGGGTGCTCTCGACTGAGTTCAGGTCAAAATTGTTTGATTTTCACAGTTAGATTTAATACATGAATAAACAAAAATCCTTTTAAAATATAAAGCAACAACATCATTATAGAAATTAAAGCTTCCGCTATAAGAGAAAATGACCCTGAACCAGACGTTGCAAAGAGTTTGACCTCAATGCGGCCATTTGCGTTCAAAACTTTTGTGCTCAATACTTCTGCAGTTCGCAATAATTATCGCAGTTTGCTGCGTTCTTCATCGATCCACGAGCCTAGTGATCCACCGATAAGGGTAGAATTTTAGTTTTTTTTTTAAAATGTAGAGAAAAAAAAGGTTGCTGGCGGACTCACTTAAGAGGCTCATTAGGTCTTAAACTCATTAGAGTCCTAACATGTCACCACATATACAGCCACGGACGTTCACAACCGTATCAGCAACACTTAGACACCAGCGACAGCCGTTTCACAACGATCATTTCATTGCGAATTCAAATTTGAACATCACATAAAGTAATGATCCAGCAGCAGGTTCACCTACAGCTACCTTGTTACGACTTTTGCCCGGTTCAAGCCACTGCGATTAAATTGGTTTCCATCAAAGTAATTTAGAAAAATTAAATCAACGGTCCCCAAATTTCTCGAAATGGCTCAGTCCCGGGCAGCGACGGGCGGTGTGTACAAAGGGCAGGGACGTAATCAACGCGAGCTGATGACTCGCACTTACTTGGAATTCCTCGTTCACGGAAAATAATTGCAATTTCCGATCCCAATCACGGCAAATTTTCAATGGTTTACCCGCCCCTTTCAGGGTAGGACAAGCACGTTGATTTTGCCAGTGTAGCGCGCGTGCAGCCCCGGACATCTAAGGGCATCACAGACCTGTTATTGCTCAATTTCTTTCGGCTGAACGCCGCAAATCCCTCTAAGAAGCTGTATACACTAAGAGTATGTACCAACTATTTAGTAGGTTAGAGTCTCGCTCGTTATCGGAATAAACCAGACAAATCACTCCACGAACTAAGAACGGCCATGCACCACCATCCACTGAATCATGAAAAAGCTATCAATCTGTCAATCCTCACAGTGTCCGGGCCGGGTGAGTTTCCCCGTGTTGAGTCAAATTAAGCCGCAGGCTCCACTCCTGGTGGTGCCCTTCCGTCAATTCCTTTAAGTTTCAGCTTTGCAACCATACTTCCCCCGGAACCGGAAGACTTTCGTTTCCGGGAAGCTCCCCACCAAGGCAATATAATTTCCATCGGCGGATCGCTAGTTGGCATCGTTTACGGTCAGAACTAGGGCGGTATCTGATCGCCTTCGAACCTCTGACTTTCGTTCTTGATTAATAAAAACATTCTTGGCAAATGCTTTCGCTGTAGTTTGTCTGGCCACGGTCCAAGAATTTCACCTCTCACGGGACCATACAAATGCCCCCGTTTGTCTCTGTTAACCATTATCTCAGTCCGTAAAACCAATAAAACTGAACCGAAATCATTTTCTATTATTCCATGCACGATCATTCAAGCGAAAACGCCTGTTTGAAGCACTCTGATTTGTTCAAAGTAAACTTGCAATGCCTGTTAAGAATCCTGTTAAGGACTCAAAACCGAACATTACGATAAATCGATAACACCTAGAGACACCCGAAGGGTTCCAAGGTATCGATACGAATCCAACTATGAGCTTTCTAACCGCAGCAATAATTCTATGTATTTGCAGAGCTGGAATTACCGCGGCTGCTGGCACCAGACTTGCCCTCTGCTTGATACTCGTTAAAGGGTTTAAATTGTACCCATTCCGATGACCGGCCTCAAAGAGAACAGTCTCGTTATTTCTCGTCACTACCTCCTCGAGCCGAGAGTGGGTAATTTGCGCGCCTGCTGCCATCCTTAGACGTAGTGGCCATTTCTCAGGCCCCTTCTCCGGAGTCGAACCCTGATCCTCCGTTATCCGTCACCACCACGGGAGTCGATTATGCTCCCGTCAAGTTGATAAAGTGGACGCTTGAAAGACACGCCGCCGGCACAAGGCCATGCGGTCAGCTAAGTTATTCTGAGTCAACAAGAAGCAGCCGAAGCCGCGTGGTTTTGTTCTAATAAATGCGCTTTTCCGTAAGGACAAAGCTTTAGTGCATGTATTAGCTCTAGCTTTTCCACAGTTATCCATTTAGACAATCAAGATCAAGTAAATAATGGCCATTGTAATGAGCCGTTCGCGGTTTCTCGATAAACGATTAAACTTATACATGCATGGCTTAATCTTTGAAATAAACACATCAGTTCAGGCAGGATCAACCAGATATCTTTTATTTAGGTATTTAGCAAAGCTTGAATTACCGAGACTGCTGGTAATTAAGCTGTCATTAATAATGATTACATTGATAATTTTAGAATTCAAAATCCCGAAATAAAAGTCGAAAATTAAAAATTAATGACAGCTGATAACATACTAAATATCCTTTGCAAAAGAATGTCAATAATTAATTATAATTATAAATTCACAAAAGTTATAATCGGCTAAATTCCTGACAATTGCCAGAAGCCAAATTAATTTTGCAGCGAGAGTCAATAAAGGATTGTTAGAAGTTTATTGTTATAAGTTTAATTTTATAAACTTTAAAAGTTTTAAAAAATAAATAACAATAAACTTTATTCTTCAAAAAACAAAGCTTATTATAATAATAAACTTTAAATTTTTCAAAAAATTTTTTAATCCTATTATTTCTCTCCACGAGTTTCTAGATTAGCCCAATTTGAGTTTTCCTTTAAACCATTCCCGCGAACAGCGAACATCGAAATCCACGCCCACTTTGCCTCAGCGAAATTTGTTTTAAATATTAAGAAATTGACAACCCATTGATTACGACCATACCGCGTTGAAAGCACGCCATCCCGTCCGATCTGGCAAGTTAAGCAACGCTGGGCTTCCTTAGTACTTGGAACGGAGACGTCCTGGGAATCGGGAGTGTCGTAATCTTTTTTTAATGATTTGGCAAAAACTTGAGTCAATGAAAACAAATGAGACTATCAAAAACATATTTAATTTTTTTTTAAATATTGTAGTTGGCTTCTACGCTGGGCTTCCTTTGTCAACTTAGCCTGGAAAATTCTTTTTTAAAGATGAAATTGCCTGAAATTGCCTGGGGGAACCCTATTGCCTGAACCCTACGACACTTGGTCAATTGCACTTTGGTCTACTTTGCCTGAGGCAATTTTTAATCGGATCGTCACAGACTCTAAACCAAAAATGCCTGGTGAAATTTGATTGCCTGGGGGAACCCTATTGCCTGAACCCTACGACACTTGGTCAATTGCACTTTGGTCTACTTTGCCTGAGGCAATTTTTAATCGGATCGTCACAGACTCTAAACCAAAAATGCCTGGTGAAATTTGATTGCCTGGGGGAACCCTATTGCCTGAACCCTACGACACTTGGTCAATTGCACTTTGGTCTACTTTGCCTGAGGCAATTTTTAATCGGATCGTCACAGACTCTAAACCAAAAATGCCTGGTGAAATTTGATTGTCTGGGGGAACCCTATTGCCTGAACCCTACGACACTTGGTCAATTGCACTTTGGTCTACTTTGCCTGAGGCAATTTTTAATCGGATCGTCACAGACTCTAAA
>CACSLI010000002.1:62500-67500 GCA_902706615.1 Meloidogyne luci | reverse complement strand
CCTCAAACATCCCCAAGCACCAATCAAGTAAATGCACCACAAAAAATTATGCTGATTCCCTCTGTCCCAATCTGGAGCTCAGAGGTCACAACATAAAAATAATGTAACTGAATAATTGAATGATACGCCGACTCTATCCGTTTCCACCTTACCGGTTTCACGTCCTCTTTAACTCTCTCTTCAAAGTGCTTTGCAACTTTCCTTCACAGTACTTGTTTGCTATCGGTCTCGTGGCAATATTAAGTCTTAGATGAAGTTTACCACCGACTTTGGGCTGCGATCCCAAACAACCCGACTCTAAAGCACGCAAATATCGATCAATTATCTCAACGTACAGGACTTGCACCTTCTGTGGAACCTCTGTCAAGGGGACTTGTTTGAGACAAAAGATCAAAGTTTACGACTTATACGCTACACCTCATAATGCCTGAGGCAAAACGATTTAGCGATGGACTTTTCCCTTTTCACTCGCCGTTACTGGGGGAATCCTATTTAGTTTCTTTTCCTCCGCTTACTGATATGCTTAAGTTCAGCGGGTGCTCTCGACTGAGTTCAGGTCAAAATTGTTTGATTTTCACAGTTAGATTTAATACATGAATAAACAAAAATCCTTTTAAAATATAAAGCAACAACATCATTATAGAAATTAAAGCTTCCGCTATAAGAGAAAATGACCCTGAACCAGACGTTGCAAAGAGTTTGACCTCAATGCGGCCATTTGCGTTCAAAACTTTTGTGCTCAATACTTCTGCAGTTCGCAATAATTATCGCAGTTTGCTGCGTTCTTCATCGATCCACGAGCCTAGTGATCCACCGATAAGGGTAGAATTTTAGTTTTTTTTTTAAAATGTAGAGAAAAAAAAGGTTGCTGGCGGACTCACTTAAGAGGCTCATTAGGTCTTAAACTCATTAGAGTCCTAACATGTCACCACATATACAGCCACGGACGTTCACAACCGTATCAGCAACACTTAGACACCAGCGACAGCCGTTTCACAACGATCATTTCATTGCGAATTCAAATTTGAACATCACATAAAGTAATGATCCAGCAGCAGGTTCACCTACAGCTACCTTGTTACGACTTTTGCCCGGTTCAAGCCACTGCGATTAAATTGGTTTCCATCAAAGTAATTTAGAAAAATTAAATCAACGGTCCCCAAATTTCTCGAAATGGCTCAGTCCCGGGCAGCGACGGGCGGTGTGTACAAAGGGCAGGGACGTAATCAACGCGAGCTGATGACTCGCACTTACTTGGAATTCCTCGTTCACGGAAAATAATTGCAATTTCCGATCCCAATCACGGCAAATTTTCAATGGTTTACCCGCCCCTTTCAGGGTAGGACAAGCACGTTGATTTTGCCAGTGTAGCGCGCGTGCAGCCCCGGACATCTAAGGGCATCACAGACCTGTTATTGCTCAATTTCTTTCGGCTGAACGCCGCAAATCCCTCTAAGAAGCTGTATACACTAAGAGTATGTACCAACTATTTAGTAGGTTAGAGTCTCGCTCGTTATCGGAATAAACCAGACAAATCACTCCACGAACTAAGAACGGCCATGCACCACCATCCACTGAATCATGAAAAAGCTATCAATCTGTCAATCCTCACAGTGTCCGGGCCGGGTGAGTTTCCCCGTGTTGAGTCAAATTAAGCCGCAGGCTCCACTCCTGGTGGTGCCCTTCCGTCAATTCCTTTAAGTTTCAGCTTTGCAACCATACTTCCCCCGGAACCGGAAGACTTTCGTTTCCGGGAAGCTCCCCACCAAGGCAATATAATTTCCATCGGCGGATCGCTAGTTGGCATCGTTTACGGTCAGAACTAGGGCGGTATCTGATCGCCTTCGAACCTCTGACTTTCGTTCTTGATTAATAAAAACATTCTTGGCAAATGCTTTCGCTGTAGTTTGTCTGGCCACGGTCCAAGAATTTCACCTCTCACGGGACCATACAAATGCCCCCGTTTGTCTCTGTTAACCATTATCTCAGTCCGTAAAACCAATAAAACTGAACCGAAATCATTTTCTATTATTCCATGCACGATCATTCAAGCGAAAACGCCTGTTTGAAGCACTCTGATTTGTTCAAAGTAAACTTGCAATGCCTGTTAAGAATCCTGTTAAGGACTCAAAACCGAACATTACGATAAATCGATAACACCTAGAGACACCCGAAGGGTTCCAAGGTATCGATACGAATCCAACTATGAGCTTTCTAACCGCAGCAATAATTCTATGTATTTGCAGAGCTGGAATTACCGCGGCTGCTGGCACCAGACTTGCCCTCTGCTTGATACTCGTTAAAGGGTTTAAATTGTACCCATTCCGATGACCGGCCTCAAAGAGAACAGTCTCGTTATTTCTCGTCACTACCTCCTCGAGCCGAGAGTGGGTAATTTGCGCGCCTGCTGCCATCCTTAGACGTAGTGGCCATTTCTCAGGCCCCTTCTCCGGAGTCGAACCCTGATCCTCCGTTATCCGTCACCACCACGGGAGTCGATTATGCTCCCGTCAAGTTGATAAAGTGGACGCTTGAAAGACACGCCGCCGGCACAAGGCCATGCGGTCAGCTAAGTTATTCTGAGTCAACAAGAAGCAGCCGAAGCCGCGTGGTTTTGTTCTAATAAATGCGCTTTTCCGTAAGGACAAAGCTTTAGTGCATGTATTAGCTCTAGCTTTTCCACAGTTATCCATTTAGACAATCAAGATCAAGTAAATAATGGCCATTGTAATGAGCCGTTCGCGGTTTCTCGATAAACGATTAAACTTATACATGCATGGCTTAATCTTTGAAATAAACACATCAGTTCAGGCAGGATCAACCAGATATCTTTTATTTAGGTATTTAGCAAAGCTTGAATTACCGAGACTGCTGGTAATTAAGCTGTCATTAATAATGATTACATTGATAATTTTAGAATTCAAAATCCCGAAATAAAAGTCGAAAATTAAAAATTAATGACAGCTGATAACATACTAAATATCCTTTGCAAAAGAATGTCAATAATTAATTATAATTATAAATTCACAAAAGTTATAATCGGCTAAATTCCTGACAATTGCCAGAAGCCAAATTAATTTTGCAGCGAGAGTCAATAAAGGATTGTTAGAAGTTTATTGTTATAAGTTTAATTTTATAAACTTTAAAAGTTTTAAAAAATAAATAACAATAAACTTTATTCTTCAAAAAACAAAGCTTATTATAATAATAAACTTTAAATTTTTCAAAAAATTTTTTAATCCTATTATTTCTCTCCACGAGTTTCTAGATTAGCCCAATTTGAGTTTTCCTTTAAACCATTCCCGCGAACAGCGAACATCGAAATCCACGCCCACTTTGCCTCAGCGAAATTTGTTTTAAATATTAAGAAATTGACAACCCATTGATTACGACCATACCGCGTTGAAAGCACGCCATCCCGTCCGATCTGGCAAGTTAAGCAACGCTGGGCTTCCTTAGTACTTGGAACGGAGACGTCCTGGGAATCGGGAGTGTCGTAATCTTTTTTTAATGATTTGGCAAAAACTTGAGTCAATGAAAACAAATGAGACTATCAAAAACATATTTAATTTTTTTTTAAATATTGTAGTTGGCTTCTACGCTGGGCTTCCTTAGTCAACTTAGCCTGGAAAATTCTTTTTTAAAGATGAAATTGCCTGAAATTGCCTGGGGGAACCCTATTGCCTGAACCCTACGACACTTGGTCAATTGCACTTTGGTCTACTTTGCCTGAGGCAATTTTTAATCGGATCGTCACAGACTCTAAACCAAAAATGCCTGGTGAAATTTGATTGCCTGGGGGAACCCTATTGCCTGAACCCTACGACACTTGGTCAATTGCACTTTGGTCTACTTTGCCTGAGGCAATTTTTAATCGGATCGTCACAGACTCTAAACCAAAAATGCCTGGTGAAATTTGATTGCCTGGGGGAACCCTATTGCCTGAACCCTACGACACTTGGTCAATTGCACTTTGGTCTACTTTGCCTGAGGCAATTTTTAATCGGATCGTCACAGACTCTAAACCAAAAATGCCTGGTGAAATTTGATTGTCTGGGGGAACCCTATTGCCTGAACCCTACGACACTTGGTCAATTGCACTTTGGTCTACTTTGCCTGAGGCAATTTTTAATCGGATCGTCACAGACTCTAAACCAAAAATGCCTGGTGAAATTTGATTGCCTGGGGGAACCCTATTGCCTGAACCCTACGACACTTGGTCAATTGCACTTTGGTCTACTTTGCCTGAGGCAATTTTTAATCGGATCGTCACAGACTCTAAACCAAAAATGCCTGGTGAAATTTGATTGCCTGGGGGAACCCTATTGCCTGAACCCTACGACACTTGGTCAATTGCACTTTGGTCTACTTTGCCTGAGGCAATTTTTAATCGGATCGTCACAGACTCTAAACCAAAAATGCCTGGTGAAATTTGATTGTCTGGGGGAACCCTATTGCCTGAACCCTACGACACTTGGTCAATTGCACTTTGGTCTACTTTGCCTGAGGCAATTTTTAATCGGATCGTCACAGACTCTAAACCAAAAATGCCTGGTGAAATTTGATTGCCTGGGGGAACCCTATTGCCTGAACCCTACGACACTTGGTCAATTGCACTTTGGTCTACTTTGCCTGAGGCAATTTTTAATCGGATCGTCACAGACTCTAAACCAAAAATGCCTGGTGAAATTTGATTGCCTGGGGGAACCCTATTGCCTGAACCCTACGACACTTGGTCAATTGCACTTTGGTCTACTTTGCCTGAGGCAATTTTTAATCGGATCGTCACAGACTCTAAACCAAAAATGCCTGGTGAAATTTGATTGCCTGGGGGAACCCTATTGCCTGAACCCTACGACACTTGGTCAATTGCACTTTGGTCTACTTTGCCTGAGGCAATTTTTAATCGGATCGTCACAGACTCTAAACCAAAAATGCCTGGTGAAATTTGATTGCCTGGGGGAACCCTATTGCCTGAACCCTACGACACTTGGTCAATT
>CACSLI010000002.1:42500-57500 GCA_902706615.1 Meloidogyne luci | reverse complement strand
ACACCAGCGACAGCCGTTTCACAACGATCATTTCATTGCGAATTCAAATTTGAACATCACATAAAGTAATGATCCAGCAGCAGGTTCACCTACAGCTACCTTGTTACGACTTTTGCCCGGTTCAAGCCACTGCGATTAAATTGGTTTCCATCAAAGTAATTTAGAAAAATTAAATCAACGGTCCCCAAATTTCTCGAAATGGCTCAGTCCCGGGCAGCGACGGGCGGTGTGTACAAAGGGCAGGGACGTAATCAACGCGAGCTGATGACTCGCACTTACTTGGAATTCCTCGTTCACGGAAAATAATTGCAATTTCCGATCCCAATCACGGCAAATTTTCAATGGTTTACCCGCCCCTTTCAGGGTAGGACAAGCACGTTGATTTTGCCAGTGTAGCGCGCGTGCAGCCCCGGACATCTAAGGGCATCACAGACCTGTTATTGCTCAATTTCTTTCGGCTGAACGCCGCAAATCCCTCTAAGAAGCTGTATACACTAAGAGTATGTACCAACTATTTAGTAGGTTAGAGTCTCGCTCGTTATCGGAATAAACCAGACAAATCACTCCACGAACTAAGAACGGCCATGCACCACCATCCACTGAATCATGAAAAAGCTATCAATCTGTCAATCCTCACAGTGTCCGGGCCGGGTGAGTTTCCCCGTGTTGAGTCAAATTAAGCCGCAGGCTCCACTCCTGGTGGTGCCCTTCCGTCAATTCCTTTAAGTTTCAGCTTTGCAACCATACTTCCCCCGGAACCGGAAGACTTTCGTTTCCGGGAAGCTCCCCACCAAGGCAATATAATTTCCATCGGCGGATCGCTAGTTGGCATCGTTTACGGTCAGAACTAGGGCGGTATCTGATCGCCTTCGAACCTCTGACTTTCGTTCTTGATTAATAAAAACATTCTTGGCAAATGCTTTCGCTGTAGTTTGTCTGGCCACGGTCCAAGAATTTCACCTCTCACGGGACCATACAAATGCCCCCGTTTGTCTCTGTTAACCATTATCTCAGTCCGTAAAACCAATAAAACTGAACCGAAATCATTTTCTATTATTCCATGCACGATCATTCAAGCGAAAACGCCTGTTTGAAGCACTCTGATTTGTTCAAAGTAAACTTGCAATGCCTGTTAAGAATCCTGTTAAGGACTCAAAACCGAACATTACGATAAATCGATAACACCTAGAGACACCCGAAGGGTTCCAAGGTATCGATACGAATCCAACTATGAGCTTTCTAACCGCAGCAATAATTCTATGTATTTGCAGAGCTGGAATTACCGCGGCTGCTGGCACCAGACTTGCCCTCTGCTTGATACTCGTTAAAGGGTTTAAATTGTACCCATTCCGATGACCGGCCTCAAAGAGAACAGTCTCGTTATTTCTCGTCACTACCTCCTCGAGCCGAGAGTGGGTAATTTGCGCGCCTGCTGCCATCCTTAGACGTAGTGGCCATTTCTCAGGCCCCTTCTCCGGAGTCGAACCCTGATCCTCCGTTATCCGTCACCACCACGGGAGTCGATTATGCTCCCGTCAAGTTGATAAAGTGGACGCTTGAAAGACACGCCGCCGGCACAAGGCCATCGGTCAGCTAAGTTATTCTGAGTCAACAAGAAGCAGCCGAAGCCGCGTGGTTTTGTTCTAATAAATGCGCTTTTCCGTAAGGACAAAGCTTTAGTGCATGTATTAGCTCTAGCTTTTCCACAGTTATCCATTTAGACAATCAAGATCAAGTAAATAATGGCCATTGTAATGAGCCGTTCGCGGTTTCTCGATAAACGATTAAACTTATACATGCATGGCTTAATCTTTGAAATAAACACATCAGTTCAGGCAGGATCAACCAGATATCTTTTATTTAGGTATTTAGCAAAGCTTGAATTACCGAGACTGCTGGTAATTAAGCTGTCATTAATAATGATTACATTGATAATTTTAGAATTCAAAATCCCGAAATAAAAGTCGAAAATTAAAAATTAATGACAGCTGATAACATACTAAATATCCTTTGCAAAAGAATGTCAATAATTAATTATAATTATAAATTCACAAAAGTTATAATCGGCTAAATTCCTGACAATTGCCAGAAGCCAAATTAATTTTGCAGCGAGAGTCAATAAAGGATTGTTAGATCATCGGAATGGGTACAAAGTAGACACTTGGCCTACGACACTTGGTCAATTGCACTTTGGTCTACTTTGCCTGAGGCAATTTTTAATCGGATCGTCACAGACTCTAAACCAAAAATGCCTGGTGAAATTTGATTGCCTGGGGGAACCCTATTGCCTGAACCCTACGACACTTGGTCAATTGCACTTTGGTCTACTTTGCCTGAGGCAATTTTTAATCGGATCGTCACAGACTCTAAACCAAAAATGCCTGGTGAAATTTGATTGTCTGGGGGAACCCTATTGCCTGAACCCTACGACACTTGGTCAATTGCACTTTGGTCTACTTTGCCTGAGGCAATTTTTAATCGGATCGTCACAGACTCTAAACCAAAAATGCCTGGTGAAATTTGATTGCCTGGGGGAACCCTATTGCCTGAACCCTACGACACTTGGTCAATTGCACTTTGGTCTACTTTGCCTGAGGCAATTTTTAATCGGATCGTCACAGACTCTAAACCAAAAATGCCTGGTGAAATTTGATTGCCTGGGGGAACCCTATTGCCTGAACCCTACGACACTTGGTCAATTGCACTTTGGTCTACTTTGCCTGAGGCAATTTTTAATCGGATCGTCACAGACTCTAAACCAAAAATGCCTGGTGAAATTTGATTGTCTGGGGGAACCCTATTGCCTGAACCCTACGACACTTGGTCAATTGCACTTTGGTCTACTTTGCCTGAGGCAATTTTTAATCGGATCGTCACAGACTCTAAACCAAAAATGCCTGGTGAAATTTGATTGCCTGGGGGAACCCTATTGCCTGAACCCTACGACACTTGGTCAATTGCACTTTGGTCTACTTTGCCTGAGGCAATTTTTAATCGGATCGTCACAGACTCTAAACCAAAAATGCCTGGTGAAATTTGATTGCCTGGGGGAACCCTATTGCCTGAACCCTACGACACTTGGTCAATTGCACTTTGGTCTACTTTGCCTGAGGCAATTTTTAATCGGATCGTCACAGACTCTAAACCAAAAATGCCTGGTGAAATTTGATTGCCTGGGGGAACCCTATTGCCTGAACCCTACGACACTTGGTCAATTGCACTTTGGTCTACTTTGCCTGAGGCAATTTTTAATCGGATCGTCACAGACTCTAAACCAAAAATGCCTGGTGAAATTTGATTGCCTGGGGGAACCCTATTGCCTGAACCCTACGACACTTGGTCAATTGCACTTTGGTCTACTTTGCCTGAGGCAATTTTTAATCGGATCGTCACAGACTCTAAACCAAAAATGCCTGGTGAAATTTGATTGTCTGGGGGAACCCTATTGCCTGAACCCTACGACACTTGGTCAATTGCACTTTGGTCTACTTTGCCTGAGGCAATTTTTAATCGGATCGTCACAGACTCTAAACCAAAAATGCCTGGTGAAATTTGATTGCCTGGGGGAACCCTATTGCCTGAACCCTACGACACTTGGTCAATTGCACTTTGGTCTACTTTGCCTGAGGCAATTTTTAATCGGATCGTCACAGACTCTAAACCAAAAATGCCTGGTGAAATTTGATTGCCTGGGGGAACCCTATTGCCTGAACCCTACGACACTTGGTCAATTGCACTTTGGTCTACTTTGCCTGAGGCAATTTTTAATCGGATCGTCACAGACTCTAAACCAAAAATGCCTGGTGAAATTTGATTGCCTGGGGGAACCCTATTGCCTGAACCCTACGACACTTGGTCAATTGCACTTTGGTCTACTTTGCCTGAGGCAATTTTTAATCGGATCGTCACAGACTCTAAACCAAAAATGCCTGGTGAAATTTGATTGCCTGGGGGAACCCTATTGCCTGAACCCTACGACACTTGGTCAATTGCACTTTGGTCTACTTTGCCTGAGGCAATTTTTAATCGGATCGTCACAGACTCTAAACCAAAAATGCCTGGTGAAATTTGATTGCCTGGGGGAACCCTATTGCCTGAACCCTACGACACTTGGCCTACGACACTTGGATAAACAGGTCTATAGTATATAAAAAAGACAAATCATCCGATCAAGGGCTAAGTCTCAACAGATCGCAGCGAAGAGCTGCTCTACTGATTACAACCCCCTGACCAGTATTCAAGTCGTATACAAGTGATTTTGCGCCCCGACGTTACACATGCACGAGGAGTGCTAAGCTTTTAGCAACCAACTACCAATTATAGTAGAAAGAAAATGCCAGATACTGGGGCTTGTACTACCACAAAAAATGGCATACATTTTGCCTTCCGACACCGGAGAGCGATATATATTGCTATCATGACTGGGCGGGATTCTGACTTAGAGGCGTTCAGTCATAATCCCTCAGATGGTAGCTTCGCGCCATTGGCCTATCGACCAAGCACATGAACCAAATGTCTGAACCTGCGGTTCCTCTCGTACTAAGCAGGATTACCATCATAGCAACAAGTATTTAGTAGGGTAAAACTAACCTGTCTCACGACGGTCTAAACCCAGCTCACGTTCCCTATTGGTGGGTGAACAATCCAACGCTTGGCGAATTCTGCTTCGCAATGATAGGAAGAGCCGACATCCCCCGCATTTTCACGGCTCATGTGGAGCACACGGGACACAACAGGAACCGCTGCGCTTTACAAGACCAGTATCCCTATCTCAGGCTGAGCCACTTCCAGGGACATGATCTCTAAACCAGAAAAGAGAACTCTGGCCCGGACTCCACACGAGGTCTGCGAGTTCGTTTGCGTCACCGCGCAAAGTAATCCTCGCGGATCACAATCTCCCATGCCTGGTGTGGGAATATTAACCCACTTCCCTTTCGGCAACCAGGTAGACAAGTTACCGTTAAGTATCTCATCTCCCCGCAGTGTCTAGACGGCTTTAGCCGGTGCCTTAGGATCGACTGACCCACATTCAACTGCTGTTCACGTGGAACCCTTCTCCACTTCAGTCTTCAAGGATCTCACTTGAATATTTGCTACTACCACCAAGATCTGCACTAGTGGAAGCTCCAGCTGGGTGCACACCCAAAGCCTTCAACGCAACCACTACGACCCTCTTACACGTCATTGCAAGACTTTTTAACAAAATACAAGCTTATGACGGCAGAGTATAGGTGACCCGCTCCAGCGCCATCCATTTTCAGGGCTAGTTGATTCGGCAGGTGAGTTGTTACACACTCCTTAGCGGATTCCGACTTCCATGGCCACCGTCCTGCTGTCTGTATCAACCAACACCTTTTATGGGGTCTAATGAGCGGATACTTTGGCACCGCAACTCCGCGTTTGGTTCATCCCACATCGCCAGTTCTGCTTACCAAAAATGGCCCACTTGGAGCTCGTATTCAACGCCAAAGTTCAAAATCAAGCAACTTTGACATCATAACCATTTAGAGTTTGAGAATAGGTTAAGAACATTTCGTTCCCAAGTCCTCTAATCATTCGCTTTACCGAGTATAACTACTCTTGAGCTCCAGCTATCCTGGGGGAAACTTCAGAGGGAACCAGCTACTAGATGGTTCGATTAGTCTTTCGCCCCTATACCCAAGTCAGACGATCGATTTGCACGTCAGAACCGCTTCGGACTTCCACCAGAGTTTCCTCTGGCTTCGTCCTGCTCAGGAATAGTTCACCATCTTTCGGGTCTCACCGCGTACGCTCTTCCGCCACCCTACTGTAAACAGTTAGAATGGGGCCATGCTACACTTTTTTACAAGATCGCACATCAGACTCTAAAGAGTCATTTACTTTCATTTCGCTTTTAAGTTTTTAACACCCAAAAACTTGCGCACACGATAAACTCCTTGGTCCGTGTTTCAAGACGTGTCGGATAGATGACCGGCTTTTACATGGGGAACGAGTACGAGAGCATTAACTGGACCGAACTAATTGAAAAGCACGTGTCGCATGCGACCGTAACTTACACTCAGATCTGTCCAATAAATACACGTGAGCCATACTCAAATGCCCAAGACAAAAAATGCTAACACCGTTTGGGTACCAGCAAGCTGGCCTCAAAACGACGGAAACAAATCTGCCTCAAACATCCCCAAGCACCAATCAAGTAAATGCACCACAAAAAATTATGCTGATTCCCTCTGTCCCAATCTGGAGCTCAGAGGTCACAACATAAAAATAATGTAACTGAATAATTGAATGATACGCCGACTCTATCCGTTTCCACCTTACCGGTTTCACGTCCTCTTTAACTCTCTCTTCAAAGTGCTTTGCAACTTTCCTTCACAGTACTTGTTTGCTATCGGTCTCGTGGCAATATTTAGTCTTAGATGAAGTTTACCACCGACTTTGGGCTGCGATCCCAAACAACCCGACTCTAAAGCACGCAAATATCGATCAATTATCTCAACGTACAGGACTTGCACCTTCTGTGGAACCTCTGTCAAGGGGACTTGTTTGAGACAAAAGATCAAAGTTTACGACTTATACGCTACACCTCATAATGCCTGAGGCAAAACGATTTAGCGATGGACTTTTCCCTTTTCACTCGCCGTTACTGGGGGAATCCTATTTAGTTTCTTTTCCTCCGCTTACTGATATGCTTAAGTTCAGCGGGTGCTCTCGACTGAGTTCAGGTCAAAATTGTTTGATTTTCACAGTTAGATTTAATACATGAATAAACAAAAATCCTTTTAAAATATAAAGCAACAACATCATTATAGAAATTAAAGCTTCCGCTATAAGAGAAAATGACCCTGAACCAGACGTTGCAAAGAGTTTGACCTCAATGCGGCCATTTGCGTTCAAAACTTTTGTGCTCAATACTTCTGCAGTTCGCAATAATTATCGCAGTTTGCTGCGTTCTTCATCGATCCACGAGCCTAGTGATCCACCGATAAGGGTAGAATTTTAGTTTTTTTTTTAAAATGTAGAGAAAAAAAAGGTTGCTGGCGGACTCACTTAAGAGGCTCATTAGGTCTTAAACTCATTAGAGTCCTAACATGTCACCACATATACAGCCACGGACGTTCACAACCGTATCAGCAACACTTAGACACCAGCGACAGCCGTTTCACAACGATCATTTCATTGCGAATTCAAATTTGAACATCACATAAAGTAATGATCCAGCAGCAGGTTCACCTACAGCTACCTTGTTACGACTTTTGCCCGGTTCAAGCCACTGCGATTAAATTGGTTTCCATCAAAGTAATTTAGAAAAATTAAATCAACGGTCCCCAAATTTCTCGAAATGGCTCAGTCCCGGGCAGCGACGGGCGGTGTGTACAAAGGGCAGGGAAGCACGCCATCCCGTCCGATCTGGCAAGTTAAGCAACGCTGGGCTTCCTTAGTACTTGGAACGGAGACGTCCTGGGAATCGGGAGTGTCGTAATCTTTTTTTAATGATTTGGCAAAAACTTGAGTCAATGAAAACAAATGAGACTATCAAAAACATATTTAATTTTTTTTTAAATATTGTAGTTGGCTTCTACGCTGGGCTTCCTTAGTCAACTTAGCCTGGAAAATTCTTTTTTAAAGATGAAATTGCCTGGGGGAACCCTATTGCCTGAACCCTACGACACTTGGTCAATTGCACTTTGGTCTACTTTGCCTGAGGCAATTTTTAATCGGATCGTCACAGACTCTAAACCAAAAATGCCTGGTGAAATTTGATTGCCTGGGGGAACCCTATTGCCTGAACCCTACGACACTTGGTCAATTGCACTTTGGTCTACTTTGCCTGAGGCAATTTTTAATCGGATCGTCACAGACTCTAAACCAAAAATGCCTGGTGAAATTTGATTGCCTGGGGGAACCCTATTGCCTGAACCCTACGACACTTGGTCAATTGCACTTTGGTCTACTTTGCCTGAGGCAATTTTTAATCGGATCGTCACAGACTCTAAACCAAAAATGCCTGGTGAAATTTGATTGTCTGGGGGAACCCTATTGCCTGAACCCTACGACACTTGGTCAATTGCACTTTGGTCTACTTTGCCTGAGGCAATTTTTAATCGGATCGTCACAGACTCTAAACCAAAAATGCCTGGTGAAATTTGATTGCCTGGGGGAACCCTATTGCCTGAACCCTACGACACTTGGTCAATTGCACTTTGGTCTACTTTGCCTGAGGCAATTTTTAATCGGATCGTCACAGACTCTAAACCAAAAATGCCTGGTGAAATTTGATTGCCTGGGGGAACCCTATTGCCTGAACCCTACGACACTTGGTCAATTGCACTTTGGTCTACTTTGCCTGAGGCAATTTTTAATCGGATCGTCACAGACTCTAAACCAAAAATGCCTGGTGAAATTTGATTGCCTGGGGGAACCCTATTGCCTGAACCCTACGACACTTGGCCTACGACACTTGGATAAACAGGTCTATAGTATATAAAAAAGACAAATCATCCGATCAAGGGCTAAGTCTCAACAGATCGCAGCGAAGAGCTGCTCTACTGATTACAACCCCCTGACCAGTATTCAAGTCGTATACAAGTGATTTTGCGCCCCGACGTTACACATGCACGAGGAGTGCTAAGCTTTTAGCAACCAACTACCAATTATAGTAGAAAGAAAATGCCAGATACTGGGGCTTGTACTACCACAAAAAATGGCATACATTTTGCCTTCCGACACCGGAGAGTTTGCCAGTGTAGCGCGCGTGCAGCCCCGGACATCTAAGGGCATCACAGACCTGTTATTGCTCAATTTCTTTCGGCTGAACGCCGCAAATCCCTCTAAGAAGCTGTATACACTAAGAGTATGTACCAACTATTTAGTAGGTTAGAGTCTCGCTCGTTATCGGAATAAACCAGACAAATCACTCCACGAACTAAGAACGGCCATGCACCACCATCCACTGAATCATGAAAAAGCTATCAATCTGTCAATCCTCACAGTGTCCGGGCCGGGTGAGTTTCCCCGTGTTGAGTCAAATTAAGCCGCAGGCTCCACTCCTGGTGGTGCCCTTCCGTCAATTCCTTTAAGTTTCAGCTTTGCAACCATACTTCCCCCGGAACCGGAAGACTTTCGTTTCCGGGAAGCTCCCCACCAAGGCAATATAATTTCCATCGGCGGATCGCTAGTTGGCATCGTTTACGGTCAGAACTAGGGCGGTATCTGATCGCCTTCGAACCTCTGACTTTCGTTCTTGATTAATAAAAACATTCTTGGCAAATGCTTTCGCTGTAGTTTGTCTGGCCACGGTCCAAGAATTTCACCTCTCACGGGACCATACAAATGCCCCCGTTTGTCTCTGTTAACCATTATCTCAGTCCGTAAAACCAATAAAACTGAACCGAAATCATTTTCTATTATTCCATGCACGATCATTCAAGCGAAAACGCCTGTTTGAAGCACTCTGATTTGTTCAAAGTAAACTTGCAATGCCTGTTAAGAATCCTGTTAAGGACTCAAAACCGAACATTACGATAAATCGATAACACCTAGAGACACCCGAAGGGTTCCAAGGTATCGATACGAATCCAACTATGAGCTTTCTAACCGCAGCAATAATTCTATGTATTTGCAGAGCTGGAATTACCGCGGCTGCTGGCACCAGACTTGCCCTCTGCTTGATACTCGTTAAAGGGTTTAAATTGTACCCATTCCGATGACCGGCCTCAAAGAGAACAGTCTCGTTATTTCTCGTCACTACCTCCTCGAGCCGAGAGTGGGTAATTTGCGCGCCTGCTGCCATCCTTAGACGTAGTGGCCATTTCTCAGGCCCCTTCTCCGGAGTCGAACCCTGATCCTCCGTTATCCGTCACCACCACGGGAGTCGATTATGCTCCCGTCAAGTTGATAAAGTGGACGCTTGAAAGACACGCCGCCGGCACAAGGCCATCGGTCAGCTAAGTTATTCTGAGTCAACAAGAAGCAGCCGAAGCCGCGTGGTTTTGTTCTAATAAATGCGCTTTTCCGTAAGGACAAAGCTTTAGTGCATGTATTAGCTCTAGCTTTTCCACAGTTATCCATTTAGACAATCAAGATCAAGTAAATAATGGCCATTGTAATGAGCCGTTCGCGGTTTCTCGATAAACGATTAAACTTATACATGCATGGCTTAATCTTTGAAATAAACACATCAGTTCAGGCAGGATCAACCAGATATCTTTTATTTAGGTATTTAGCAAAGCTTGAATTACCGAGACTGCTGGTAATTAAGCTGTCATTAATAATGATTACATTGATAATTTTAGAATTCAAAATCCCGAAATAAAAGTCGAAAATTAAAAATTAATGACAGCTGATAACATACTAAATATCCTTTGCAAAAGAATGTCAATAATTAATTATAATTATAAATTCACAAAAGTTATAATCGGCTAAATTCCTGACAATTGCCAGAAGCCAAATTAATTTTGCAGCGAGAGTCAATAAAGGATTGTTAGATCATCGGAATGGGTACAAAGTAGACACTTGGCCTACGACACTTGGTCAATTGCACTTTGGTCTACTTTGCCTGAGGCAATTTTTAATCGGATCGTCACAGACTCTAAACCAAAAATGCCTGGTGAAATTTGATTGCCTGGGGGAACCCTATTGCCTGAACCCTACGACACTTGGTCAATTGCACTTTGGTCTACTTTGCCTGAGGCAATTTTTAATCGGATCGTCACAGACTCTAAACCAAAAATGCCTGGTGAAATTTGATTGTCTGGGGGAACCCTATTGCCTGAACCCTACGACACTTGGTCAATTGCACTTTGGTCTACTTTGCCTGAGGCAATTTTTAATCGGATCGTCACAGACTCTAAACCAAAAATGCCTGGTGAAATTTGATTGCCTGGGGGAACCCTATTGCCTGAACCCTACGACACTTGGTCAATTGCACTTTGGTCTACTTTGCCTGAGGCAATTTTTAATCGGATCGTCACAGACTCTAAACCAAAAATGCCTGGTGAAATTTGATTGCCTGGGGGAACCCTATTGCCTGAACCCTACGACACTTGGTCAATTGCACTTTGGTCTACTTTGCCTGAGGCAATTTTTAATCGGATCGTCACAGACTCTAAACCAAAAATGCCTGGTGAAATTTGATTGTCTGGGGGAACCCTATTGCCTGAACCCTACGACACTTGGTCAATTGCACTTTGGTCTACTTTGCCTGAGGCAATTTTTAATCGGATCGTCACAGACTCTAAACCAAAAATGCCTGGTGAAATTTGATTGCCTGGGGGAACCCTATTGCCTGAACCCTACGACACTTGGTCAATTGCACTTTGGTCTACTTTGCCTGAGGCAATTTTTAATCGGATCGTCACAGACTCTAAACCAAAAATGCCTGGTGAAATTTGATTGCCTGGGGGAACCCTATTGCCTGAACCCTACGACACTTGGTCAATTGCACTTTGGTCTACTTTGCCTGAGGCAATTTTTAATCGGATCGTCACAGACTCTAAACCAAAAATGCCTGGTGAAATTTGATTGCCTGGGGGAACCCTATTGCCTGAACCCTACGACACTTGGTCAATTGCACTTTGGTCTACTTTGCCTGAGGCAATTTTTAATCGGATCGTCACAGACTCTAAACCAAAAATGCCTGGTGAAATTTGATTGCCTGGGGGAACCCTATTGCCTGAACCCTACGACACTTGGTCAATTGCACTTTGGTCTACTTTGCCTGAGGCAATTTTTAATCGGATCGTCACAGACTCTAAACCAAAAATGCCTGGTGAAATTTGATTGTCTGGGGGAACCCTATTGCCTGAACCCTACGACACTTGGTCAATTGCACTTTGGTCTACTTTGCCTGAGGCAATTTTTAATCGGATCGTCACAGACTCTAAACCAAAAATGCCTGGTGAAATTTGATTGCCTGGGGGAACCCTATTGCCTGAACCCTACGACACTTGGTCAATTGCACTTTGGTCTACTTTGCCTGAGGCAATTTTTAATCGGATCGTCACAGACTCTAAACCAAAAATGCCTGGTGAAATTTGATTGCCTGGGGGAACCCTATTGCCTGAACCCTACGACACTTGGTCAATTGCACTTTGGTCTACTTTGCCTGAGGCAATTTTTAATCGGATCGTCACAGACTCTAAACCAAAAATGCCTGGTGAAATTTGATTGCCTGGGGGAACCCTATTGCCTGAACCCTACGACACTTGGTCAATTGCACTTTGGTCTACTTTGCCTGAGGCAATTTTTAATCGGATCGTCACAGACTCTAAACCAAAAATGCCTGGTGAAATTTGATTGCCTGGGGGAACCCTATTGCCTGAACCCTACGACACTTGGTCAATTGCACTTTGGTCTACTTTGCCTGAGGCAATTTTTAATCGGATCGTCACAGACTCTAAACCAAAAATGCCTGGTGAAATTTGATTGCCTGGGGGAACCCTATTGCCTGAACCCTACGACACTTGGCCTACGACACTTGGATAAACAGGTCTATAGTATATAAAAAAGACAAATCATCCGATCAAGGGCTAAGTCTCAACAGATCGCAGCGAAGAGCTGCTCTACTGATTACAACCCCCTGACCAGTATTCAAGTCGTATACAAGTGATTTTGCGCCCCGACGTTACACATGCACGAGGAGTGCTAAGCTTTTAGCAACCAACTACCAATTATAGTAGAAAGAAAATGCCAGATACTGGGGCTTGTACTACCACAAAAAATGGCATACATTTTGCCTTCCGACACCGGAGAGCGATATATATTGCTATCATGACTGGGCGGGATTCTGACTTAGAGGCGTTCAGTCATAATCCCTCAGATGGTAGCTTCGCGCCATTGGCCTATCGACCAAGCACATGAACCAAATGTCTGAACCTGCGGTTCCTCTCGTACTAAGCAGGATTACCATCATAGCAACAAGTATTTAGTAGGGTAAAACTAACCTGTCTCACGACGGTCTAAACCCAGCTCACGTTCCCTATTGGTGGGTGAACAATCCAACGCTTGGCGAATTCTGCTTCGCAATGATAGGAAGAGCCGACATCCCCCGCATTTTCACGGCTCATGTGGAGCACACGGGACACAACAGGAACCGCTGCGCTTTACAAGACCAGTATCCCTATCTCAGGCTGAGCCACTTCCAGGGACATGATCTCTAAACCAGAAAAGAGAACTCTGGCCCGGACTCCACACGAGGTCTGCGAGTTCGTTTGCGTCACCGCGCAAAGTAATCCTCGCGGATCACAATCTCCCATGCCTGGTGTGGGAATATTAACCCACTTCCCTTTCGGCAACCAGGTAGACAAGTTACCGTTAAGTATCTCATCTCCCCGCAGTGTCTAGACGGCTTTAGCCGGTGCCTTAGGATCGACTGACCCACATTCAACTGCTGTTCACGTGGAACCCTTCTCCACTTCAGTCTTCAAGGATCTCACTTGAATATTTGCTACTACCACCAAGATCTGCACTAGTGGAAGCTCCAGCTGGGTGCACACCCAAAGCCTTCAACGCAACCACTACGACCCTCTTACACGTCATTGCAAGACTTTTTAACAAAATACAAGCTTATGACGGCAGAGTATAGGTGACCCGCTCCAGCGCCATCCATTTTCAGGGCTAGTTGATTCGGCAGGTGAGTTGTTACACACTCCTTAGCGGATTCCGACTTCCATGGCCACCGTCCTGCTGTCTGTATCAACCAACACCTTTTATGGGGTCTAATGAGCGGATACTTTGGCACCGCAACTCCGCGTTTGGTTCATCCCACATCGCCAGTTCTGCTTACCAAAAATGGCCCACTTGGAGCTCGTATTCAACGCCAAAGTTCAAAATCAAGCAACTTTGACATCATAACCATTTAGAGTTTGAGAATAGGTTAAGAACATTTCGTTCCCAAGTCCTCTAATCATTCGCTTTACCGAGTATAACTACTCTTGAGCTCCAGCTATCCTGGGGGAAACTTCAGAGGGAACCAGCTACTAGATGGTTCGATTAGTCTTTCGCCCCTATACCCAAGTCAGACGATCGATTTGCACGTCAGAACCGCTTCGGACTTCCACCAGAGTTTCCTCTGGCTTCGTCCTGCTCAGGAATAGTTCACCATCTTTCGGGTCTCACCGCGTACGCTCTTCCGCCACCCTACTGTAAACAGTTAGAATGGGGCCATGCTACACTTTTTTACAAGATCGCACATCAGACTCTAAAGAGTCATTTACTTTCATTTCGCTTTTAAGTTTTTAACACCCAAAAACTTGCGCACACGATAAACTCCTTGGTCCGTGTTTCAAGACGTGTCGGATAGATGACCGGCTTTTACATGGGGAACGAGTACGAGAGCATTAACTGGACCGAACTAATTGAAAAGCACGTGTCGCATGCGACCGTAACTTACACTCAGATCTGTCCAATAAATACACGTGAGCCATACTCAAATGCCCAAGACAAAAAATGCTAACACCGTTTGGGTACCAGCAAGCTGGCCTCAAAACGACGGAAACAAATCTGCCTCAAACATCCCCAAGCACCAATCAAGTAAATGCACCACAAAAAATTATGCTGATTCCCTCTGTCCCAATCTGGAGCTCAGAGGTCACAACATAAAAATAATGTAACTGAATAATTGAATGATACGCCGACTCTATCCGTTTCCACCTTACCGGTTTCACGTCCTCTTTAACTCTCTCTTCAAAGTGCTTTGCAACTTTCCTTCACAGTACTTGTTTGCTATCGGTCTCGTGGCAATATTTAGTCTTAGATGAAGTTTACCACCGACTTTGGGCTGCGATCCCAAACAACCCGACTCTAAAGCACGCAAATATCGATCAATTATCTCAACGTACAGGACTTGCACCTTCTGTGGAACCTCTGTCAAGGGGACTTGTTTGAGACAAAAGATCAAAGTTTACGACTTATACGCTACACCTCATAATGCCTGAGGCAAAACGATTTAGCGATGGACTTTTCCCTTTTCACTCGCCGTTACTGGGGGAATCCTATTTAGTTTCTTTTCCTCCGCTT
>CACSLI010000002.1:30000-35000 GCA_902706615.1 Meloidogyne luci | reverse complement strand
CTATCGGTCTCGTGGCAATATTAAGTCTTAGATGAAGTTTACCACCGACTTTGGGCTGCGATCCCAAACAACCCGACTCTAAAGCACGCAAATATCGATCAATTATCTCAACGTACAGGACTTGCACCTTCTGTGGAACCTCTGTCAAGGGGACTTGTTTGAGACAAAAGATCAAAGTTTACGACTTATACGCTACACCTCATAATGCCTGAGGCAAAACGATTTAGCGATGGACTTTTCCCTTTTCACTCGCCGTTACTGGGGGAATCCTATTTAGTTTCTTTTCCTCCGCTTACTGATATGCTTAAGTTCAGCGGGTGCTCTCGACTGAGTTCAGGTCAAAATTGTTTGATTTTCACAGTTAGATTTAATACATGAATAAACAAAAATCCTTTTAAAATATAAAGCAACAACATCATTATAGAAATTAAAGCTTCCGCTATAAGAGAAAATGACCCTGAACCAGACGTTGCAAAGAGTTTGACCTCAATGCGGCCATTTGCGTTCAAAACTTTTGTGCTCAATACTTCTGCAGTTCGCAATAATTATCGCAGTTTGCTGCGTTCTTCATCGATCCACGAGCCTAGTGATCCACCGATAAGGGTAGAATTTTAGTTTTTTTTTTAAAATGTAGAGAAAAAAAAGGTTGCTGGCGGACTCACTTAAGAGGCTCATTAGGTCTTAAACTCATTAGAGTCCTAACATGTCACCACATATACAGCCACGGACGTTCACAACCGTATCAGCAACACTTAGACACCAGCGACAGCCGTTTCACAACGATCATTTCATTGCGAATTCAAATTTGAACATCACATAAAGTAATGATCCAGCAGCAGGTTCACCTACAGCTACCTTGTTACGACTTTTGCCCGGTTCAAGCCACTGCGATTAAATTGGTTTCCATCAAAGTAATTTAGAAAAATTAAATCAACGGTCCCCAAATTTCTCGAAATGGCTCAGTCCCGGGCAGCGACGGGCGGTGTGTACAAAGGGCAGGGACGTAATCAACGCGAGCTGATGACTCGCACTTACTTGGAATTCCTCGTTCACGGAAAATAATTGCAATTTCCGATCCCAATCACGGCAAATTTTCAATGGTTTACCCGCCCCTTTCAGGGTAGGACAAGCACGTTGATTTTGCCAGTGTAGCGCGCGTGCAGCCCCGGACATCTAAGGGCATCACAGACCTGTTATTGCTCAATTTCTTTCGGCTGAACGCCGCAAATCCCTCTAAGAAGCTGTATACACTAAGAGTATGTACCAACTATTTAGTAGGTTAGAGTCTCGCTCGTTATCGGAATAAACCAGACAAATCACTCCACGAACTAAGAACGGCCATGCACCACCATCCACTGAATCATGAAAAAGCTATCAATCTGTCAATCCTCACAGTGTCCGGGCCGGGTGAGTTTCCCCGTGTTGAGTCAAATTAAGCCGCAGGCTCCACTCCTGGTGGTGCCCTTCCGTCAATTCCTTTAAGTTTCAGCTTTGCAACCATACTTCCCCCGGAACCGGAAGACTTTCGTTTCCGGGAAGCTCCCCACCAAGGCAATATAATTTCCATCGGCGGATCGCTAGTTGGCATCGTTTACGGTCAGAACTAGGGCGGTATCTGATCGCCTTCGAACCTCTGACTTTCGTTCTTGATTAATAAAAACATTCTTGGCAAATGCTTTCGCTGTAGTTTGTCTGGCCACGGTCCAAGAATTTCACCTCTCACGGGACCATACAAATGCCCCCGTTTGTCTCTGTTAACCATTATCTCAGTCCGTAAAACCAATAAAACTGAACCGAAATCATTTTCTATTATTCCATGCACGATCATTCAAGCGAAAACGCCTGTTTGAAGCACTCTGATTTGTTCAAAGTAAACTTGCAATGCCTGTTAAGAATCCTGTTAAGGACTCAAAACCGAACATTACGATAAATCGATAACACCTAGAGACACCCGAAGGGTTCCAAGGTATCGATACGAATCCAACTATGAGCTTTCTAACCGCAGCAATAATTCTATGTATTTGCAGAGCTGGAATTACCGCGGCTGCTGGCACCAGACTTGCCCTCTGCTTGATACTCGTTAAAGGGTTTAAATTGTACCCATTCCGATGACCGGCCTCAAAGAGAACAGTCTCGTTATTTCTCGTCACTACCTCCTCGAGCCGAGAGTGGGTAATTTGCGCGCCTGCTGCCATCCTTAGACGTAGTGGCCATTTCTCAGGCCCCTTCTCCGGAGTCGAACCCTGATCCTCCGTTATCCGTCACCACCACGGGAGTCGATTATGCTCCCGTCAAGTTGATAAAGTGGACGCTTGAAAGACACGCCGCCGGCACAAGGCCATCGGTCAGCTAAGTTATTCTGAGTCAACAAGAAGCAGCCGAAGCCGCGTGGTTTTGTTCTAATAAATGCGCTTTTCCGTAAGGACAAAGCTTTAGTGCATGTATTAGCTCTAGCTTTTCCACAGTTATCCATTTAGACAATCAAGATCAAGTAAATAATGGCCATTGTAATGAGCCGTTCGCGGTTTCTCGATAAACGATTAAACTTATACATGCATGGCTTAATCTTTGAAATAAACACATCAGTTCAGGCAGGATCAACCAGATATCTTTTATTTACCGCGTTGAAAGCACGCCATCCCGTCCGATCTGGCAAGTTAAGCAACGCTGGGCTTCCTTAGTACTTGGAACGGAGACGTCCTGGGAATCGGGAGTGTCGTAATCTTTTTTTAATGATTTGGCAAAAACTTGAGTCAATGAAAACAAATGAGACTATCAAAAACATATTTAATTTTTTTTTAAATATTGTAGTTGGCTTCTACGCTGGGCTTCCTTAGTCAACTTAGCCTGGAAAATTCTTTTTTAAAGATGAAATTGCCTGAAATTGCCTGGGGGAACCCTATTGCCTGAACCCTACGACACTTGGTCAATTGCACTTTGGTCTACTTTGCCTGAGGCAATTTTTAATCGGATCGTCACAGACTCTAAACCAAAAATGCCTGGTGAAATTTGATTGCCTGGGGGAACCCTATTGCCTGAACCCTACGACACTTGGTCAATTGCACTTTGGTCTACTTTGCCTGAGGCAATTTTTAATCGGATCGTCACAGACTCTAAACCAAAAATGCCTGGTGAAATTTGATTGCCTGGGGGAACCCTATTGCCTGAACCCTACGACACTTGGTCAATTGCACTTTGGTCTACTTTGCCTGAGGCAATTTTTAATCGGATCGTCACAGACTCTAAACCAAAAATGCCTGGTGAAATTTGATTGTCTGGGGGAACCCTATTGCCTGAACCCTACGACACTTGGTCAATTGCACTTTGGTCTACTTTGCCTGAGGCAATTTTTAATCGGATCGTCACAGACTCTAAACCAAAAATGCCTGGTGAAATTTGATTGCCTGGGGGAACCCTATTGCCTGAACCCTACGACACTTGGTCAATTGCACTTTGGTCTACTTTGCCTGAGGCAATTTTTAATCGGATCGTCACAGACTCTAAACCAAAAATGCCTGGTGAAATTTGATTGCCTGGGGGAACCCTATTGCCTGAACCCTACGACACTTGGTCAATTGCACTTTGGTCTACTTTGCCTGAGGCAATTTTTAATCGGATCGTCACAGACTCTAAACCAAAAATGCCTGGTGAAATTTGATTGTCTGGGGGAACCCTATTGCCTGAACCCTACGACACTTGGTCAATTGCACTTTGGTCTACTTTGCCTGAGGCAATTTTTAATCGGATCGTCACAGACTCTAAACCAAAAATGCCTGGTGAAATTTGATTGCCTGGGGGAACCCTATTGCCTGAACCCTACGACACTTGGTCAATTGCACTTTGGTCTACTTTGCCTGAGGCAATTTTTAATCGGATCGTCACAGACTCTAAACCAAAAATGCCTGGTGAAATTTGATTGCCTGGGGGAACCCTATTGCCTGAACCCTACGACACTTGGTCAATTGCACTTTGGTCTACTTTGCCTGAGGCAATTTTTAATCGGATCGTCACAGACTCTAAACCAAAAATGCCTGGTGAAATTTGATTGCCTGGGGGAACCCTATTGCCTGAACCCTACGACACTTGGTCAATTGCACTTTGGTCTACTTTGCCTGAGGCAATTTTTAATCGGATCGTCACAGACTCTAAACCAAAAATGCCTGGTGAAATTTGATTGCCTGGGGGAACCCTATTGCCTGAACCCTACGACACTTGGTCAATTGCACTTTGGTCTACTTTGCCTGAGGCAATTTTTAATCGGATCGTCACAGACTCTAAACCAAAAATGCCTGGTGAAATTTGATTGCCTGGGGGAACCCTATTGCCTGAACCCTACGACACTTGGTCAATTGCACTTTGGTCTACTTTGCCTGAGGCAATTTTTAATCGGATCGTCACAGACTCTAAACCAAAAATGCCTGGTGAAATTTGATTGCCTGGGGGAACCCTATTGCCTGAACCCTACGACACTTGGTCAATTGCACTTTGGTCTACTTTGCCTGAGGCAATTTTTAATCGGATCGTCACAGACTCTAAACCAAAAATGCCTGGTGAAATTTGATTGTCTGGGGGAACCCTATTGCCTGAACCCTACGACACTTGGTCAATTGCACTTTGGTCTACTTTGCCTGAGGCAATTTTTAATCGGATCGTCACAGACTCTAAACCAAAAATGCCTGGTGAAATTTGATTGCCTGGGGGAACCCTATTGCCTGAACCCTACGACACTTGGTCAATTGCACTTTGGTCTACTTTGCCTGAGGCAATTTTTAATCGGATCGTCACAGACTCTAAACCAAAAATGCCTGGTGAAATTTGATTGCCTGGGGGAACCCTATTGCCTGAACCCTACGACACTTGGTCAATTGCACTTTGGTCTACTTTGCCTGAGGCAATTTTTAATCGGATCGTCACAGACTCTAAACCAAAAATGCCTGGTGAAATTTGATTGCCTGGGGGAACCCTATTGCCTGAACCCTACGACACTTGGTCAATTGCAC
>CACSLI010000002.1:22500-25000 GCA_902706615.1 Meloidogyne luci | reverse complement strand
CAGGACTTGCACCTTCTGTGGAACCTCTGTCAAGGGGACTTGTTTGAGACAAAAGATCAAAGTTTACGACTTATACGCTACACCTCATAATGCCTGAGGCAAAACGATTTAGCGATGGACTTTTCCCTTTTCACTCGCCGTTACTGGGGGAATCCTATTTAGTTTCTTTTCCTCCGCTTACTGATATGCTTAAGTTCAGCGGGTGCTCTCGACTGAGTTCAGGTCAAAATTGTTTGATTTTCACAGTTAGATTTAATACATGAATAAACAAAAATCCTTTTAAAATATAAAGCAACAACATCATTATAGAAATTAAAGCTTCCGCTATAAGAGAAAATGACCCTGAACCAGACGTTGCAAAGAGTTTGACCTCAATGCGGCCATTTGCGTTCAAAACTTTTGTGCTCAATACTTCTGCAGTTCGCAATAATTATCGCAGTTTGCTGCGTTCTTCATCGATCCACGAGCCTAGTGATCCACCGATAAGGGTAGAATTTTAGTTTTTTTTTTAAAATGTAGAGAAAAAAAAGGTTGCTGGCGGACTCACTTAAGAGGCTCATTAGGTCTTAAACTCATTAGAGTCCTAACATGTCACCACATATACAGCCACGGACGTTCACAACCGTATCAGCAACACTTAGACACCAGCGACAGCCGTTTCACAACGATCATTTCATTGCGAATTCAAATTTGAACATCACATAAAGTAATGATCCAGCAGCAGGTTCACCTACAGCTACCTTGTTACGACTTTTGCCCGGTTCAAGCCACTGCGATTAAATTGGTTTCCATCAAAGTAATTTAGAAAAATTAAATCAACGGTCCCCAAATTTCTCGAAATGGCTCAGTCCCGGGCAGCGACGGGCGGTGTGTACAAAGGGCAGGGACGTAATCAACGCGAGCTGATGACTCGCACTTACTTGGAATTCCTCGTTCACGGAAAATAATTGCAATTTCCGATCCCAATCACGGCAAATTTTCAATGGTTTACCCGCCCCTTTCAGGGTAGGACAAGCACGTTGATTTTGCCAGTGTAGCGCGCGTGCAGCCCCGGACATCTAAGGGCATCACAGACCTGTTATTGCTCAATTTCTTTCGGCTGAACGCCGCAAATCCCTCTAAGAAGCTGTATACACTAAGAGTATGTACCAACTATTTAGTAGGTTAGAGTCTCGCTCGTTATCGGAATAAACCAGACAAATCACTCCACGAACTAAGAACGGCCATGCACCACCATCCACTGAATCATGAAAAAGCTATCAATCTGTCAATCCTCACAGTGTCCGGGCCGGGTGAGTTTCCCCGTGTTGAGTCAAATTAAGCCGCAGGCTCCACTCCTGGTGGTGCCCTTCCGTCAATTCCTTTAAGTTTCAGCTTTGCAACCATACTTCCCCCGGAACCGGAAGACTTTCGTTTCCGGGAAGCTCCCCACCAAGGCAATATAATTTCCATCGGCGGATCGCTAGTTGGCATCGTTTACGGTCAGAACTAGGGCGGTATCTGATCGCCTTCGAACCTCTGACTTTCGTTCTTGATTAATAAAAACATTCTTGGCAAATGCTTTCGCTGTAGTTTGTCTGGCCACGGTCCAAGAATTTCACCTCTCACGGGACCATACAAATGCCCCCGTTTGTCTCTGTTAACCATTATCTCAGTCCGTAAAACCAATAAAACTGAACCGAAATCATTTTCTATTATTCCATGCACGATCATTCAAGCGAAAACGCCTGTTTGAAGCACTCTGATTTGTTCAAAGTAAACTTGCAATGCCTGTTAAGAATCCTGTTAAGGACTCAAAACCGAACATTACGATAAATCGATAACACCTAGAGACACCCGAAGGGTTCCAAGGTATCGATACGAATCCAACTATGAGCTTTCTAACCGCAGCAATAATTCTATGTATTTGCAGAGCTGGAATTACCGCGGCTGCTGGCACCAGACTTGCCCTCTGCTTGATACTCGTTAAAGGGTTTAAATTGTACCCATTCCGATGACCGGCCTCAAAGAGAACAGTCTCGTTATTTCTCGTCACTACCTCCTCGAGCCGAGAGTGGGTAATTTGCGCGCCTGCTGCCATCCTTAGACGTAGTGGCCATTTCTCAGGCCCCTTCTCCGGAGTCGAACCCTGATCCTCCGTTATCCGTCACCACCACGGGAGTCGATTATGCTCCCGTCAAGTTGATAAAGTGGACGCTTGAAAGACACGCCGCCGGCACAAGGCCATGCGGTCAGCTAAGTTATTCTGAGTCAACAAGAAGCAGCCGAAGCCGCGTGGTTTTGTTCTAATAAATGCGCTTTTCCGTAAGGACAAAGCTTTAGTGCATGTATTAGCTCTAGCTTTTCCACAGTTATCCATTTAGACAATCAAGATCAAGTAAATAATGGCCATTGTAATGAGCCGTTCGCGGTTTCTCGATAAACGATTAAACTTATACATGCATGGCTTAATCTTTGAAATAAACACATCAGTTCAGGCAGGATCAACCAGATATCTTTT
>CACSLI010000002.1:17500-20000 GCA_902706615.1 Meloidogyne luci | reverse complement strand
CCACCAAGATCTGCACTAGTGGAAGCTCCAGCTGGGTGCACACCCAAAGCCTTCAACGCAACCACTACGACCCTCTTACACGTCATTGCAAGACTTTTTAACAAAATACAAGCTTATGACGGCAGAGTATAGGTGACCCGCTCCAGCGCCATCCATTTTCAGGGCTAGTTGATTCGGCAGGTGAGTTGTTACACACTCCTTAGCGGATTCCGACTTCCATGGCCACCGTCCTGCTGTCTGTATCAACCAACACCTTTTATGGGGTCTAATGAGCGGATACTTTGGCACCGCAACTCCGCGTTTGGTTCATCCCACATCGCCAGTTCTGCTTACCAAAAATGGCCCACTTGGAGCTCGTATTCAACGCCAAAGTTCAAAATCAAGCAACTTTGACATCATAACCATTTAGAGTTTGAGAATAGGTTAAGAACATTTCGTTCCCAAGTCCTCTAATCATTCGCTTTACCGAGTATAACTACTCTTGAGCTCCAGCTATCCTGGGGGAAACTTCAGAGGGAACCAGCTACTAGATGGTTCGATTAGTCTTTCGCCCCTATACCCAAGTCAGACGATCGATTTGCACGTCAGAACCGCTTCGGACTTCCACCAGAGTTTCCTCTGGCTTCGTCCTGCTCAGGAATAGTTCACCATCTTTCGGGTCTCACCGCGTACGCTCTTCCGCCACCCTACTGTAAACAGTTAGAATGGGGCCATGCTACACTTTTTTACAAGATCGCACATCAGACTCTAAAGAGTCATTTACTTTCATTTCGCTTTTAAGTTTTTAACACCCAAAAACTTGCGCACACGATAAACTCCTTGGTCCGTGTTTCAAGACGGGTCGGATAGATGACCGGCTTTTACATGGGGAACGAGTACGAGAGCATTAACTGGACCGAACTAATTGAAAAGCACGTGTCGCATGCGACCGTAACTTACACTCAGATCTGTCCAATAAATACACGTGAGCCATACTCAAATGCCCAAGACAAAAAATGCTAACACCGTTTGGGTACCAGCAAGCTGGCCTCAAAACGACGGAAACAAATCTGCCTCAAACATCCCCAAGCACCAATCAAGTAAATGCACCACAAAAAATTATGCTGATTCCCTCTGTCCCAATCTGGAGCTCAGAGGTCACAACATAAAAATAATGTAACTGAATAATTGAATGATACGCCGACTCTATCCGTTTCCACCTTACCGGTTTCACGTCCTCTTTAACTCTCTCTTCAAAGTGCTTTGCAACTTTCCTTCACAGTACTTGTTTGCTATCGGTCTCGTGGCAATATTAAGTCTTAGATGAAGTTTACCACCGACTTTGGGCTGCGATCCCAAACAACCCGACTCTAAAGCACGCAAATATCGATCAATTATCTCAACGTACAGGACTTGCACCTTCTGTGGAACCTCTGTCAAGGGGACTTGTTTGAGACAAAAGATCAAAGTTTACGACTTATACGCTACACCTCATAATGCCTGAGGCAAAACGATTTAGCGATGGACTTTTCCCTTTTCACTCGCCGTTACTGGGGGAATCCTATTTAGTTTCTTTTCCTCCGCTTACTGATATGCTTAAGTTCAGCGGGTGCTCTCGACTGAGTTCAGGTCAAAATTGTTTGATTTTCACAGTTAGATTTAATACATGAATAAACAAAAATCCTTTTAAAATATAAAGCAACAACATCATTATAGAAATTAAAGCTTCCGCTATAAGAGAAAATGACCCTGAACCAGACGTTGCAAAGAGTTTGACCTCAATGCGGCCATTTGCGTTCAAAACTTTTGTGCTCAATACTTCTGCAGTTCGCAATAATTATCGCAGTTTGCTGCGTTCTTCATCGATCCACGAGCCTAGTGATCCACCGATAAGGGTAGAATTTTAGTTTTTTTTTTAAAATGTAGAGAAAAAAAAGGTTGCTGGCGGACTCACTTAAGAGGCTCATTAGGTCTTAAACTCATTAGAGTCCTAACATGTCACCACATATACAGCCACGGACGTTCACAACCGTATCAGCAACACTTAGACACCAGCGACAGCCGTTTCACAACGATCATTTCATTGCGAATTCAAATTTGAACATCACATAAAGTAATGATCCAGCAGCAGGTTCACCTACAGCTACCTTGTTACGACTTTTGCCCGGTTCAAGCCACTGCGATTAAATTGGTTTCCATCAAAGTAATTTAGAAAAATTAAATCAACGGTCCCCAAATTTCTCGAAATGGCTCAGTCCCGGGCAGCGACGGGCGGTGTGTACAAAGGGCAGGGACGTAATCAACGCGAGCTGATGACTCGCACTTACTTGGAATTCCTCGTTCACGGAAAATAATTGCAATTTCCGATCCCAATCACGGCAAATTTTCAATGGTTTACCCGCCCCTTTCAGGGTAGGACAAGCACGTTGATTTTGCCAGTGTAGCGCGCGTGCAGCCCCGGACATCTAAGGGCATCACAGACCTGTTATTGCTCAATTTCTTTCGGCTGAACGCCGCAAAT
>CACSLI010000002.1:7500-12500 GCA_902706615.1 Meloidogyne luci | reverse complement strand
AATATTAACCCACTTCCCTTTCGGCAACCAGGTAGACAAGTTACCGTTAAGTATCTCATCTCCCCGCAGTGTCTAGACGGCTTTAGCCGGTGCCTTAGGATCGACTGACCCACATTCAACTGCTGTTCACGTGGAACCCTTCTCCACTTCAGTCTTCAAGGATCTCACTTGAATATTTGCTACTACCACCAAGATCTGCACTAGTGGAAGCTCCAGCTGGGTGCACACCCAAAGCCTTCAACGCAACCACTACGACCCTCTTACACGTCATTGCAAGACTTTTTAACAAAATACAAGCTTATGACGGCAGAGTATAGGTGACCCGCTCCAGCGCCATCCATTTTCAGGGCTAGTTGATTCGGCAGGTGAGTTGTTACACACTCCTTAGCGGATTCCGACTTCCATGGCCACCGTCCTGCTGTCTGTATCAACCAACACCTTTTATGGGGTCTAATGAGCGGATACTTTGGCACCGCAACTCCGCGTTTGGTTCATCCCACATCGCCAGTTCTGCTTACCAAAAATGGCCCACTTGGAGCTCGTATTCAACGCCAAAGTTCAAAATCAAGCAACTTTGACATCATAACCATTTAGAGTTTGAGAATAGGTTAAGAACATTTCGTTCCCAAGTCCTCTAATCATTCGCTTTACCGAGTATAACTACTCTTGAGCTCCAGCTATCCTGGGGGAAACTTCAGAGGGAACCAGCTACTAGATGGTTCGATTAGTCTTTCGCCCCTATACCCAAGTCAGACGATCGATTTGCACGTCAGAACCGCTTCGGACTTCCACCAGAGTTTCCTCTGGCTTCGTCCTGCTCAGGAATAGTTCACCATCTTTCGGGTCTCACCGCGTACGCTCTTCCGCCACCCTACTGTAAACAGTTAGAATGGGGCCATGCTACACTTTTTTACAAGATCGCACATCAGACTCTAAAGAGTCATTTACTTTCATTTCGCTTTTAAGTTTTTAACACCCAAAAACTTGCGCACACGATAAACTCCTTGGTCCGTGTTTCAAGACGGGTCGGATAGATGACCGGCTTTTACATGGGGAACGAGTACGAGAGCATTAACTGGACCGAACTAATTGAAAAGCACGTGTCGCATGCGACCGTAACTTACACTCAGATCTGTCCAATAAATACACGTGAGCCATACTCAAATGCCCAAGACAAAAAATGCTAACACCGTTTGGGTACCAGCAAGCTGGCCTCAAAACGACGGAAACAAATCTGCCTCAAACATCCCCAAGCACCAATCAAGTAAATGCACCACAAAAAATTATGCTGATTCCCTCTGTCCCAATCTGGAGCTCAGAGGTCACAACATAAAAATAATGTAACTGAATAATTGAATGATACGCCGACTCTATCCGTTTCCACCTTACCGGTTTCACGTCCTCTTTAACTCTCTCTTCAAAGTGCTTTGCAACTTTCCTTCACAGTACTTGTTTGCTATCGGTCTCGTGGCAATATTAAGTCTTAGATGAAGTTTACCACCGACTTTGGGCTGCGATCCCAAACAACCCGACTCTAAAGCACGCAAATATCGATCAATTATCTCAACGTACAGGACTTGCACCTTCTGTGGAACCTCTGTCAAGGGGACTTGTTTGAGACAAAAGATCAAAGTTTACGACTTATACGCTACACCTCATAATGCCTGAGGCAAAACGATTTAGCGATGGACTTTTCCCTTTTCACTCGCCGTTACTGGGGGAATCCTATTTAGTTTCTTTTCCTCCGCTTACTGATATGCTTAAGTTCAGCGGGTGCTCTCGACTGAGTTCAGGTCAAAATTGTTTGATTTTCACAGTTAGATTTAATACATGAATAAACAAAAATCCTTTTAAAATATAAAGCAACAACATCATTATAGAAATTAAAGCTTCCGCTATAAGAGAAAATGACCCTGAACCAGACGTTGCAAAGAGTTTGACCTCAATGCGGCCATTTGCGTTCAAAACTTTTGTGCTCAATACTTCTGCAGTTCGCAATAATTATCGCAGTTTGCTGCGTTCTTCATCGATCCACGAGCCTAGTGATCCACCGATAAGGGTAGAATTTTAGTTTTTTTTTTAAAATGTAGAGAAAAAAAAGGTTGCTGGCGGACTCACTTAAGAGGCTCATTAGGTCTTAAACTCATTAGAGTCCTAACATGTCACCACATATACAGCCACGGACGTTCACAACCGTATCAGCAACACTTAGACACCAGCGACAGCCGTTTCACAACGATCATTTCATTGCGAATTCAAATTTGAACATCACATAAAGTAATGATCCAGCAGCAGGTTCACCTACAGCTACCTTGTTACGACTTTTGCCCGGTTCAAGCCACTGCGATTAAATTGGTTTCCATCAAAGTAATTTAGAAAAATTAAATCAACGGTCCCCAAATTTCTCGAAATGGCTCAGTCCCGGGCAGCGACGGGCGGTGTGTACAAAGGGCAGGGACGTAATCAACGCGAGCTGATGACTCGCACTTACTTGGAATTCCTCGTTCACGGAAAATAATTGCAATTTCCGATCCCAATCACGGCAAATTTTCAATGGTTTACCCGCCCCTTTCAGGGTAGGACAAGCACGTTGATTTTGCCAGTGTAGCGCGCGTGCAGCCCCGGACATCTAAGGGCATCACAGACCTGTTATTGCTCAATTTCTTTCGGCTGAACGCCGCAAATCCCTCTAAGAAGCTGTATACACTAAGAGTATGTACCAACTATTTAGTAGGTTAGAGTCTCGCTCGTTATCGGAATAAACCAGACAAATCACTCCACGAACTAAGAACGGCCATGCACCACCATCCACTGAATCATGAAAAAGCTATCAATCTGTCAATCCTCACAGTGTCCGGGCCGGGTGAGTTTCCCCGTGTTGAGTCAAATTAAGCCGCAGGCTCCACTCCTGGTGGTGCCCTTCCGTCAATTCCTTTAAGTTTCAGCTTTGCAACCATACTTCCCCCGGAACCGGAAGACTTTCGTTTCCGGGAAGCTCCCCACCAAGGCAATATAATTTCCATCGGCGGATCGCTAGTTGGCATCGTTTACGGTCAGAACTAGGGCGGTATCTGATCGCCTTCGAACCTCTGACTTTCGTTCTTGATTAATAAAAACATTCTTGGCAAATGCTTTCGCTGTAGTTTGTCTGGCCACGGTCCAAGAATTTCACCTCTCACGGGACCATACAAATGCCCCCGTTTGTCTCTGTTAACCATTATCTAAGTCCGTAAAACCAATAAAACTGAACCGAAATCATTTTCTATTATTCCATGCACGATCATTCAAGCGAAAACGCCTGTTTGAAGCACTCTGATTTGTTCAAAGTAAACTTGCAATGCCTGTTAAGAATCCTGTTAAGGACTCAAAACCGAACATTACGATAAATCGATAACACCTAGAGACACCCGAAGGGTTCCAAGGTATCGATACGAATCCAACTATGAGCTTTCTAACCGCAGCAATAATTCTATGTATTTGCAGAGCTGGAATTACCGCGGCTGCTGGCACCAGACTTGCCCTCTGCTTGATACTCGTTAAAGGGTTTAAATTGTACCCATTCCGATGACCGGCCTCAAAGAGAACAGTCTCGTTATTTCTCGTCACTACCTCCTCGAGCCGAGAGTGGGTAATTTGCGCGCCTGCTGCCATCCTTAGACGTAGTGGCCATTTCTCAGGCCCCTTCTCCGGAGTCGAACCCTGATCCTCCGTTATCCGTAACCACCACGGGAGTCGATTATGCTCCCGTCAAGTTGATAAAGTGGACGCTTGAAAGACACGCCGCCGGCACAAGGCCATGCGGTCAGCTAAGTTATTCTGAGTCAACAAGAAGCAGCCGAAGCCGCGTGGTTTTGTTCTAATAAATGCGCTTTTCCGTAAGGACAAAGCTTTAGTGCATGTATTAGCTCTAGCTTTTCCACAGTTATCCATTTAGACAATCAAGATCAAGTAAATAATGGCCATTGTAATGAGCCGTTCGCGGTTTCTCGATAAACGATTAAACTTATACATGCATGGCTTAATCTTTGAAATAAACACATCAGTTCAGGCAGGATCAACCAGATATCTTTTATTTAGGTATTTAGCAAAGCTTGAATTACCGAGACTGCTGGTAATTAAGCTGTCATTAATAATGATTACATTGATAATTTTAGAATTCAAAATCCCGAAATAAAAGTCGAAAATTAAAAATTAATGACAGCTGATAACATACTAAATATCCTTTGCAAAAGAATGTCAATAATTAATTATAATTATAAATTCACAAAAGTTATAATCGGCTAAATTCCTGACAATTGCCAGAAGCCAAATTAATTTTGCAGCGAGAGTCAATAAAGGATTGTTAGAAGTTTATTGTTATAAGTTTAATTTTATAAACTTTAAAAGTTTTAAAAAATAAATAACAATAAACTTTATTCTTCAAAAAACAAAGCTTATTATAATAATAAACTTTAAATTTTTCAAAAAATTTTTTAATCCTATTATTTCTCTCCACGAGTTTCTAGATTAGCCCAATTTGAGTTTTCCTTTAAACCATTCCCGCGAACAGCGAACATCGAAATCCACGCCCACTTTGCCTCAGCGAAATTTGTTTTAAATATTAAGAAATTGACAACCCATTGATTACGACCATACCGCGTTGAAAGCACGCCATCCCGTCCGATCTGGCAAGTTAAGCAACGCTGGGCTTCCTTAGTACTTGGAACGGAGACGTCCTGGGAATCGGGAGTGTCGTAATCTTTTTTTAATGATTTGGCAAAAACTTGAGTCAATGAAAACAAATGAGACTATCAAAAACATATTTAATTTTTTTTTAAATATTGTAGTTGGCTTCTACGCTGGGCTTCCTTAGTCAACTTAGCCTGGAAAATTCTTTTTTAAAGATGAAATTGCCTGAAATTGCCTGGGGGAACCCTATTGCCTGAACCCTACGACACTTGGTCAATTGCACTTTGGTCTACTTTGCCTGAGGCAATTTTTAATCGGATCGTCACAGACTC
>CACSLI010000002.1:0-2500 GCA_902706615.1 Meloidogyne luci | reverse complement strand
TTGGCAAATGCTTTCGCTGTAGTTTGTCTGGCCACGGTCCAAGAATTTCACCTCTCACGGGACCATACAAATGCCCCCGTTTGTCTCTGTTAACCATTATCTCAGTCCGTAAAACCAATAAAACTGAACCGAAATCATTTTCTATTATTCCATGCACGATCATTCAAGCGAAAACGCCTGTTTGAAGCACTCTGATTTGTTCAAAGTAAACTTGCAATGCCTGTTAAGAATCCTGTTAAGGACTCAAAACCGAACATTACGATAAATCGATAACACCTAGAGACACCCGAAGGGTTCCAAGGTATCGATACGAATCCAACTATGAGCTTTCTAACCGCAGCAATAATTCTATGTATTGCAGAGCTGGAATTACCGCGGCTGCTGGCACCAGACTTGCCCTCTGCTTGATACTCGTTAAAGGGTTTAAATTGTACCCATTCCGATGACCGGCCTCAAAGAGAACAGTCTCGTTATTTCTCGTCACTACCTCCTCGAGCCGAGAGTGGGTAATTTGCGCGCCTGCTGCCATCCTTAGACGTAGTGGCCATTTCTCAGGCCCCTTCTCCGGAGTCGAACCCTGATCCTCCGTTATCCGTCACCACCACGGGAGTCGATTATGCTCCCGTCAAGTTGATAAAGTGGACGCTTGAAAGACACGCCGCCGGCACAAGGCCATGCGGTCAGCTAAGTTATTCTGAGTCAACAAGAAGCAGCCGAAGCCGCGTGGTTTTGTTCTAATAAATGCGCTTTTCCGTAAGGACAAAGCTTTAGTGCATGTATTAGCTCTAGCTTTTCCACAGTTATCCATTTAGACAATCAAGATCAAGTAAATAATGGCCATTGTAATGAGCCGTTCGCGGTTTCTCGATAAACGATTAAACTTATACATGCATGGCTTAATCTTTGAAATAAACACATCAGTTCAGGCAGGATCAACCAGATATCTTTTATTTAGGTATTAGCAAAGCTTGAATTACCGAGACTGCTGGTAATTAAGCTGTCATTAATAATGATTACATTGATAATTTAGAATTCAAAATCCCGAAATAAAAGTCGAAAATTAAAAATTAATGACAGCTGATAACATACTAAATATCCTTTGCAAAAGAATGTCAATAATTAATTATAATTATAAATTCACAAAAGTTATAATCGGCTAAATTCCTGACAATTGCCAGAAGCCAAATTAATTTTGCAGCGAGAGTCAATAAAGGATTGTTAGAAGTTTATTGTTATAAGTTTAATTTTATAAACTTTAAAAGTTTTAAAAAATAAATAACAATAAACTTTATTCTTCAAAAAACAAAGCTTATTATAATAATAAACTTTAAATTTTTCAAAAAATTTTTTAATCCTATTATTTCTCTCCACGAGTTTCTAGATTAGCCCAATTTGAGTTTTTCCTTTAAACCATTCCCGCGAACAGCGAACATCGAAATCCACGCCCACTTTGCCTCAGCGAAATTTGTTTAAATATTAAGAAAATTGACAACCCATTGATTACGACCATACCGCGTTGAAAGCACGCCATCCCGTCCGATCTTGCAAGTTAAGCAACGCTTGGCTTCCTTAGTACTTGGAACGGAGACGTCCTGGGAATGTCTGGAGTGTCCGTAATCTTTTTTAATGATTGGCAAAAACTTGAGTCAATGAAAAAAATGAGGACTATCAAGAAAACATAGTTAATTTTTTTTTAAATATATGGTAAGTTGGCTGCTAACGCTGGGCTTCCTTAAGTCAACTAGCCTGGAAAAATCTTTTTTAAAGATAGAAATTGCCTGAAATTGCCGGGGTGAAACGCCTATTGCCTGAACCCTACGACACTTGGTCAATTGCACTTGTGGTGTCTACTTTGCCTAGAAGGCAATTTTTAATCAGGATCGTCCACAATGACTCTAAACACAAAAATGCCTGGTGAAATTTGGATTGTCCTGGGGGAACCCTATTGCCTGAATACCACTCCGACACTTGGTGTCAATTGCACTTTGGTCTACTTGTGCCTGAGGCAATTTTTAATCGGATCGTCACAGACTCTAAACCAAAATGCCTGGTGAAATTTGATTGCCTGGGGGAACCCTATTGCCTGAACCCTACGACACTTGGTCAATTGCACTTTGGTCTACTTTGCCTGAGGCAATTTTTAATCGGATCGTCACAGACTCTAAACCAAAAATGCCTGGTGAAATTTGATTGCCTGGGGGAACCCTATTGCCTGAACCCTACGACACTTGGTCAATTGCACTTTGGTCTACTTTGCCTGAGGCAATTTTTAATCGGATCGTCACAGACTCTAAACCAAAAATGCCTGGTGAAATTTGATTGCCTGGGGGAACCCTATGCCTGAACCCTACGACACTTGGTCAATTGCACTTTGGTCTACTTTGCCTGAGGCAATTTTTAATCGGATCGTCACAGACTTAAACCAAAAATGCCTGGTGAAATTTGATTGCCTGGGGGAACCTATTGCCTGAACCCTACGAACTTGGCCTACGACACTTGG